>LPNX010655467.1:34936-55738 GCA_001517045.1 Pseudotsuga menziesii | reverse complement strand
TAAAGGAGGGGAAAATGGCTTTGAGAAATTGGAAACAAATACAACCTTTTAGGGCTTGGTTTCACCAAGTTTGCCTAAGGTCCAAAATAACTCGAAATCTCCTGAAAGTTTGTATGCATGGTTATCTCTCCAATGGGTACCTAAATTCTCTTTCAAATTTCAATTACAAGACAACTGAAAAAATAACATCTCTTAGACCTTTACTTGAAAAACCTTGAATAACGACCAAAATAGCTCCGAACATCATGAAATTTAGCATGCACTCTTATCTACCAAATGCGATGATAAATAAACGATTAAATTTTAATTTTGAGAAATTAGTCAAACGTGAAACTTCGTTGTGCGGTTTTGCTAAGGTTGGGCTTAAGGCGGTGAAAATATTTTGGAATGTCTCAAAATTTTGCATGTACGCTTGTTCGTCAAA
This sequence comes from Pseudotsuga menziesii, assembly GCA_001517045.1. Taxonomy (NCBI): domain Eukaryota; kingdom Viridiplantae; phylum Streptophyta; class Pinopsida; order Pinales; family Pinaceae; genus Pseudotsuga; species Pseudotsuga menziesii. The sequence goes on along the minus strand of LPNX010655467.1, from coordinate 55,314 downwards.
TGGGCATCCAAATTTATGATCAAATTTAAATTCTAAGAAACTGCTCGAAAGTGAAACTCCGTCGTGCCGTTTCGATAGGGTTGGGCTTAAATGGGGTCAAAATAGCTCGAAACGTCATGAAATTTGGCATGCATGCTTGTCTATCCAATATGCATCCAAAGATATGATCTGGTTTCAATTAAGAGAATTTCGTCAAAGCTGAGACTGCATCATGCAGTTTTGTTACGGTTTGGCTTAAAGATGTCGAAAATAGCTCTCAACATCATGAAAGTTGGCACGCACTCTTATTTTCCAAATGTGCATTTAAATCTATGATTAAATTTTAATTCGAAGAAATTGGTTAAAAGTGAAACTCAGTCGTGCACGTTTTTATGTGTGCCTCTTAAATGGGTATCTAAATCTACTTTTAAATTTGATTTCTTAGAAATTGGAAAAAGGTGCAACATTTTAGGCCTTGGTTTGACCAAGTTTGACCAAGGTTGAAAGTAGCTCGAAATCCCCCGAAAGTGTGTATACATGGTTATCTCTCAAATGGGTACCTAAATTCTCTTTCAAATTTCGCTTACAAGAAAGTTGAAAAAATAGCATCTCTTAGACCTTTGCTTGACCAACCATGAATAATGACCAAAATAAATTCCAACATCGTGAAAATTGGTGTGCACTGTTATCTACCAAATGCTAAGATAAATCTACAATCAAATTTTAATTCTGAGAAATTAGTCAAAAGTGAAACTCTGTTGTATGGTTTTCCTGAGGTTGGGATTAAAGGGGGTGAAATATTTTGGAACGTCTCAAACTTTCGCATGCATGCTTGTCTATCAAATGGACATTCAAATCTATGATCAAATTTCAATTATAAGAAACTACTCAAAAGTGAAACTTCGTCATGCGTTTTTGCCAGGGTTGGGCTTAAAAGTGGACAAAATAGATTGGAACGTTGCAAAAGTTGGCGTGCATGCTTGTTTATTTAATGAGCATCCAAATCTATGAACAAGTTTCAATTCTTAGAAGTTGGTCAAAAGCGAAACTCCATCATGCGGTTTTGTTAGGGTTTGGCTTAAAAGAGTTGAAAATAACTCCGAACATCATGAAAGTTGGCGTGCACTCTTATCTTGCAAATGCACATCTAAATTTACGATCAAATTTTAATTCTGAGATTTTTGTCAAGAGTGAAACTCCGTCATGCGGTTTCGCCAGGATTGCAGTTACAGGGGGTGAAAATAGCTCAAAACGTCGTGAAAGTCGGAGTGCACTAGCATCCAAATCTATGATCAAATTTCAATTTTGCGAAATTAGTCAGAAGTGAAACTCCACCGTTCATTTTTGCTAGAGTTGGGCTCGAACGGGTCCAAATAGCTTGGACTATTACACAAGTTGGCATGCACATTTTTATATCAAACGGGCATCCAAATCTATGATCAAATTTCAACTCCGAGAATTTGGTCAAAAGTGAAACTTCATCATTCGATTTCGCTAAGGTTTGGCTTAAAGGTGGGGAAAATGGCTTTCAGAAATTGGAAACAAATACAACCTTTTAGGGCTTCGTTTCACCAAGTTTGCCTAAAGTCCAAAATAGCTCGAAATCCCCTGAAAGTTTGTATGCATGGTTATCTCTCAAATGGGTACCTAAATTCTTCTTCAAATTTCAATTACAAGAAAGCCGAAAAAATAACATCTCTTAGACCTTTACTTGACCAACCTTGAATAACGACCAAAATAGCTTTGAACATCATGAAAGTTAGCATGCACTCTCATCTACCAAATGTGCCAATAAATCTACGATTAAATTTTAATTTTGAGAAATTAGTCAAACGTGAAATTTCGTTGTGGGGTTTTTCTAAGGTTGGGCTTAAAGGGGGTGAAAATATTTTTAATGTCTCAAAAGTTTGCATGCACGCTTGTTGATCAAATTGGCATCCAAATTTATGATCAAATTTAAATTCTAAGAAACTGCTCGAAAGGGAAACTCCGTCGTGCGGTTTCAACAGGGTTGGGCTTAAAGGGGGTCAAAATTGCTTGAAACGTCGTGAAAGTTGGCGTGCATGCTTGTCTATCCAATATGCATCCAAACATATGATCAGGTTTAAAATCTGAGAATCTGGTCAAAGCTGAGACTGCATCATGCAGTTTTGTTAGGGTTTGGCTTAAAGATGGCGAAAATAGCTCTCAACATCGTGAAAGTTGGCATGAACTCTTATTTTCTAAATGCGGATTGAAGTCTATGATTAAATTTTAATTCCAAGAAATTGGTTAAAAGTGAAACTCCGTCATGCAAGTTTTTATGTGTGCCTCTTAAATGGGCATCTAAATCTACTTTTAAATTTGATTTCTAAGAAATTGGAAAATAGTGCAACCTTTTAGGTCTTGGCTTGACCAAGATTTTCCAAGGTCCAAAATAGTTCAAAATCCCCTGAAAGTGTTTGTGCATGGTTATCTCTCAAATAAGTACCTAAATTCTCTTTCAAATTTCACTTACAAGAAAGTCAAACAAATAGCATCTCTTAGACCTTTGCTTGACCAACCTTGAATAATGACCAAAATAAATTCGAACATCGTCGAAATTGGTGTGCCCTGTTATCTACCAAATGCTAAGATAAATCTACGATCAAATTTTAATTCTGAGAAACTAGTCAAAAGTAAAACTCTTTTGTATGGTTTTGCTGAGGTTGGGATTAAAGTGGGTGAAATATTTTGGAAGGTCTTGAAATTTTGCATGCATGCTTGTCTATCAAATGGACATTCAAATCTATTATCAAACTTCAATTATAAGAAACTGCTCAAAAGTGAAACTTCGTCATGCGTTTTCGCTAGGGTTGGGCTTAAAGGTCGTCAAAATAGCTTGGAACATTGTGAAAGTTGGCGTGCATGCTTATTTATCTAATGGGCATCCAAATCTATGATCAAGTTTCAATTCTTAGAAGTTGGTCAAAAGCAAAACTCCATCGTGCGGTTTGGTTAGGGTTTGGCTTAAAGGAGACAAAAATAACTCTGAACATCATGAAAGTTGACGTGCACTCTTATCTTCCAAATGCACATCTAAATCTATGATCAAATTTTAATTTCAATAAATTTGTCAAGAAAGCTTGAGTGTACGGTTATCTATCAAATGGGCATCCGAATCTATGATCAAATTTGAATTTGAGAAATTAGTCAGAAGTGAAACTCTGTCGTTCATTTTCACTAGAGTTGGGATCGAAGGGGTCAAAATAGCTCGGACCGTTGCAAAAGTTGGCGTGCACGTTTTTATATGAAACGGGCATCCAAATCTATGATCAAATTTCAACTCTGAGAATTTGGTCAAAAGTGAAAATCTGTGATTCGATTTTGCTAAGTTTTGGGTTAAAGGAGGGGAAAATGGCTTTGAGAAATTGGAAACAAATACAACCTTTTAGGGCTTGGTTTCACCAAGTTTTCCTAAGGTCCAAAATAGCTCTAAATCCCCTGAAAGTTTGTATGCATGGTTATCTCTCAAATGGGTACCTAAATTCTCTTTCAAATTTCAATTACAATAAAACCGAAAAATAACATCTCTTAGACCTTTACTTGAAAAACCTTGAATAACGACCAAAATAGCTCCGAACATCATGAAATTTAGCATGCACTCTTATCTACCAAATGCGCTAATAAATAAACGATTACATTTTAATTTTGAGAAATTAGTCAAACGTGAAACTTCGTTGTGCGGTTTTGCTAAGGTTGGGCTTAAGGGGGTGAAAATATTTTGGAATGTCTGAAAAGTTTGCATGCACACTTGTTCATCAAATGGGCATCCAAATTTATGATCAAATTCAAATTCTAAGAAACTGCTCAAAAGTGAAACTCCGTCGTGCAGTTTTGATAGGGTTGGGCTTAAAGGGGGTCAAAATAGCTCGAAACGTCACGAAAGTTGGCGTGCATGCTTGTCTATCCAATATGCATCCAAAGATATGATTGGGTTTCAATTCTGAGAATTTCGTTGAAGCTGAGACTGCATCATGGAGTTTTTTTACGGTTTGGCTTAAAGAGGTCGAAAATAGCTCTCAACATCGTGAAAGTTGGCACGCACTCTTATTTTCCAAATGCGCATTTAAATATATGATTAAATTTTAATTTGAAGAAATTGGTTAAAAGTGAAACTTAGTCGTGCATGTTTTTATGTGTGCCTCTTAAATGGGTATCTAAATCTACTTTTAAATTTGATTTCTAATAAATTGGAAAAAAGTGCAACATCTTAGGCCTTGGTTTGACCAAGTTTGACCAAGGTCGAAAGTAGCTCGAAATCCCCCGAAAGTGTGTATGCATGGTTATCTCTCAAATGGGTACGTAAATTCTCTTTCAAATTTCGCTTACAAGAAAGTTGAAAAAATAGCATCTCTTAGACCTTTGCTTGACCAACCTTGAATAATGACCAAAATAAATTCGAACATCGTGGAAATTGGTGTGCACTGTTATCTAACAATTGCTAAGATAAATCTACAATCAAATTTTAATTCTGAGAAATTAGTCAAAAGTGAAACTCTGTTGTATGGTTTTGCTGAGGTTGGTATTAAAGGGGATGAAATATTTTGGAACGTCTCGAAATTTTGCGTGCACGCTTTTCTATCAAATGGACATTCAAATCTATGATCAAATTTCAATTATAAGAAACTGCTCAAAAGTGAAACTTCGTCATACGTTTTCGCCAGGGTTGGGCTTAAAGGTGGTCAAAATAGCTTGGAACATTGCAAAAGTTGGCGTGCATGCTTGTTTATTTAATGAGCATCCAAATCTATGAACAAGTTTCAATTCTTAGAAGTTGCTCAAAAGCGAAACTCCATCGTGCGGTTTTGTTAAGGTTTGGCTTGAAGGAGTCAAAAATAACTTTGAACATCATGAAAGTTGGCGTGCACTCTTATCTTGCAAATGCACATCTAAATCTATGATCAAATTTTAATTCTAAGATTTTTGTCAAGAGTGAAACTCCGTCATGCGGTTTCGCCAGGATTGCGGTTACAGGGTGTGAAAATAGCTCAAAACGTCGTGAAAGTCGGAGTGCACTGGGATCCAAATCTATGATCAAATATCAATTCTGAGAAATTAGTCAGAAGTGAAACTCCGCCGTTCATTTTTCCTAGAGTATGGCTCGAAGGGGTCCAAATAGCTTGGACCACTACACAAATTGGCATGCACATTTTTATATCAAACGGGCATCCAAATCTATGATCAAATTTCAACTCTGAGAATTTGGTCAAAAGTGAAACTTCATCATTCGATTTCGCTAATTTTTGGCTTAAAGGAGGGGAAAATGGCTTTGAGAAATTGGAAACAAATACAACCTTTTAGGGCTTCGTTTCACCAAGTTTGCCTAATGTTCAAAATAGATCGAAATCCCCTGAAAGTTTTTTATGCATGGTTATCTCTCAAATGGGTACCTAAGTTCTTCTTCAAATTTCAATTACAAGAAAGCCGAAAAAATAACATCTCTTAGACCTTTACTTGACCAACCTTGAATAACGACCAAAATAGCTCTGAACATCATGAAAGTTAGCATGCACTCTCATCTACCAAATGCGCCGATAAATCTACGATTAAATTTTAATTTTGAGAAATTAGTCAAACGTGAAACTTCGTTGTGCGGTTTTGCTAAGAGTGGGCTTAAAGGTGGTGAAAATATTTTGGAATGTCTCAAAAGTTTGCATGCACGCTTGTTGATCAAATTGGCATCCAAATTTATGATCAAATTTAAATTCTAAGAAGCTGCTCGAAAGGGAAATTCAGTTGTGCGGTTACAACAGGGTTGGGCTTAAAGGGGGTCAAAATAGCTTGAAACGTCACGAAAGTTGGCGTGCATGCTTGTTAGGGTTTGAATTAAAGATGGAAAAAATAGCCCTGAACATCCTGAAAGTTGGCATGAACTCCTATTTTCCAAATGCAGATTTGAATCTATGATTAAATTTTAATTCCAAGAAATTGGTTAAAAGTGAAACTCCGTCATGCACGTTTTTATGTGTTCCTCTTAAATGGGCATCTAAATCTACTTTTCAATTTGATTACTAAGAAATTGGAAAATAGTGCAACCTTTTAGGCCTTGGTTTGACCAAGATTTTCCAAGGTCCAAAATAGTTCAAAATCCCCTGAAAGTGTTTGTGCATGGTTATCTCTCAAATAAGTACCTAAATTCTCTTTCAAATTTCACTAACAAGAAATTCAAACAAATAGTATCTGTTAGACCTTTGTTTGACCAACCTTGAATAATGACCAAAATAAATTTGAACATCGTGGAAATTGGTGTGCACTGTTATCTACCAAATGCTAAGATAAATCTACGATCAAATTTTAATTCTGAGAAATTAGTCAAAACTAAAACTCTTTTCTATGGTTTTGCTGAGGTTGGGATTAAAGGGGGTGAAATATTTTGGAACGTCTTGAAATTTTGCATGCACGCTTGTCTATCAAATGGACATTCAAATCTATTATCAAATTTCAATTATAAGAAACTGCTCAAAAGTGAAACTTCGTCATGCGTTTTCGCTAGGGTTGGGCTTAAAGGTGGTCAAAATAGCCTCGAACATTGTGAAAGTTAGCGTGCATGATTATTTATCTAATGGGCATCCAAATCTATGGTCAAGTTTCAATTCTTAGAATTTGGTCAAAAGCAAAACTCCATCGTGCAGTTTTGTTAGGGTTTAGCTTAGAGGAGCCGAAAATAACTCTGAACATCATGAAAGTTGACGTGCCCTCTTATCTTCCAAATGCACATCTAAATCTATGAACAAATTTTAATTTCAATAAATTTGTCAAGAGTGAAACTTCGTCATGCGGTTTCGCTAAGATTGGGATTACAGGGGGTGAAAATAGCTCAAAACGTCGCGAAAGCTTGATTGTACGGTTATCTATCAAACACTCATCCGAATCTATGATCAAATTTCAATTTGAGAAATTAGTCAGAAGTGAAACTCCGTCGTTCATTTTCGCTAGAGTTGGGCTCGAAGGGGTCAAAATAGCTCGGACCATTGCAAAAGTTGGCGTGCATGTTTTTATATGAAACGGGCATCCAAATCTATGATCAAATTTAAACTCTAAGAATTTGGTCAAAAGTGAAAATTCGTGATTCGATTTCGCTAAGTTTTGGCTTAAAGGAGGGGAAAATGGATTTGAGAAATTGGAAACAAATACAACCTTTTAGGGCTTGGTTTCACCAAGTTTGCCTAAGGTCCAAAATAGCTCTAAATCCCCTGAAAGTTTGTATGCATGGTTATCTCTCAAATGGGTACCTAAATTCTCTTTCAAATTTCAATTACAAGAAAACCGAAAAAATAACATCTCTTAGACGTTTACTTGAAAAACCTTCAATAACGACCAAAATAGCTCCGAACATCATGAAATTTAGCATGCACTCTTATCTACCAAATGCGCTGATAAATAAACAATAGAATTTTAATTTTGAGAAATTAGTCAAACGTGAAACTTCGTTGTGCGGTTTTGCTAAGGTTGGGCTTAAGGGGGTGAAAATATTTCGGAATGTCTCAAGAGTTTGCATGCACGCTTGTTCATCAAATGGGCATCCAAATTTATGATCAAATTTAAATTCTAAGAAACTGCTCGAAAGTGAAACTCCGTCGTGCAATTTTGATAGGGTTGGGCTTAAAGGGGGTCAAAATAGCTCGAAACGTCACGAAAGTTGGCGTGCATGCTTGTCTATCCAATATGCATCCAAAGATATGATCAGGCTTCAATTATGAGAAATTCGTCAAAGCTGAGAAGGCATCATGCAGTTTTGTTACAGCTTGGCTTAAAGAAGTCGAAAATAGCTCTCAACATTGTGAAAGTTGGCACGCACTCTTATTTTCCAAATGCGCATTTAAATCTATGATTAAATTTTAATTCAAAGAAATTGGTTAAAAGTGAAACTCAGTCATGCACGTTTTTATGTGTGCCTCTTAAATGGGTATCTAAATCTACTTTTAAATTTGATTTCTAATAATTTGGAAAAATGTGAAACATTTTAGGCCTTGGTTTGACCAAGTTTGACCAACGTCAAAAGTAGCTCGAAATCCCCCGAAAGTGTGTATGCATGGTTATCTCTCAAATGGGTACCTAAATTCTCTTTCAAATTTCTCTTACAAGAAAGTTGAAAAAATAGCATCTCTTAGACCTTTGCTTGACCAACCTTGAATAATGACCAAAATAAATTCGAACATCATGGAAATTGGTGTGCACTGTTATCTGCCAAATGCTAAGATAAATCTATAATCAAATTTTAATTCTGAGAAATTAGTCAAAAGTGAAACTTTGTTGTATGGTTTTGCTGAGGTTGGGATTAAAGGGGGTGAAATATTTTGGAACATCTTGAAATTTCGCTTGCACGCTTGTCTATCAAATGGACATTCAAATCTATGATCAAATTTCAATTATAAGAAACTGCTCAAAAGTGAAACTTCGTCATGCGTTTTCGCCAGTGTTGGGCTTAAAGGTGGTCAAAATAGCTTGGAACGTTGCAAAAGTTGGCGTGCATGCTTGTTTATTTAATGAGCATCCAAATATATGAACAAGTTTCAATTCTTAATAGTTGGTCAAAAGCGAAACTCCGTCATGCGGTTTTGTTAGGGTTTGGCTTAAAGGAGTCAAAAATAACTCTGAAAATCATGAAAGTTGGCGTGCACTCTTATCTTGCAAATAAACATCTAAATCTATGATCAAATTTTAATTCTGAGATTTTTGTCAAGAGTGAAACTCCGTCATGCGATTTCTCCAGGATTGCGGTTACAGGGGGTGAAAATAGCTCAAAACGTCGTGAAAGTCGGAGTGCACTGGCATCCAAATCTATGATCAAATTCCAATTCTGAGAAATTAGTCAGAAGTGAAACTCCACCGTTCATTTTGGAAACAAATACAACCTTTTAGGGATTCATTTCACCAAGTTTGCCTAAAGTCCAAAATAGCTCGAAATCCCCTGAAAGTTTGTATACATGGTTATCTCTCAAATGGGTACCTAAATTCTTCTTCAAATTTGAATTGCAAGAAAGCCGAAAAAATAACATCTCTTAGACCTTTACTTGTCAAAGCTTGAATAACGACCATAATAGCTCTGAACATCATGAAAGTTAGCATGCACTCTCATCTACCAAATGCGCCGATAAATCTACGATTAAATTTTAATTTGGAGAAATTAGTCAAACGTGAAACTTCGTTGTGCGGTTTTGCTAAGGTTGGGCTTAAAGGGGGTGAAAATATTTTGGAATGTCTCAAAATTTTGCATGCACACTTGTTGATCAAATTGGCATCCAAATTTATGATCAAATTTAAATTCTAAGAAACTGCTCGAAAGGGAAACTCCGTCGTGCGGTCTCAACATGGTTGGGCTTAAAGGGGGTCAAAATAGCTTGAAACGTCGTGAAAGTTGGTGTGCATGCTTGTCTATCCAATATGCATCCAAACATATGATTAGGTTTAAATTCTGAGAATCTGGTCAAAGCTGAGACTGCATCATTCAGTTTTGTTAGGGTTTGGCTTAAAGATGGTGAAAATAGCCCTCAACATCGTGAAAGTTGGCATGCACTCTTATTTTCCAAAAGTGGATTTAAATATATGATTAAATTTTAATTCCAAGAAATTGGTTAAAAGTGAAACTCCGTCATGCACGTTTTTATGTGTGCCTCTTAAATGGGCATCTAAATCTACTTTTAAATTTGATTTCTAAGAAATTGGAAAATAGTGCAACCTTTTGGGCGTTGGTTTGACAAGGATTTTCCAAGGTCCAAAATAGTTCAAAATCCCCTGAAAGTGTTTGTGCATGGTTATCTCTCAAATAAGTACCTAAATTCTCTTTCAAATTTCACTTACAAGAAAGTCAAACAAATAGCATCTCTTAGACCTTTGCTTGACCAACCTTGAATAATGACCAAAATAAATTCGAACATCATGGAAATTGGTGTGCACTGTTATCTACCGAATGCTAAGATAAATCTACGATCAAATTTTAATTTTGAGAAATTATTCAAAAGTAAAACTCTTTTGTATGGTTTTGCTGAGGTTGGGATTAAAGGGGGTGAAATATTTTGGAACGTCTTGAAATTTTGCTTGCACGCTTGTCTATCAAATGGACATTCAAATCTATTATCAAATTTCAATTATAAGAAACTGCTCAAAAGTGAAACTTCGTCATGCGTTTTCGCTAATGTTGGGCTTAGAGGTGGTCAAAATAGCTTGGAACATTGTGAAAGTTGGTGTGCATGCTTATTTATCTAATGGGCATGCAAATTTATGATCAAGTTTCAATTCTTAGAAGTTGGTCAAGAGAAAAACTCCATCGTGCGGTTTTGTTAGGGTTTGGCTTAATGGAGATGAAAATAACTCTGAACATCATGAAAGTTGACGTGCACTCTTATCTTCCAAATGCACATCTAAATCTATGATCAAATTTTAATTTCAATAAATTTGTCAAGAGTGAAACTTCGTCATGCGGTTTCAGTAAGATTGGGATTACAGGGGGTGAAAATAGCTCAAAACGTCGCGAAAGCTTGAATGTATGGTTATCTATCAAACGGGCATCCGAATCTATGATCAAATTTGAATTTGAGAAATTAGTCAGAAGTGAAACTCTGTCGTTCATTTTCGCTAGAGTTGGGCTCGAAGGGGTCAAAATAGCTCGGACCGTTGCAAAAGTTGGCGTGCACGTTTTTATATGAAACGGGCATCCAAATCTATGATCAAATTTCAAATATGAGAATTTGGTCAAAAGCGAAAATCCGTGATTCGAATTCGCTAAGTTTTGGCTTAAAGGAGGGGAAAATGACTTTGAGAAATTGGAAACATATACAACCTTTTAGGACTTGGTTTCACCAAGTTTTCCTAAGGTCCAAAATAGCTCGAAATCCCCTGAGAGTTTGTATGCATGGTTATCTCTCAAATGGGTACCTAAATTCTCTTTGAAATTTTAATTACAACAAAACCAAAAAAATAACATCTCTTCGAACCAAAATAGAATAACGACCAAAATAGCTTCGAACATCGTGGAAATTGGTGTGCACTGTTATCTACCAAATGCTAAGATAAATCTACAATCAAATTTTAATTTTGAGAAATTAGTCAAAAGTGAAACTCTGTTGTATGGTTTTGCTGAGGTTGGGATTAAAGGGGGTGAAATATTTTGGAACGTCTCGAAATTTCGCGTGCATGCTTGTCTATCAAATGGACATTCAAATCTATGATCAAATTTCAATTATAAGAAACTGCTCAAAAGGGAAACTTCGTCATGCGTTTTCGCCAGGGTTGGGCTTAAAGGTGGTCAAAACAGCTTGGAACGTTGCAAAAGTTGGCGTGCATGCTTGTTTATTTAATGAGCATCCAAATCTATGAACAAGTTTCAATTCTTATAATTTGGTCAAAAGCGAAACTCCATCATGCGGTTTTGTTAGGGTTTGGCTTAAAGGAGTCAAAAATAACTCTGAACATCATGAAAGTTGGCGTGCACTCTTATCTTACAAACGTAGATCTAAATCTACGATCAAATTTTAATTCTGAGATTTTTGTCAAGAGTGAAACTCCGTCATGCGGTTTCGCCAGGATTGCGGTTACAGGGGGTGAAAATAGCTCAAAACGTCGTGAAAGTCGGAGTGCACTGGCATCCAAATCTATGATCAAATTTCAATTCTGAGAAATTAGTCAGAAGTGAAACTCCACCGTTCATTTTTGCTAGAGTTGGGATCGAAGGGGTCCAAATAGCTTGGACCATTACACAAGTTGGCATGCACATTTTTATATCAAACGGGCATCCAAATCTATGATCAAATTTCAACTCTGAGAATTTGGTCAAAAGTGAAACTTCATCATTCGATTTCACTAAGGTTTGGCTAAAAGGAGGGGAAAATGGCTTTGAGAAATTGGAAAGAAGTACAACCTTTTAGGGCTTCATTTCACCAAGTTTGCCTAAAGTCCAAAATAGCTCAAAATCCCCTGAAAGTTTGTATGGATGGTTATCTCTCAAATGGGTACCTAAATTCTTCTTCAAATTTCAATTACAAGAAAGCTGAAAAAATAACATCTCTTAGACCTTTACTTGACCAACCTTGAATAACGACCAAAATAGCTTTGAACATCATGAAAGTTAGCATGCACTCTCATCTACCAAATGCGCCAATAAATTTACGATTAAATTTTAATTTTGACAAATTAGTCAAACGTGAAACTTCGTTGTGCGGTTTTGCTAAGTTTGGGCTTAAAGGGGGTGAAAATATTTTGGAATGTCTCAAAATTTTGCATGCACGCTTGTTGATCAAATTGGCATCAAAATTTATGATCAAATTTAAATTCTAAGAAACTGCTCGAAAGGGAAACTCCGTCGTGTGATTTCAACAGGGTTGGGCTTAAAGGGGGTCAAAATAGCTTGAAACATCACGAAAGTTGGCGTGCATGCTTGTCTATCTAATATGCATCCAAACATATGATCAGGTTTAAATTCTGAGAATCTGGTCAAAGCTGAGACTGCATCATGCAGTTTGGTTATGGTTTGGCTTAAAGATGGCGAAAATAGCTCTCAACATCGTGAAATTTGGCATGCACTCTTATTTTCCAAATGTGGATTTAAATCTATGATTAAATTTTAATTCCAAGAAATTGATTAAAAGTGAAACTCTGTCATGCACGTTTTTATGTGTGCCTCTTAAATGGGCATCTAAATCTACTTTTAAATTTGATTTCTAAGAAATTGGAAAATATTGCAACCTTTTAGGCCTTTGTTTGACCAAGATTTTCCAAGGTCCAAAATAGTTCAAAATCCCCTGAAAGTGTTTGTGCATGGTTATCTCTCAAATAAGTTCCTAAATTCTGTTTCAAATTTCACTTTCAAGAAATTCAAACAAATAGCATCTCTTAGACCTTTGCTTGACCAACCTTGAATAATGACCAAAATAAATTCGAACATCGTGGAAATTGGTGTGCACTGTTATCTACCAAATGCTAAGATAAATCTATGATCAAATTTTAATTTTGAGAAATTAGTCAAAAGTAAAACTCTTTTGTGTGGTTTTGCTGAGGTTGGGATTAAAGGGGGTGAAATATTTCTGAACGTCTTGAAATTTTGCATGCATGCTTGTCTATCAAATGGACATTCAAATCTATTATCAAATTTCAATTATAAGAAATTGATCAAAATTGAAAATTCGTCATGCATTTTCGCTAGGGTTGGGCTTAAAGATGGTCAAAATAGCTTGGAACATTGCAAAAGTTGGCGTGCATGCTTGTTTATTTAATAAGCATCCAAATCTATGAACAAGTTTCAATTCTTCGAAGTTGGTCAAAAGCGAAACTCCATCGTGCGGTTTTGTTAGGGTTTGGCTTAAAGGAGTTGGAAATAACTCTGAACATCATGAAAGTTGGCGTGCACTCTTATCTTGCACATGCACATCTAAATCTATGATCAAATTTTAATTTTCTTATTTTTGGTCAAGAGTGAAACTCCGTCACGCGGTTTCGCCAGGATTGCGGTTACAGGGGGTGAAAATAGCTAAAAACGTCATGAAAGTCGGAGTGCATAGGCATCCAAATCAATGATCAAATTTCAATTCTGAGAAATTAGTCAGAAGTGAAACTCCGTCGTTCATTTTTTCTATAGTTGGGCTCGAAGGGGTCCAAATAGCTTGGACCATTACGCAAGTTGGCATGCATGTTTTTATATCAAACGGGCATCCAAATCTATGATCAAATTTCAACTCTGAGAATTTGGTCAAAAGTGAAACTTCGTCATTCGATTTCGCTAAGGTTTGGCTTAAAGGAGGGGAAAATGGCTTTGAGAAATTGGAAACAAATACAACCTTTTAGGGCTTCATTTCACCAAGTTTGCCTCAAGTCCAAAATAGCTCGAATTCCCCTGAAAGTTTGTATGCATGGTTATCTCTCAAATGGGTACCTAAATTCTTCTTCAAATTTGAATTACAAGAAAGCCAAAAAAATAACATCTCTTAGACCCTTACTTGACCAACCTTAAATAACGACTAAAATAGCTCTGAACATCATGAAAGTTAGCATGCACTCTCATCTACCAAATGCGTCGATAAAACTACGATTAAATTTTAATTTTGAGAAATTAGTCAAACGTGAAACTTCGTTGTGCGGTTTTGCTAAGGTTGGGCTTAAAGGGGCTGAAAATATTTTGGAATGTCTCAAAAGTTTTCATGCACACTTGTTGATCAAATTGGCATCAAAATTTATGATCAAATTTAAATTCTAAGAAATTGCTCGAAAGGGAAACTCCGTCGTGCAGTTTCAACAGGGTTGGGCTTAAAGGGGGTCAAAATAGCTTGAAACGTCGCGAAAGTTGGCGTGCATGCTTGTCTATCCAATATGCATCCAAACATATGATCAAGTTTAAATTCTGAGAATTTGGTCAAAGCTGAGAGTGCATCATGCAGTTTTGTTAGGGTTTGGACTAAAGATGGCGAAAATAGCTCTCAACATCGTGAAAGTTGGCATGCACTCTTATTTTCCAAATGCGGATTTAAATCTATGATTAAATTTTAATTCCAAGAAATTGGTTAAAAGTGAAACTCCGTCATGCACGTTTTTATTTGTGCCTCTTAAATGGGCATCTAAATCTACTTTTAAATTTGATTTCTAAAAAATTGGAAAATAGTCGAACCTTTTAGGCCTTGGTTTGACCAAGATTTTCCAAGGTCCAAAATAGTTCAAAATGCCCTGAAAGTGTTTGTGCATGGTTATCTCTCAAATAAGTAGCTAAATTCTCTTTCAAATTTCACTTACAAGAAAGTCAAACAAATAGCATCTCTTAGACCTTTGCTTGACCAACCTTGAATAATGACCAAAATAAATTCGAACATCATGGAAATTGGTGTGCACTGTTATCTACCAAATGCTAAGATAAATCTATGATCAAATTTTAATTATAAGAAATTAGTCAAAAGTAAAACTCTTTTGTATGGTTTTGCTGAGGTTGGGATTAAAGGGGGTGAAATATTTTGGAACGTCTTGAAATTTTGCATGCCCACTTGTCTATCAAATGGACATTCAAATGTATTATCAAATTTCAATTATAAGAAACTGCTCACAAGTGAAACTTCATCATGCGTTTTCGCTAGGGTTGGGCTTAAAGGTGGTCAAAATAGCTTGGAACATTGTGAAAGTTGGCGTCCATGCTTATTTATCTAATGGGCATGCAAATCTATGATCAAGTTTCAATTCTTAGAATTTGGTCAAAAGCAAAACTCCATCGTGCGGTTTTGTTAGGGTTTGGCTTAAAGGAGACGAAAATAACTCTGAACATCATGAAAGTTGACGTGCACTCTTATCTTCCAAATGCACATCTAAATCTATGATCAATTTTTAATTTCAATAAATTTGTCAAGAGTGAAACTTCATCATGCGGTTTCGCTAAGATTGGGATTACAGGGGGTGAAAATAGCTCAAAACATCCCGAAAGCTTGAGTGTACGGTTATCTACCAAATGGGCATCCGAATCTATGATCAAATTTAAATTTAAGAAATTAGTCAGAAGTGAAACTCTGTCGTTCATTTTCGCTAGAGTTGGGCTCGAAGGGGTCAAAATAGCTCAGACCGTTGCAAAAGTTGGCGTGCACATTTTTATATGAAACGGGCATCCAAATCTATGATCAAATTTCATAGATTTGAGAAATTGGAAACAGATACAACCTTTTAGGGCTTGGTTTCACCAGGTTTGCCTAAGGTCCAAAATAGCTCGAAATCCCTTGAAAGTTTGTATGCATGGTTATCTCTCAAATGGGTACCTAAATTCTCTTTCAAATTTCAATTACAAGAAAACTGAAAAAATAACATCTCTTAGACCTTTACTTCAAAAACCTTGAATAACGACTAAAATAGCTCCGAACATCATGAAATTTAGCATACACTCTTATCTACCAAATGCGCTGATAAATAAACGATTAAATTTTAATTTTGAGAAATTAGTCAAACGTGAAACTTCATTGTGCGGTTTTGCTAAGGTTGGGCTTAAGGGGGTGAAAATATTTTGGAATGTCTGAAAAGTTTGCATGCACGCTTGTTCATTAAATGGGCATCCAAATTTATGATCAAATTTAAATTCTAAGAAACTGCTCGAAAGTGAAACTCTGTCGTGCAGTTTCGATAGGGTTGGGCTTAAAGGGGGTTAAAATAGCTTGAAACGTCACGAAAGTTGGTGTGCATGCTTGTCTATCCAATATGCATCCAAATATATGATCAAGTTTATATTCTGAGAATTTTGTCAAAGCTGAGACTGCATAATGCAGTTTTGTTGTGGTTTGGCTTAAAGATGTCGAAAATAGCTGTCAAGATCGTGAAAGTTGGCATGCACTCTTATTTTCCAAATGAGCATTTAAATCTATGATTAAATTTTAATTCGAATAAATTGGTTAAAAGAGAAACTCAGTCGTGCACGTTTTTATGTGTGCCTCTTAAATGGGTATGTAAATCTACTTTTAAATTTGATTTCTAAGAAATTGGAAAAAAGTGCAACATTTTAGGCCTTGGTTTGACCAAGTTTGACCAAGGTCGAAAGTAGCTCGAAATCCCCCGAAAGTGTGTATGCATGCTTATCTCTCAAATGGGTACCTAAATTCTCTTTCAAATTTCGCACAAGAAAGTTGAAAAAATAGCATCTCTTAGACCTTCGCTTGACCAACCTTGAATAATGACCAAAATAAATTCGAACATCGTGAAAATTGGTGTGCACTGTTATCTACCAAATGCTAAGATAAATCTACAATCAAATTTTAATTCTGAGAAATTAGTCAAAAGTGAAACTCTGTTGTATGGTTTTGCTGAGGTTGGGATTAAAGGGGGTGAAATATTTTGGAACATCTCGAAATTTCGCGTGCACGCTTGTCTATCAAATGGACATTTAAATCTATGATCAAATTTCAATTATAAGAAACTGCTCAAAAGTGAAACTTCGTCATGCGTTTTTGCTAGGGTTGGCCTTAAAGGTGGTCAAAATAGATTGGAACGCTGCAAAAGTTGGTGTGCATGCTTGTTTATTTAATGAGCATCCAAATCTATGAACAAGTTTCAATTCTTAGAAGTTGGTCAAAAGCGAAACTCCATCGTACGGTTTTGTTAGGGTTTGGCTTAAAGGAGTCGAAAATAACTCTGAACATCATGAAAATTGGCGTGCACTCTTATCTTGCAAATGCACATCTAAATCTAGGATCAAATTTTAATTCTGAGATTTTTGTCAAGAGTGAAACTCCGCCATGCGGTTTCTCTAGGATTGCGGTTACAGGGGGTGAAAATAGCTCAAAACGCCGTGAAAGTCGGAGTGCATGGGCCTCCAAATCTATGATCAAATTTCAATTATGAGAAATTAGTCAAAAGTGAAACTTCACCGTTCATTTTTTCTAGAGTTGGGCTCAAAGGGGTCCAAATAGCTTGGACCATTACACAAGTTGACATGCACGTTTTTATATCAAACGGGCATCCAAATCTATGATAAATTTCAACTCTGAGAATTTGGTCAAAAGTGAAACTTCGTCATTCGATTTCGCTAAGGTTTGGCTTAAAGGAGGGGAAAATGGCTTCGAGAAATTGGAAACAAATACAACCTTTTAGGGCTTGGTTTCACCAAGTTTGCCTAAGGTCCAAAATAGCTCGAAATCCCCTGAAAGTTTGTACGCATGGTTATCTCTCAAATGGGTACCTAAATTCTTCTTCAAATTTCAATTACAAGAAAGCCGAAAAAATAACATCTCTTAGACCTTTACTTGACCAACCTTGAATAACGATGAAAATAGCTCTGAAAATCATGAAAGTTAGCATGCACTCTCATCTACCAAATGAGCCGATAAATCTACGATTAAATTTTAATTTTGAGAAATTAGTCAAACTTGAAACTTCGTTGTGCGGTTTTGCTAAGGTTGGGCTTGAGGGGGGTGAAAATATTTTGGAATGTCTCAAAAGTTTGCATGCACGCTTGTTGATCAAATTTGCATCCAAATTTATGATCAAATTTAAATTCTAAGAAACTGCTCGAAAGGGAAACTCCGTCGTGCGGTTTCAACAGGGTTGGGCATAAAGGGGGTCAAAATAGCTTGAAACGTCGCGAAATTTGGCGTGCATGCTTGTCTATCCAATATGCATCCAAACATATGATCAGATTTAAATTCTGAGAATCTGGTCAAAGCTGAGACTGCATCATCCAGTTTTGTTAGGGTTTGGCTTAAAGATGGCGAAAATAGCTCTCAACATCGTGAAAGTTGGCATGCACTCTTATTTTCCAAATGTGGATTTAAATCTATGATTAAATTTTAATTCCAAGAAATTGGTTAAAATTGAAACTCCGTCATGCACGTTTTTATGTGTGCCTCTTAAATGGGCATTTAAATCTACATTTAAATTTGATTTCTAAGAAATTGGAAAATAGTGCAACCTTTTAGGCCTTGGTTTGACCAAGATTTTCCAAGGTCCAAAATAGTTCAAAATCCCCTGAAAGTGGTTTTGCATGGATATCTCTCAAATAAGTACCTAAATTCTCTTTCAAATTGCACTTACAAGAAATTCAAACAAATACCATCTCTTAGACCTTTGCTTGAGCAACCTTGAATAATGACCAAAATAAATTCAAACATCATGGAAATGGGTGTGCACTGTTATCTACCAAATGCTAAGATAAATCTATGATCAAATTTTAATTCTGAGAAATTAGTCAAAAGTAAAACTCTTTTGTATGGTTTTGCTGAGGTTGGGATTAAAGGGGGTGAAATATTTTGGAACTTCTTGAAATTTTGCATGCACGCTTGTCTATCAAATGGACATTCAAATCTATTATCAAATTTCAATTATAAGAAACTGCTCAAAATTGAAACTTCGTCATGCATTTTCGCTAGGGTTGGGCTTAAAGGTGGTCAAAATAGCTTGGAACATTGTGAAAGTTGGATTGCATGGTTATTTATCTAATGGGCATCCAAATCTATGATCAAGTTTCAATTCTTAGAAGTTGGTCAAAAGCAAAACTCCATCGTGCAGTTTTGTTAGGATTTGGCTTAAAGGAGACGAAAATAACTATGAACATCATGAAAGTTGGCATGCACTCTTATCTTCCAAATGCACATCTAAATCTATGATCAAATTTTAATTTCAATAAATTTGTCAAGAGTGAAACTTCGTCATGCGGTTTCGCTAAGATTGGGATTATAGAGGGTGAAAATAGCTCAAAACGTCGCGAAAGCTTGAGTGTACGGTTATTTGTCAAACGGGCATCCGAATCTATGATCAAATTTAAATTTGAGAAATTAGTCAAAAGTGAAACTTTGTCGTTCATTTTCAGTAGAGTTGCGCTCAAAGGGGTCAAAATAGCTTGGACCGTTGCAAAAGTTGGCTTGCACGTTTTTTTTTTGAAACGGGCATCCAAATCTATGATCAAATTTCAACTCTGAGAATTTGGTCAAAAGTGAAAATCCGTGATTCGATTTCGCTAAGTTTTGGCTTAAAGGAGGGGAAAATGGCTTTGAGAAATTGGAAACAAATACAACCTTTTAGGGCTTGGTTTCACCAAGTTTGCCTAAGGTCCAAAATAGCTCGAAATCCCCTGAAAGTTTGTACGCATGGTTATCTCTCAAATGGGTACCTAAATTCTCTTTGAAATTTCAATTACAAGAAAACCGAAAAAATAACATCTCTTAGACCTTTACTTGAAAAACCTTGAATAACGACCAAAATAGTTCCGAACATTATGAAATTTAGCATGCACTCTTATCTACCAAATGCGCTGATAAATAAACAATTAAATTTTAATTTTGAGAAATTAGTCAAACGTGAAACTTCGTTGTGCGGTTTTTGCTAAGGTTGGGCTTAAGGTGGTGAAAATATTTTGGAATGTCTCAAAAGTTGCATGCACGCTTGTTCATCAAATGGGCATCCAAATTTATGATCAAATTTAAATTCTAAGAAACTGCTCGAAAGTGAAACTCTGTCGTTCAGGTTCAATAGGGATGGGCTTAAAGGGGGTCAAAATAGCTCGAAACGTCACGAAAGTTGGCGCGCATGCTTGTCTATCCAATATGCATCCAAATATATGATCAGGTTTCAATTCTAAGAATTTCGTCAAAGCTGAGACTGCATCATGCAGTTTTGTTATGGTTTGGCTTAAAGATGTCGAAAATAGCTCTGAACGTCGTGAAAGTTGGCACGCACTATTATTTTCCAAATGCGCATTTAATCTATGATTAAGTTTTAATTCGAAGAAATTGGTTAAAACTGAAACTCAGCCGTGCACGTTTTTATGTGTGCCTCTTAAATGGGTATCTAAATCTACTTTTAAATTTGATTTCTAAGAAATTTGAAAAAAGTGCAACATTTTAGGCCTTGGTTTGACCAATTTTGACCAAGGACGAAAGTAGCTCGAAATCCCCCGAAAGTGTGTATGCATGGTTATCTCTCAAATGGGTACCCAAATT
>LPNX010655467.1:20980-31622 GCA_001517045.1 Pseudotsuga menziesii | reverse complement strand
TTTTATATCAAACGGGCATCCAAATCTATGATCGAATTTCAACTCTGAGAATTTGGTCAAAAGTGAATCTTCGTCATTTGAAATTTTGTATGCATGGTTAGCTCTCCAATCGGTACCTAAATTCTTCTTCAAATTTTCAATTACAAGAAAGACGAAAAAATAACATCTCTTAGACCTTTACTTGACCAACCTTGAATAACGACCAAAATAGCTCTGAACGTCATGAAAGTTAGCATGCACTCTCATCTACCAAATGCGCCAATAAATCTACGATTAAATTTTAATTTTGAGAAATTAGTCAAACGTGAAACTTCATTGTGCGATTTTGCTAAGGTTGGGCTTAAAGGGGGTGAAAATATTTTGGAATGTCTCAAAAGTTTGCATGCACGCTTGTTGATCAAGTTGGCATCCAAATTTATGATCAAATTTAAATTCTAAGAAATTGCTCGAAAGGGAAACTCCGTCGTGCGGTTTGAACAGGGTTGGGCTTAAAGGGGGTCAAAATAGCTTGAAACGTTGCAAAAGTTGGCGTGCATGCTTGTCTATCCAATATGCATCCAAACATATGATCAGGTTTAAATTCTGAGAATCTGGTCAAAGCTGAGACTGCATCATGCAGTTTTGTTAGGGTTTGGCTTAAAGATGGCGAAAATAGCTCTCAACATCGTGAAAGTTGACATGCACTATTATTTTCCAAATGCGGATTTAAATCTATGATTAAATTTTAATTCCAAGAAATTGGTTAAAAGTGAAACTCCATCATGCATGTTTTTATGTGTGCCTCTTAAATGGGCATCTAAATCTACTTTTAAATTTGATTTCTAAGAAATTGGAAAATAGTGAAACCTTTTAGGCCTTGGTTTGACCAAGATTTTCCAAGGTCCAAAATAGTTCAAAATACCCTGAAAGTGTTTGTGCATGGTTATCTCTCAAATAAGTACCTAAATTCTCTTTCAAATTTCACTTACAAGAAAGTCAAACAAATAGCATCTCTTAGATCTTTGCTTGACCAACCTTGAATAATGACCAAAATAAATTCGAACATCGTGGAAATTGGTGTGCACTGTTATCTACCAAATGCTAAGATAAATCTACAATCAAATTTTAATTCTGAGAAATTAGTCAAAAGTAAAACTCTTTTTGTATGGTTTTGCTGAGGTTGGGATTAAAGGGGGTGAAATATTTTGGAACGTCTTGAAATTTTGCATGCACCCTTGTCTATCAAATGGACATTCAAATATATTATCAAATTTCAATTATAAGAAACTGCTCAAAAGTGAAACTTCGTCATGCGTTTTCGCTAGGGTTGGGCTTAAAGGTGGTCAAAATAGCTTGGAACATTGTGAAAGTTGGCGTGCATGCTTATTTATCTAATGGGCATCCAAATCTTTGATCAAGTTTCAATTCTTAGAAGTTGGTCAAAAGCAAAACTCCATCGTGCGGTTTTGTTAGGGTTTGGCTTAAAGGAGACGAAAATAACTCTGAACATCATGAAAGTTGAATCCACTCTTATCTTCCAAATGCACATTTAAATCTATGATCAAATTTTAATTTCAATAAATTTGTCAAAAGTGAAACTTCGTCATACGGTTTCGCTAAGATTGGGATTACAGGGGGTGAAAATAGCTCAAAACATTGTGAAAGATTGAGTGTACAGTTATCTATCAAACGGGCATCCTAATCTATGATCAAATTTAAATTTGAGAAATTAGTCAGAAGTGAAACTCTGTCATTCATTTTCGGTAGTATTGGGCTCGAAGGGGTCAAAATAGCTCAGACCGTTGCAAAAGTTGGCATAGACGTTTTTATATGAAACGGGCATCCAAATCTATGATCAAATTTCAAGTCTGAGAATTTGGTCAAAAGTGAACATCCATGATTCGATTTCGCTAAGTTTTGGCTTAAAGGAGGGGAAAATGGCTTTGAGAAATTGGAAACAAATACAACCTTTTAGGGCTTGGTTTCACCAAGTTTGCCTAAGGTCCAAAATAGCTCGAAATCCCCTGAAAGTTTGTATGCATGGTTATCTCTCAAATGGGTACCTAAATTCTCCTTTCAAATTTCAATTACAAGAAAACCAAAGAATTAACATCTCTTAGACCTATACTTGAAAAACCTTGAATAACGACCAAAATAGCTTCGAACATCATGAAATTTAGCATGCACTCTTATCTACCAAATGCGCTGGTAAATAAATGATTAAATTTTAATTTTGAGAAATTAGTCAAACATGAAACTTCATTGTGCGGTTTTGCTAAGGTTGGGCTTAAGGGGGTGAAAATATTTTGGAATGTCTCAAAAGTTTGCATGCACGCTTGTTCATCAAATGGGCATCCAAATTTATGTCAAATTTAAATTCTAAGAAATTGCTCGAAAGTGAAACTCCGTCGTGCAGTTTCGATAGGGTTGGGCTTAAAGGGGGTCAAAATAGCTCGAAACGTCACGAAAGTTGGCGTGCATGCTTCTCTACCCAATATGCATCCAAATATATGATCAGGTTTCAATTCTGAGAATTTCGTCAAATCTGAGACTGCATCATGCAGTTTTGTTAAGGTTGGGCTTAAATATGTCGAAAATAGCTCTCAACATCGTGAAAGTTGGCATGCACTCTTATTTTCCAAATGTGCATTTAAATCTATGATTAAATTTTAATTCGAAGAAATTGGTTAAAAGTGAAACTCAGTCGTGCATGTTTTTATGTGTGCCTCTTAAATGGGTATCTAAATCTACTTTTAAATTTGATTGGTAAGAAATTGGAAAAAAGTGCAACATTTTAGGCCTTGGTTTGACCAAGTTTGACCAAGGTCGAAAGTAGCTCAAAATCCCCCGAAAGTGTGTATGCATGGTTATCTCACAAATGGGTACCTAAATTCTCTTTCACATTTCGCTTACAAGAAAGTTGAAAAAATAGCATCTCTTAGACCTTTGCTTGACCAACCTTGAATAATGACCAAAATAAACTCGAACATCGTGGAAATTGGTGTGCACTGTTATCTACCAAATGCTAAGATAAATCTACAATCAAATTTTAATTCTGAGAAATTAGTCAAAAGTGAAACTCTGTTGTGTGGTTTTGCTGAGGTTGGGATTAAAGGGGTGAAATATTTTGGAACGTCTTGAATTTTCGCATGCATGCTTGTCTATCAAATGGACATTCAAATCTATGATCTAATTTCAATTATAAGAAACTGCTCAAAAGTGAAACTTCGTCATGCGTTTTCGCTAGGGTTGGGCTTAAAGGTGGTCAAAATAGCTTGGAACGTTGCAAAAGTTGGCGTGCATGCTTGTTTATTTAATGAGCATCCAAATCTATGAACAAGTTTCAATTCTTAGAAGTTGGTCAAAAGTGAAACTCCATCATGCGGTTTTGTCAGGGTTTCGCTTGAAGAAGTCGAAAATAACTCTGAACAACATGAAAGTTGGCATGCACTTATCTTGCAAATGCACATCTAAATCTATGATCAAATTTTAATTCTGATATTTTTGTCAAGAGTGATACTCCGTCATGCGGTTTCGCCAGGATTGCGGTTATAGAGGGTGAAAATAGCTCAAAACGTCGTGAAAGTCGAAGTGCACTGGCATCCAAATCTATGATCAAATTTCAATTATGAGAAATTAGTCAGAAGTGAAACTACGCCGTTCATTTTTGCTAGAGTTGGGCTCGAAGGGTTCCAAATAGCTTGGACCATTACACAAGTTGGCATGCACGTTTTTATATCAAACGGGCATCCAAATCTATGATCGAATTTCAACTCTCAGAATTTGGTCAAAAGTGAAACTTCGTCATTTGATTTTGCTAAGGTTTGGCTTAAAGGAGGGGAAAATGGATTTGAGAAATTGGAAACAAGTACAACCTTTTAGGGCTTTGTTTCACCAAGTTTGCCAAAAGTCCAAAATAGCTCGGAATCCCCTGAAAGTTTGTATGCATGGTTATCTCTCAAATGGGTACCTAAATTCTTCTTCAAATTATCAATTACAAGAAAGCCGAAAAAATAACAACTCTTAGACCTTTACTTGACCCACCTTGAATAACGAACAAAATAGCTCTGAACATCATGAAAGTTAGCATGCACTCGCATCTACCAAATGCGTTGAAAAATCTACGATTAAATTTTAATTTTGAGAAATTAGTCAAACGTGAAACTTCGTTGTGCGGTTTTTCTAAGGTCGGGCTTAAAGGGGGTGAAAATATTTTGGAATGTCTCAAAAGTTTGCATGCACGCTTGTTGATCAAATTGGCATCCAAATTTATGATCAAATTTAAATTCTAAGAAACTGCTTAAAAGGGAAACTCCGTCGTGCGGTTTCAACAGGGTTGGGCTTAAAGGAGGTCAAAATAGCTTGAAACGTCGTGAAAGTTGCCGTGCATGCTTGTCTATCCAATATGCATCCAAACATATGATCAAGTTTAAATTCTGAGAATCTGGTCAAAGCTGAGACTGCATCATGCAGTTTTGTTAGGGTTTGGCTTAAAGATGGCAAAAATAGCTCTCAACATCGTGAAAGTTGGCATGCACTCTTATTTTCCAAATGCGGATTTAAATCTATGATCAAATTTTAATTCCAAGAAATTGGTTAAAAGAGAAATTCCGTCATGCACGTTTTTATTTGTGCGTCTTAAATGGGCATCTAAATCTACTTTTAAATTTGATTTCTAAGAAATTGGAAAATAGTGCAACCTTTTAGGCCTTGGTTTGACCAAGATTTTCCAAGGTCCAAAATTCTCTTTCAAATTTCACTTACAAGAAAGGAAAACAAATAGCATCTCTTAGACCTTTGCTTGACCAACCTTGAATAATGACCAAAATAAATTCAAACATCGTGGAAATTTGTGTGCACTGTGTTATCTACCAAATGCTAAGATAAATCTACGATCAAATTTTAATTCTGAGAAATTAGTCAAAAGTAAAACTCTTTTGTATGGTTTTGCTGAGGTTGGGATTAAAGGGGGTGAAATATTTTGGAACGTCTTGAAATTTTGCATGCACGCTTGTCTGTAAAATGGACATTCAAATCTATTATCAAATTTCAATTATAAGAAACTGCTCAAAAGTGAAACTTCGTCATGCGTTTTCGCTAGGGTTGGGCTTAAAGGTGGTCAAAATAGCTTGGAACATTGTGAAAGTTGGCGTGCATGCTTATTTATCTAATGGGCATCCAAATCTATGATCAAGTTTCAATTCTTAGAAGTTGGTCAAAATCAAAACTCCATTGTGCGGTTTTGTTAGGGTTTGGCTTAAAGGAGACGAAAATAACTCTGAACATCATGAAAGTTGACGTGCACTCTTATATTCCAAATGCACATCTAAATCTATGATCAAATTTTAATTTCAATAAATTTGTCAAGAGTGAAACTTCGTCATGCGGTTTCGCTAAGATTGGGATTACAGGGGGTGAAAATAGCTCAAAATGTCGCGAAAGCTTGAGTGTACTGTTATCTATCAAACAGGCATCCGAATCTATGATCAAATTTAAATTTGAGAAATTAGTCAGAAGTGAAACTCTGTCGTTCATTTTCGCTAGAGTTGGGCTCAAAGGGGTCAAAATAGCTTGGACCATTGCAAAAGTTGGCGTGCACGTTTTTATATGAAACGAGCATCCAAATCTATGATCAAATTTCAACTCTGAGAATTTGGTCAAAAGTCAAAATCCGTGATTCGATTTCGCTAAGTTTTAGCTTAAAGGAGGGGAAAATGGCTTTGAGAAATTGGAAACAAATACAACCTTTTAGGGCTTGGTTTCACCATGTTTCCCTAAGCTCCAAAATAGATCGAAATCTCCCTAAAAGTTTGTATGCATGGTTATCTCTCAAATGGGTACCTAAATTCTCTTTCAAATTTCAATTACAAGAAAACCGAAAAAATAACATCTCTTACACCTTTACTTGAAAAACCTTGAATAACAACCAAAATAGCTCCGAACATCATGAAATTTAGCATGCACTCTTATCTACGAAATGCGCTGATAAATAAACGATTAAATTTTAATTTTGAGAAATCAGTCAAACGTGAAACTTCGTTGTGCTGTTTTGCTAAGGTTGGGATTAAGGGGGTGAAAATATTTTGGAATGTCTCAAAATTTTGCATGCACGCTTGTTCATCAAATGGGCATCCAAATTTATGATCAAATTTAAATTCTAAGAAACTGCTCGAAAGTGAAACTCCGTGGTGCAGTTTCAATAGGGTTGGGCTTAAAGGGGGTCAAAATAGCTCGAAACATCATGAAAGTTGGCGTGCATGCTTGTCTATCCAATATGCATCGAAATATATGATTAGGTTTCAATTCTGAGAATTTCGTCAAAGCTGAGACTGCATCATGCAGTTTTGTGATGGTTTGGCTTAAATATGTCGAAAATAGCTCTCAACGTCGTGAAAGTTGGCACGCACTCTTATTTTCCAAATGCGCATTTAAATCTATGATTAAATTTTAATTAGAAGAAATTGGTTAAAAGTGAAACTTAGTCGTGCACGTTTTCATGTGTGCCTCTTAAATGGGTATCTAGATCTACTTTTAAATTTGATTTCTAAGAAATTGGAAAAAAGTGCAACATTTTAGGCCTTGGTTTGACCAAGTTTGACCAAGGTCGAAAGTAGCTCGTAATCCCCCGAAAGTGTGTTTGCACGGTTATCTCTCAAATGGGTACCTAAATTCTCTTTCAAATTTCGTTTAGAAGAAAGTTGAAAAAATAGCATCTCTTAGACCTTTGCTTGACCAACCTTGAATAATGACCAAAATAAATTCGAACATCGTGGAAATTGGTGTGCACTGTTATCTATCAAATGCTAAGATAAATCTACAATCAAATTTTAATTCTGAGAAATTAGTCGAAAGTGAAACTCTGTTGTATGGTTTTGCTGAGGTTGGGATTAAAGGGGGTGAAATATTTTGGAACGTCTCGAAATATCGTGTGCACACTTGTCTATCAAATGGACATTCAAATCTATGATCAAATTTCAATTATAAGAAACTGCTCAAAAGTGAAACTTCGTAATGCGTTTTCGCTATGGTTGGGCTTAAAGGTGGTCAAAATAGCTTGGAACGCTGCAAAAGTTGGCGTGCATGCTTGTTTATTTAATGAGCATCCAAATCTATGAACAAGCTTCAATTCTTAGAAGATGGTCAAAAGCGAAACTCCATCGTGCGGTTCTGTTAGGGTTTGGCTTAAAGGAGTCGAAAATAACTTTGAACATCATGAAAGTTGGCGTGCACTCTTATCTTACAAATGCACATCTAAATTTATGATCAAATTTTCATTCTGATATTTTTGTCAAGAGTGAAACTTCGTCATGCGGTTTCGCCAGGATTGCAGTTATAGGGGGTGAAAATAGCTCAAAACGTCGTGAAAGTCAGAGCGCACGAGCACCCAAATCTATGATCAAATTTCAATTCTGAGAAATTAGTCAGAAGTGAAACTTCGCCATTCATTTTTGCTAGAGTTGGGCTCGAAGGGGTCCAAATAGCTTGGATGATTACACATGTTGGCATGCACGTTTTTATATCAAACGGGCATCCAAATCTATGATCAAATTTCAACTCTGAGAATTTGGTCAAAAGTGAAACTTTGTCATTTGATTTCACTAAGGTTTGGCTTAAAGGAGGGGAAAATGGCTTTGAGAAATTGGAAACAAGTACAACCTTTTAGGGCTTCATTTCACCAAGTTTTCCTGAAGTCCAAAATAGCTCGAAATCCCCTAAAAGTTTGTATGCATGGTTATCTCTCAAATGGGTACCTAAATTCTTCTTCAAATTTCAAATACAAGAAAGCCGAAAAAATAACATCTCTTAGACCTTTACTTGACCAACCTTGAATAACGACCAAAATAGCTCTGAACGTCATGAAAGTTAGCATGCACTCTCATCTACCAAATGCGCCGATAAATCTACGATTAAATTTTAATTTCGAGAAATTAGTAAAACGTGAAACTTAGTTGTGCGGGTTTGCTAAGGTTGGGCTTAAGGGGGGTGAAAATATTTTGCAATGTCTCAAAAGTTTGCATGCACGCTTGTTGATCAAATTGGCATCCAAATTTATGATCGAATTTAAATTCTAAGAAACTGCTCGAAAGGGAAACTCCGTCGTGCGGTTTCAACAGGGTTGGGCTTAAAGGGGGTCAAAATAGCTTGAAACATTGTAAAACTTGGCGTGCATGCTTTTCTATCCAATCTGCATCCAAACATATGATCAGGCTTAAATTCTAAGAATCTGGTCAAAGCTAAGACTGCATCATGCAGTTTTGTTAGGGTTTGGCTTAAAGATGGCGAAAATAGCTCTCAACATCGTGAAAGTTGGCATGCACTCTTATTTTCCAAATGCAGATTTAAATCTATGATTAAATTTTACTCCAAGAAACTGGAACATTGTGAAATTTTTCAAAATAGCTTGGAACATTGTGAAATTTGGCGTGCATGCCTATTTATCTAATGGGCATCCAAATCTATGATCAAGTCTCAATTCTTAGAAGTTGGTCAAAAGCAAAACTCCATCGTGCGGTTTTGTTAGGGTTTGGCTTAAAGGAGACGAAAATAACTCTAAACATCATGAAAGTTGGCATGCACTCTTATCTTCCAAATGCACATCTAAATCTATGATCAAATTTTAATTTCAATAAATTTGTCAAGAGTGAAACTTTGTCATGCGGTTTCGCTAAGATTGGGATTACAGGGGGTGAAAATAGCTCAAAACATCGCGAAAGCTTGAGTGTCCGGTTATCTATCAAATGGGCATCCAAATCTATGATCAAATTTAAATTTGAGAAATTAGTCAAAAGTGAAACTCTGTCGTTCATTTTCGCTAGAGTTGGGCTCGAAGGGTTCAAAATAGCTCGGACCGTTGCAAAAGGTGGCGTGCACGTTTTTATATGAAACGGGCATCCAAATCTATGATCAAATTTCAACTCTGAGAATTTGGTCAAAAGTGAAAATCCGTGATTCAATTTCGATAAGTTTTGGCTTAAAGGAGGGGAAAATGGCTTTGAGAAATTGGAAACAAATACAACCTTTTAGGGCTTGGTTTCACCAAGTTTGCCTAAGGTCCAAAATAGCTCGAAATCCCCTGAAAGTTTGTACACATGGTTATCTCTCAAATGGGTACCTAAATTCTCTTTCAAATTTCAATTACAAGAAAACCGAAAAAATAACATCTCTTAGACCTTTACTTGAAAAACCTTGAATAACGACCAAAATAGCTCCGAACATCATGAAATTTAGCATGCACTCTTATCTACCAAATGCGCTGATAAATAAACGATTAAATTTTAATTTTGAGAAATTAGTCAAACGTGAAACTTCGTTGTGCGGTTTTGCTAAGGTTGGGCTTAAGGGGGTGAAAATATTTTGGAATGTCTCAAAAGTTTGCATGCACGCTTGTTCATCAAATGGGCATCCAAATTTATGATGAAATTTAAATTCTAAGAAACTGCTCGAAAGTGAAACTCCGTCATTCAGTTTCTATAGGGATGGGATTAAAGGGGGTCAAAATAGCTCGAAACATCACGAAAGTTGGCGTGCATGCTTGTCTATCCAATATGCATCCAAATATATGATCAGGTTTCAATTCTGATTATTTCGTCAAAGCTGAGACTGCATGATGCAGTTTTGTTATTTTTTCGCTTAAAGATGTCGAAAATAGCTCTCAACATCGTGAAAGTTGGCACGCACTCTTATTTTCCAAATGCGCATTTAAATCTATGATTAAATTTTAATTCAAAGAAATTGGTTAAAAGTGAAACTCAGTCATGCATGTTTTTATGTGTGCCTCTTAAATGGGTATCTAAATCTACTTTAAAGTTGATTTCTAAGAAATTGGAAAAAAGTGCAACATTTTAGGCCTTGGTTTGACCAAATTTGACCAAGGTCGAAAGTAGCTCGAAATCCCCTGAAAGTGTGTATGCATGGTTATCTCTCAAATGGGTACCTAAATTCTCTTTCAAATTTCACTTACAAGAAAGTTCAAAAAATAGCATCTCTTAGAACTTTGCTTGAACAACCTTGAATAATGACCAAAATAAATTTGAACATCGCGGAAATTGGTGTGTACTGTTATATACCAAATGCTAAGATAAATCTACAATCAAATTTTAATTCTGAGAAATTAGTCAAAAGTGAAACTCTGTTGTATGGTTTTGCTGAGGTTGGGATTAAAGGGGGTGAAATATTTTGGAACGTCTCGAAATTTCGTGTGCACGCTTGTCTATCAAATGGACATTCAAATCTATGATCAAATTTCAATGATAAGAAACTGCTCAAAAGTGAAACTTCGTCATGCATTTTCGCTAGGGTTGGGCTTAAAGGTGGTCAAAATAGCTTGGAACGCTGCAAAAGTTGGTGTGCATGCTTGTTTATTTAATGAGCATCCAAATCTATGAACAAGTTTCAATTCTTAGAAGTTGGTCAAAAGAGAAACTCCATCGTGCGGTTTTGTTATGGTTTGGCTCAAAGGAGTCGAAAATAACTCTGAACATCATCAAAGTTGGCGTGCTCCGTCATGCGGTTTCCCCAGGATTGCGGCTACAGGGGGTTAAAATAGCTCAAAACGTCGTGAAATTCCAAGTGCACGGGCATCCAAATCTATGATCAAATTTTAATTCTGAGAAATTAGTCATAAGTGAAACTCTGCTGTTCATTTTTAATAGAGTTGGGTGCG
>LPNX010655467.1:0-20713 GCA_001517045.1 Pseudotsuga menziesii | reverse complement strand
AAGGTTGGGCTTAAAGGGGGTGAAAATATTTTGGAATGTCTAAAAAGTTTGCATGCATGCTTGTTGATCAAATTGGCATCCAAATTTATGATCAAATTTAAATTATAAGAAATTGCTCGAAAGAGAAACTCCGTCGTGCGGTTTCAACAAGGTTGGGCTTAAAGGGGGTCAAAATAGCTTGAAACATCGCGAAAGTTGGCGTGCATGCTTGTCTATCCAATATGCATCCAAACCTATGATTAGGTTTAAATTCTGAGAATCTGGTCAAAGCTGAGACTGCATCATGCATTTTTGTTAGGGTTTGGCTTAAAGATGGCAAAAATAGCTCTCAACATCGTGAAAGTTGGCATGCACTCTTATTTTCCAAATGCGGATTTAAATCTA
This sequence comes from Pseudotsuga menziesii, assembly GCA_001517045.1. Taxonomy (NCBI): domain Eukaryota; kingdom Viridiplantae; phylum Streptophyta; class Pinopsida; order Pinales; family Pinaceae; genus Pseudotsuga; species Pseudotsuga menziesii. The sequence goes on along the minus strand of LPNX010655467.1, from coordinate 20,329 downwards.
TGATTAAATTTTAATTCCAAGAAATTGGTTAAAAGTGAAACTCCGTCATGCACGTTTTTATGTGTGCCTCTTAAATGGGCATCTAAATCTACTTTTAAATTTGATTTCTAAGAAGAAGGAAAATAGTGCAACCTTTTAGGCCTTGGTTTGACCAAGATTTTCCAAGGTCCAAAATAGTTCAAAATCCCCTGAAAGTGTTTGTGCATGCTTATCTCTCAAACAAGTACCTAAATTATTTTTCAAATTTCACTTACAAGAAATTCAAACAAATAGCATCTCTTAGACCTTTTCTTGACCAACCTTGAATAATGACCAAAATCAATTCGAACATCGTGGAAATTGGTGTGCACTGTTATCTACGAAATGCTAAGATAAATCTACGATCAAATTTTAATTCTGAGAAATTAGACAAAAGTAAAACTCTTTTGTATGGTTTTGCTGAGGTTGGGATTTAAGGGGGTGAAATATTTTGGAACGTCTTGAAATTTTGCATGCACGCTTGTCTATCAAATGGACATTCAAATCTATTATCAAATTTCAATTAGAAGAAACTGCTCAAAAGTGAAACTTCGTCATGCGTTTTCGCTAGGGTTGGGCTTAAAGGTGGTCAAAATAGCTTGGAACATTGTGAAAGTTGGCGTGCATGCTTATTTATCTAATGGGAATCCAAATCTATGATGAAGTTTCAATTCTTAGAAGTTGGTCAAAAGCAAAACTCCATCGTGCGGTTTTGTTAGGGTTTGGCTTAAAGGAGACGGAAATAACTCTGAACATCATGAAAGTTGACGTGCACTCTTATCTTTCAAATGCACATCTAAATCTATGATCAAATTTTAATTTCAATAAATTTGTCAAGAGAGAAACTTCGTCTTGCGGGTTCGCTAAGATTGGGATTACAAGGGGTGAAAATAGCTCAAAACGTCGCGAAAGCTTGAGTGTACGGTTATCTATCAAACGGGCATCTGAATTTATCATCAAATTTAAATTTGAGAAATTAGTCAGAAGTGAAACTCTGTCATTCATTTTCGCTAGATTTGGGCTCGAAGGGGTCAAAATAGCTCGGACCATTGCAAAAGTTGGCGTGCACGTTTTTATATGAAACGGGCATCCAAATCTATGATCAAATTTCAACTCTAAGAATTTGGTCAAAAGTGAAAATCCGTGATTCAATTTCGCTAAGTTTTAGCTTAAAGGAGGGGAAAATGGCTTTGAGAAATTGGAAACAAATACAAACTTTTAGGGCTTGGTTTCACCAAGTTTGCCTAAGGTCCAAAATAGCTCGAAATCCCCTGAAAGTTTGTATGCATGGTTATCTCCCAAATGGGTACCTAAATTCTCTTTCAAATTTCAATTACAAGAAAACCGAAAAAATAACATCTCTTAGACCTTTACTTGAAAAACCTTGAATAACGACCAAAATAGCTCCGAACATCATGAAATTTAGCATGCACTCTTATCTACCAAATGCGCTGATAAATAAACAATTGAATTTTAATATTGAGAAATTAGTCAAACGTGAAACTTCATTGTGCGGTTTTGCTAAGGTTGGGCTTAAGGGGGTGAAAATATTTTGGAATGTCTCAAAAGTTTGCATGCATGCTTGTTCATCAAATGGGCATCCAAGTTTATGATCAAATTTAAATTCTAAGAAACTGCTCGAAAGTGAAACTCTGTCATGCAGTTTCGATAGGGTTGGGCTTAAAGGGGGTCAAAATAGCTCGAAACATCACGAAAGTTGGCGTGCATGCTTGTCTATCCAATATGCATCCAAATATATGATCAGGTTTCAATTCTGAGAATTTCGTCAAAGCTGAGACTGCATCATGCAGTTTTGTTTTGGTTTGGCTTAAAGATGTCGAAAATAGCTCTCAACATCGTGAAAGTTGGCACACACTCTTATTTTTCAAATGCGCATTCAAATCCATGATTAAATTTTAATTCGAAGAAATTGGTTAAAAGTGAAACTCAGTCATGCACGTTTTTATGTGTGCCTCTTAAATGGGTATCTAAATCTACTTTTAAATTTCATTTCTAAGAAATTGGAAAAAAGTGCAACATTTTAGGCCTTGGTTTGACCAAGTTTGACCCAGGTCGAAAGTAGCTCGAAATCCCCCGAAAGTGTGTATGCTTGGTTATCTCTCAAATGGGTACCTAAATTCTCTTTCAAATTTCGCTTACAAGTAAGTTGAAAAAATAGCATCTCTTAGACCTTTGCTTGATCAACCTTGAATAATGACAAAAATAAATTTGAACATCGTGGAAATTGGTGTGCACTGTTATCTACCAAATGCTAAGATAAATCTACAATCAAATTTTAATTCTGAGAAATTAGTCAAAAGTGAAATATTTTCGAACGTCTTGAAATTTCGCGTGCGCGCTTGTCTATCAAATGGACATTCAAATCTATAATCAAATTTCAATTATAAGAAACTGCTCAAAAGTGAAACTTTGTCATGTGTTTTCACTACGGTTGGGCTTAAAGGTGGTCAAAATAGCTTGGAACGTTGCAAAAGTTGGCGTGCATGCTTATTTATTTAATGAGCATCCAAATCTATGAACAAGTTTCAATTCTTAGAAGTTGGTCAAAAGCGAAACTCCATCGTGCGGTTTTGTTAGGGTTTGGCTTAAAGGAGTTGAAAATAACTCTGAACATCATCAAAGTTGGTGTGCACTCTTATCTTGCAAATGCACATCTAAATCTATGATGAAATTTTAATTCTGAGATTTTTGGTCAAGAGTGAAACTCCGTCATGCGGTTTCGCTAGGATTGCGGTTACAGGGGGTGAAAATAGCTCAAAACGTCATGAAAGTCGGAGTGTACTGGCATCCAAATCTATGATCAAATTTCAATTCTGAGAAATTAGTCAGAAGTGAAACTCCGCCGTTCATTTTTGCTAGAGTTGGGCTCGAAGGGGTCTAAATAGCTTGGACCATTACACAAGTTGGCATGCACATTTTTATATCAAACGGGCATCCAAATCTATGATCAAATTTCAACTATGAGAATTTGGTCAAAAGTGAAACTTCGTCATTCGATTTCGCTAAGGTTTGGCTTAAAGGAGGGGAAAATGGCTTTGAGAAATTGGAAACAAGTACAACCTTTTAGGGCTTCGTTTCACCAAGTTTGCCTGAAGTCCATAATAGCTCGAAATCCCCTGAAAGTTTGTGTGCATGGTTATCTCTCAAATGGATGCCTAAATTCTTCTTCAAATTTCAATTTCAAGAAAGCCGAAAAAATAACATCTCTTAGACCTTTACTTCACCAACCTTGAATAACGACCAAAATAGCTCTGAACATCATGAAAGTTAGCATGCACTCTCATCTACCAAATGCGCCAGTAAATCTATGATTAAATTTTAATTTTGAGAAATTAGTCAAACGTGAAACTTCACTCTTCGATTTTGCTAAGGTTGGGCTTAAGGGGGTGAAAATATTTTGGAGTGTCTCAAAAGCTTTCATGCACGCTTGTTGATCAAATTGGCATCCAAATTTATGATCAAATTTAAATTCTAAGAAACTGCTCGAAAGGGAAACTACGTCGTGCGGTTTCAACAGGGTTGGGCTTAAAGGGGGTCAAAATAGCTTGAAACGTTGTAAAAGTTGGCGTGCATGCTTTTCTATCCAATATGCATCCAAACATATGATCAGGCTTAAATTCTGAGAATCTGGTCAAAGCTGAGACTGCATCATGCAGTTTTGTTAGGGTTTGGCTTAAAGATGGCGAAAATAGCTCTCAACATCGTGAAAGTTGGCATGCACTCTTATTTTCCAAATGCAGATTTAAATCTATGATTAAATTTTACTTCCAAGAAATTGGTTAAAAGTGAAACTCCGTCATGCACGTTTTTATGTGTGGCTCTTAAATGGGCATCTAAATCTACTTTTAAATTTGATTTCTAAGAAATTGGAAAATAGTGCAACCTTTTAGGCCTTGGTTTGACCAAGATTTTCCAAGGTCCAAAATAGTTCAAAATCCCCTGAAAGTGTTTGTGCATGGTTATCTCTCAAATAAGTACCTAAATTCTCTTTCAAATTTCACTGACAAGAAATTCAAACAAATAGCATCTCTTAGACCTGTCCTTGACCAACCTTGAATAATGACCAAAATAAATTCGAACATCGTGGAAGTTGCTGTGCACTGTTATCTACCAAAAGCTAAGATAAATCTACGATCAAATTTTAATTCTGAGAAATTAGTCAAAAGTAAAACTCTTTTGTATGGTTTTGCTGAGGTTGGGATTAAAGGGGGTGAAATATTTTGGAACGTCTTGAAATTTTGCATGCACGCTTGTCTATCAAATGGACATTCAAATCTATTATCAAATTTCAATTATATCAAATGGACATTCAAATCTATTATCAAATTTTGCATGCATGCTTGTCGTGAAAGCTTAAGTGTATATTTATCTATCAAACAAGCATCTTAATCTATGATCAAATTTAAATTTGAGAAATTAGTCAGAAGTGAAACTCTGTCGTTCATTTTCGCTAGAGTTGGGCTCGAAGGGGTCAAAATAGCTCGGACCGTTGCAAAAGTTGGCGTGCACATTTTTATATGAAACGGGCATCCAAATCTATGATCAAATTTCAACTCTGAGAATTTGGTCAAAAGTGAAAATCCGTGATTCAATTTCGCTAAGTTTTGGCTTAAAGGAGGGGAAATGGCTTTCAGAAATTGGAAACAAATACAACCTTTTAGGGCTTGGTTTCGCCAAGTTTGGCTAAGCTCCAAAATAGCTCGAAATCCCCTGAAAGTTTGTACGCATGGTTATCTCTCAAAATGGGTACCGAAATTCTCTTTCAAATTTCAATTACAAGAAAACCGAAAAAATAACATCTCTTAGACCTTTGCTTGAAAAACCTTGAATAACAACCAAAATAGCTCCGAACATCATGAAATTTAGCATGCACTCTTATCTACCAAATGCGTTGATAAATAAATGATTAAATTTTAATTTTGAGAAATTAGTCAAACGTGAAATGGGCATCCAAATTTATGATCATTTAAATTCTAAGAAACTGCTCGAAAGTGAAACTCCGTCCTACAGTTTCGATAGGGTTGGGCTTAAAGAGGGTCAAAATAGCTCGAAACATCACGAAAGTTGGCGTGCATGCTTGTCTATCCAATATGCATCCAAATATATGATCAGGTTTCAATTCTGAGAATTTCGTCAAAGCTGAGACTGCATCATGTAGTTTTGTTATGGTTTGGCTTAAAGATGTCAAAAATAGCTCTCAACATCGTGAAAGTTGGCACGGACTCTTATTTTCCATATGTGGATTTAAATCTATGATTAAATTTTAATTCGAAGAAATTGGTTAAAAGTGAAACTCAGTCGTGCACGTTTTTATGTGCGCCTCTTAAATGGGTATCTAAATCTACTTTTAAATTTGATTTATAAGAAATTGGAAAAAAGTGCAACATTTTAGGACTTGGTTTGACCAAGTTTGACCAAGGTCGAAAGTAGCTCGAAATCCTCGAAAGTGTGTATGCGTGGTTATCTCTCAAATGGGTACCTAAATTCTCTTTCAAATTTTGCTTACAAGAAAGTTGAAAAAATAGCATCTCTTAGGCCTTTGCTTGACCAACCCTGAATAATGACAAAAATAAATTCGAACATCGTGGAAATTGGTGTGCACTGTTATCTACCAATGCTAAGATAAATCTACAATCAAAATTTAATTCTGAGAAATTAGTCAAAAGTGAAACTCTGTTGTATGGTTTTGCTGAGGTTGGGATTAAAGGGCGTGAAATATTTTGGAACGTCTCGAAATTTCGCGTGCACGCTTGTCTATCAAATGGACATTCAATTCTATGATCAAATTTCAATTATAAGAAACTGCTCAAAAGTGAAACTTCGTCATGCGTTTTTGCTAGGGTTGGCCTTAAAGGTGGTCAAAATAGCTTGGAACGCTGCAAAAGTTGGCGTGCATGCTTGTTTATTTAATGAGCATCCAAATCTTGGAACAAGTTTCAATTCTTAGAAGTTGGTCAAAAGCGAAACTCCATCATGCGGTTTTGTTAGGGTTTGGCTTAAAGGAGTCGAAAATAACTCTGAACATCATCAAAGTTGGCGTGCTCTCTTATCTTGCAAATGCACATCTAAATCTATGATCAAATTTTATTTCTGAATTTTTTGTCAAGAGTGAAACTCCGTCATGCGGTTTTGCCAGTATTGCGGTTACAGGGGGTGAAAATAGCTCAAAACGTCGTGAAAGTCAGAGTGCACGGGCATCCAAATCTATGATCAAATTTCAATTCTGAGAAATTAGTCAGAAGTGAAACTCCGCCATTCATTTTTGCTAGAGTTGGGCTCGAAGGGGTCCAAATAGCTTCGACCATTACACAAGTTGGCACGCACATTTTTATATCAAATGGGTATCCAAATCTATGATCAAATTTCAACTCTGAGAATTTGGTCAAAAGTGAAACTTCGTCATTCGATTTCGCTAAGGTTTGGCTTAAAGGAGGGGAAAATGGCTTTGATAAATTGGAAACAAGTACAACGTTTTAGGGCTTCGTTTCACTGAGTTTGCCTGAAGTCCAAAATAGCTCGAAATCCCCTGAACGTTTGTATGCATGGTTATCTCTCAAATGGATACCTAAATTCTTCTTCAAATTTCAATTACAGGAAAGCCGAAAAAATAACATCTCTTAGACCTTTACTTGACCAACCTTGAATAACGACCAAAATAGCTCTGCACATCATGAACGTTAGCATGCACTCTCATCTACCAAATGCGCCGATAAATCAACGATTAAATTTTAATTTTGAGAAATTAGTCAAACGTGAAACTTCGTTGTGCTGTTTTGCTAAGGTTGGGCTTAAAGGGGGTGAAAATATTTTGGAATGTCTCAAAAGTTTGCATGCACGCTTGGTGATGAAACTGGCATCCAAAGGGGGTGAAATATTTTGGAACGTCTTAAATTTTGCATGCACGCTTGTCTATCAAATGGACATTCAAATCTATTATCAAATTTCAATTATAAGAAACTGCTCAAAAGTGAAGCTTCGTTATGCGTTTTCGTTAGGGTTGGGCTTAAAGGTGGTAAAAATAGCTTGGAACATTGTGAAAGTTGGCGTGCATGCTTATTTATCTAATGGGCATCCAAATCTATGATCAAGTTTCAATTCTTAGAAGTTGGTCAAAAGCAAAACTCCATCGTGCGGTTTTGTTAGGGTTTGGCTTAAAGGAGACGAAAATAACTTTGAACATCATGAAAGTTGACGTGCACTCTTATCTTCCAAATGCAGATCTAAATCTATGATCAAATTTTAATTTCAATAAATTTTTCAAGAGTGAAACCTCGTCATGCGGTTTCGCTAATATTGGGATTATAGAGGGTGAAAATAGCTCAAAACGTCGCGAAAGCTTGAGTGTACGGTTATCTATCAAACAGGCATCCGAATCTATCATCAAATTTAAATTTGAGAAATTAGTCAGAAGTGAAACTCTATCGTTCATTTTCTCTAGAGTTGTGCTCGAAGGGGTCAAAATAGCTCGGACCGTTGGAAAAGTTGGCATGCACATTTTTATATGAAATGGGCATCCAAATCCATGATCAAATTTCAACTCTGAGAATTTGGTCAAAAGTGAAAATCCGTGATTCGATTTCACTAAGTTTTGGCTTAAAGGAGGGGAAAATGGCTTTGAGAAATTGGAAACAAATACAACCTTTTAGGGCTTGGTTTCACCAAGTTTGCCTAAGGTCCATAATAGCTCGAAATCACCTGAAAGTTTTTACGCATGGTTATCTCTCAAATGGGTACCTAAATTCTCTTTCAAATTTCAATTACAAGAAAACCGAAAAAATAACATCTCTTAGACCTATACTTGAAAAACCTTGAATAACGACCAAAATAGCTCCGAACATCATGAAATTTAGCATGCACTCTTATCTACCAAATGCGCTGATAAATAAACGATTAAATTTTAATTTTGAGAAATTAGTCAAACGTGAAACTTCGTTCTGCGGTTTTGTGAAGGATGGGCTTAAGGGGGTGAAAATATTTTGGAATGTCTCAAAAGTTTGCATGCACGCTTGTTCATCAAATGGGCATCCAAATTTATGATAAAATTTAAATTCTAAGAAACTGCTCGAAAGTGAAACTCCGTCGTTCAGTTTCGATAGGGATGGGCTTAAAGGGGGTCAAAATAGCTCGAAACGTCACAAAAGTTGGCATGCATGCTTGTCTATCCAATATGCATCCAAATATATGATCAGGTTTCAATTCTGAGAATTTCGTCAAAGCTGAGACTGCATCATGCAGTTTTGTTATGGTTTGGCTTAAAGATGTCGAAAATAGCTCTCAACGTCGTGAAAGTTGGCACGCACTCTTATTTTCCAAATGCGCATTTAAATCTATGATTAAGTTTTAATTCGAATAAATTGGTTAAAACTAAAACTCAGCCGTGCACGTTTTTATGTGTGCCTCTTAAATGGGTATGTAAATCTACTTTTAAATTTGATTTCTAAGAAATTGGAAAAAAGTGCAACATTTTAGGCCTTGGTTTGACCAAGTTTGACCAAGGTCGAAAGTAGATCGAAATCCCCCGACAGTGTGTATGCATGGTTATCTCTCAAATGGGTACCCAAATTCTCTTTCAAATTTCGCTTACAAGAAAGTTGAAAAAATAGCATCTCTTAGACATTTGCTTGACCAACCTTGAATAATGACCAAAATAAATTCGAACATCATGGAAATTGGTGTGCACTGTTATCTACCAAATGTTAAGATAAATCTATAATCAAATTTTAATTCTGAGAAATTAGTCAAAAGTGAAACTCTGTTGTGTGGTTTTGCTGAGGTTGGGATTAAAGGGGGTGAAATATTTTGGAACGTCTCGAAATTTCGCATGCACGCTTGTCTATCAAATGGACATTCAAATCTATGATCAAATTTCAATTATAAGAAAATGCTTATAAGTGAAACTTCGTCATGCGTTTTCGCTAGGGTTGGGCTTAAAGGTGGTCAAAATAGCTTGGAACACTGCAAAACTTGGCGTGCATGCTTTTTTATTTAATGAGCATCCAAATCTGTGAACAGGTTTCAATTCTTAGAAGTTGGTCAAAAGCGAAACTCCATCATTCGGTTTTGTTAGGGTTTGGCTTAAAGGAGTCGAAAATAACTATGAACATCATGAAAGTTGGCGTGCACTCTTATCTTGCAAATGCACATCTAAATCTATGATCAAATTTTAATTCTGAGATTTTTGTCAACAGTGAAACTCCGTCATGCGGTTTCGCCAGGATTGCGGTTACAGGGGGTGAAAATAGCTCAAAACGACATGAAATTCGGAGTGCACTGGCATCCAAATCTATGATCAAATTTTAATTCTAAGAAATTAGTCAAAAGTGAAACTCTGCCGTTTATTTTTACTAGAGTTGGGCTCGAAGGGGTCCAAATAGCTTGGACCATTACACAAGCTGGCATGCTCGTTTTTATATCAAACGAGCATCCAAATCTATGATCGAATTTCAACTCTGAGAATTTGGTCAAAAGTGAATCTTCGTCATTTGATTTCTCTAAGGTTTGGATTAAAGGAGGGGAAAATGGCTTTGACAAATTGGAAACAAGTACAACCTTTTAGGGCTTCGTTTCACCAAGTTTGCCTAAAGTCCAAAATAGCTCAAAATCCCCTGAAAGTTTGTATGCATGGTTATCTCTCCAATCGGTACCTAAATTCTTCTTCAAATTTTCAATTACAAGAAAGCTGAAAAAATAACATCTCTTAGACCTTTACTTAACCAACCTTGAATAACGACCAAAATAGCTCTGAACATCATGAAAGTTAGCATGCACTCTCATCTACCAAATGCGCCGATAAATCTACGATTAAATTTTAATTTTGAGAAATTAGTCAAACGTTAAACTTTGTTGTGTGGTTTTGCTAAGGTTGGGCTTAAGGGGGGTGAAAATATTTTGGAATGTCTCAAAATTTTGCATGCACGCTTGTTGATCAAATTGGCATCCAAATTTATGATCCAATTTAAATTCTAAGAAACTGCTCAAAACGGAAACTCTGTCGTGCGGTTTCAACAGGGTTGGGCTTAAAGGGGGTCAAAATAGCTTGAAACATTGTGAAAGTTGGCGTGCATGCTTGTCTATCCAATATGCATCCAAATATATGATCGGGTTTAAATTCTGAGAATCTTGTCAAAGCTGAGACTGCATCATGCAGTTTTGTTAGGGTTAGGCTTAAAGATGGCGAAAATAGCTCTCAACATCGTGAAAGTTGGCATGCACTCTTATTTTCCAAATGGGAATCTATGATTTAAATCTATGATTAAATTTTACGTCCAAGAAATTGGTTAAAAGTGAAACACCGTCATGCATGTTTTTATGTGTGCCTCTTAAATGGGCATCTAAATCTACTTTTAAATTTGATTTCTAAGAAATTGGAAAATAGTGCAACCTTTTAGGCCTTGGTTTGACCAACATTTACCAAGGTCCAAAATAGTTCAAAATCACCTAAAAGTGTTTTTGCATGGTTATCTCTCAAATAAGTACCTAAATTCTCTTTCAAATTTCACTTACAAGAAAATCAAACAAATAGCATCTCTTAGACCTTTGCTTGACCAACCTTGAATAATGACCAAAATAAATTCGAACATCATGGAATATAATGTGCACTGTTATATACCAAATGCTAAGATAAATCTACGATCAAATATTAATTCTGAGAAATTAGTCAAAAGTAAAACTCTTTTGTATGGTTTTGCTGAGTTTGGGATTAAAGGGGGTGAAATATTTTGGAATGTCTTGAAATTTTGCATGCACGCTTGTCTATCAAATGGACATTCAAATCTACTATCAAATGGACATTCAAATCTCAAAAGTGAAACTTCGTCATGCGTTTTCACTAGGGTTGGGATTAAAGGTGGTCAAAATAGCTTGGAACATTGTGAAAGTTGGTGTGCATGCTTATTTATCTAATGGGCATCCAAATCTATGATCAAGTTTCAATTCTTAGAAGTTGGTCAAAAGAAAAACTCCATCATGCGGTTTTGTTAGGGTTTGGCTTAAAGGAGACGAAAATAACTCTGAACATTATGAAAGTTGGCATGCGCTCTTATCTTCCAAATGCACATCTAAATCTATGATCAAATTTTAATTTCAATAAATTTGTCAAGAGTGAAACTTCGTCATGCGGTTTCGCTAAGATTGGGATTAAAGGGGGTGAAAATAGCTCAAAACGTCGCGAAATCTTGAGTGTACGGTTATCTATCAAACGGGCATCCGAATCTATGATCAAATTTAAATTTGAGAAATTAGTCAGAAGTGAAACTCTGTCGTTCATTTTCACTAGAGTTGGGCTCGAAGGGGTCAAAATAGCTCGGATCGTTGCAAAAGTTGGCGTGCACGTTTTTATATGAAACGGGCATCCAAATCTATGATCAAATTTCAACTCTGAGAATTTGGTCAAAAGTGAAAATCCGTGATTCGATTTCGCTAAGTTTTTGCTTAAAGGAAGGGAAATGGCTTTGAGAAATTGGAAACAAATACAACCTTTTAGGGCTTGGTTTCACCAAGTTTTCCTAAGGTCGAAAATTGCTCGAAATCCCCTGAAAGTTTGTATGCATGGTTATCTCTCAAATGGGTACCTAAATTCTCTTTCAAATTTCAATTACAAGAAAACTGAAAAAATAACATCTCTTAGACCTTTACTTGAAAAACCTTCAATAACGACCAAAATAGCTCCGAACATCATGAAATTTAGCATGCACTCTTATCTACCAAATGCGCTGATAAATAAACGATTAAATTTTAATTTTGAGAAATTAGTCAAACGTGAAACTTCGTTGTGTGGTTTTGCTAAGGTTGGGCTTAAGGGGGTGAAAATATTTTGGAATGTCTCAAAATTTTGCATGCACGCTTGTTCATCAAATGGGCATCCAAATTTATGATGAAATTTAAATTCTAAGAAACTGCTCGAAAGTGAAACTTCGTCGTTTAGTTTCGATAGGGATGGGCTTAAAGGGGGTGAAAATAGCTCGAAACGTCACGAAATTTGGCGTGCATGCTTGTCTATCCAATATGCATCCAAATATATGATCAGGTTTCAATTCTGAGAATTTCGTCAAAGTTGAGACTGCAACATGCAGTTTTGTTATTTTTTGGCTTAAAGATGTCGAAAATAGCTCTCAACATCGTGAAAGTTGGAACGCACTCTTATTTTCCAAATGCGCATTTAAATCTATGATTAAATTTTAATTCGAAGAAATTGGTTAAAAGTGAAACTCAGTCGTGCACGTTTTTATGTGTGCCTCTTAAATGGGTATCTAAATCTACTTTTAAATTTGATTTCTAAGAAATTGGAAAAAAGTGGTCAAAATAGCTTGGAACGCTGGAAAAGTTGGCATGCATGATTGTTTATTTAATGAGCATCCAAATCTATGAACAAGTTTCAATTCTTAGAAGTTGGTCAAAAGCGAAACTCCATCGTGTGGTTTGGTTAGGGTTTGGCTTAAAGGAGTCGAAAATAACTCTGAACATCATGTAAGTTGGCGTGCACTCCTATCTTGCAAATGCACATCTAAATCTATGATCAAATTTTAATTCTGAGATTTTTGTCAAGAGTGAAACTCCATCATGCGGTTTCGCCAGGATTGCGGTTATAGGGGGTGAAAATAGCTCAAAACGTCGTGAAAGTCGGAGTGCAGGGGCATCCAAATCTATGATCAAATTTTAATTCTGAGAAATTAGTCATAAGTGAAACTCTGCCGATCATTTTTAATACAGTTGGGCGCGAAGGGGTCCAAATAGCTTGGACCATTACACAAGTTGGCATGCACGTTTTTATATCAAATGGGCATCCAAATCTATGATCAAATTTCAACTCTGAGAATTTGGTCAAAAGTGAAACTTCGTCATTCGATTTCTCTAAGGTTTAGATTAAAGGAGGGGGAAATGGCTTTGAGAAATTGGAAACAAGTGGGCTTTGTTTCACCAAGTTTTCCTAAAGTCCAAAATAGCTCAAAATCCCTTGAAAGTTTGTATGCATGGTTATCTCTCAAATGGGTACCTAAATTCTTCTTCAAATTTCAATTACAAGAAAGCCAAAAAAATAACATCTCTTAGACCTTTACTTGACCAACCTTTAATAAGGACCAAAATAGCTCTGAACATCTTGAAAGTTAGCATGCACTCTCATCTACCAAATGCGCTGATAAATCTACGATTAAATTTTAATTTTGAGAAATTAGTCAAACGTGAAACTTCGTTGTGCGGTTTTGCTAAGGTTGGGATTAAAGGGCGTGAAAATATTTTGGAATGTCTAAAAAGCTTGCATGCACGCTTGTTGATCAAATTGGCATCCAAATTTATGATCAAATTTAAATTATAGGAAACTGCTCGAAAGCGAAACTCCGTCGTGCGGTTTCAATAGGGTTGGGCTTAAAGGGGGTCAAAATAGCTTGAAACGTCGCGAAAGTTGGCGTGCATGCTTGTCTATCCAATATGCATCCAAACATATGATCAAGTTTAAATTCTGAGAATCTGGTCAAAGCTGAGACTACCTCATGCATTTTTGTTAGGGTTTGGCTTAAAGATGGCAAAAATAGCTCTCAACATCGTGAAAGTTGGCATGCACTCTTATTTTCCAAATGCGGATTTAAATCTATGATTAAATTTTAATTCCAAGAAATTGGTTAAAAGTGAAACTCCGTCATGCACGTTTTTATGTGTGCCTCTTAAATGGGCATCTAAATCTACTTTTAAATTTGATTTCTAAGAAATAGGAAAATAGTGCAACCTTTTAGGCCTTGGTTTGACCAAGATTTTCCAAGGTCCAAAATAGTTCAAAATCCCCTGAAAGTGTTTGTGCATGCTTATCTCTCAAACAAGTACCTAAATTCTTTTTCAAATTTCACTTACAAGAAAGTCAAACAAATAGCATCTCTTAGACCTTTGCTTGACCAACCTTGAATAATGACCAAAATAAATTCGAACATCGTGGAAATTGGTGTGCACTGTTATCTACGAAATGCTAAGATAAATCTACGATCAAATTTTAATTCTGAGAAATTAGACAAAAGTAAAACTCTTTTGTATGGTTTTGCTGAGGTTGAGATTTAAGGGGGTGAAATATTTTGGAACGTCTTGAAATTTTGCATGCATGCTTGTCTATCAAATGGACATTCAAATCTATTATCAAATTTCAATTATAAGAAACTGCTCAAAAGTGAAACTTCGTCATGCGTTTTTGCTAGGGTTGGGCTTAAAGGTGGTCAAAATAGCTTGGAACATTGTGAAAGTTGGCGTGCATGCTTATTTATATAATGGGCATCCAAATCTATGATCAAGTTTCAATTCTTAGAAGTTGGTCAAAAGCAAAACTCCATCGTGTGGTTTTTTTAGGGTTTGGATTAAAGGAGACGGAAATAACTCTGAACATCATGAAAGTTGACGTGCACTCTTATCTTTCAAATGCACATCTAAATCTATGATCAAATTTTAATTTCAATAAAATTGTCAAGAGAGAAACTTCGTCTTGCGGTTTCGCTAAGATTGGGATTACAGGGGGTGAAAATATCTCAAAACGTCGCGAAAGCTTGAGTGTACGGTTATCTATCAAACGGGCATCCGAATCTATCATCAAATTTAAATTTGAGAAATTAGTCATAAGTGAAACTCTGTCGTTCATTTTTGCTAGATTTGGGCTCGAAGGGGTCAAAATAGCTCGGACCGTTGCAAAAGTTGGTGTGCACGTTTTTATATGAAACGGGCATCCAAATCTATGATCAAATTTCAACTCTGAGAATTTGGTCAAAAGTGAAAATCTGTGATTCGATTTTGCTAAGTTTTGGCTTAAAGGAGGGGAAAATGGCTTTGAGAAATCAGAAACAAATACAAACTTTTAGGGCTTGGTTTCACCAAGTTTGCCTAAGGTCCAAAATAGCTCGAAATCCCCTGAAAGTTTGTATGCATGGTTATCTCCCAAATGGGTACCTAAATTCTCTTTCAAATTTCAATTACAAGAAAACCGAAAAAATAACATCTCTTAGACCTTTACTTGAAAAACCTTGAATAACGACCAAAATAGCTCCGAACATCATGAAATTTAGCATGCACTCTTATCTACCAAATGCGCTGATAAATAAACGATTGAATTTTAATTTTGAGAAATTAGTCAAACATGAAACTTCATTGTGCGGTTTTGCTAAGGTTGGGCTTAAGGGGGTGAAAATATTTTGGAATGTCTCAAAAGTTTGCATGCACGCTTGTTCGTCAAATGGGCATCCAAATTTATGATCAAATTTAAATTCTAAGAAATTGCTCGAAAGTGAAACTCCGTCATGCAGTTTCGATAGGGTTGGGCTTAAAGGGGGTCAAAATAGCTCGAAACGTCACGGAAGTTGGCGTGCATGCTTGTCTATCCAATATGCATCCAAATATATGATCAGGTTTCAATTCTGAGAATTTCGTCAAAGCTGAGACTGCATCATGCAGTTTTGTTATGGTTTGGCTTAAAGATGTCGAAAATAGCTCTCAACATCGTGAAAGTTGGCATGGACTCTTATTTTCCAAATGCGCATTTAAATCTATGATTAAATTTTAATTCAAAGAAATTGGTTAAAAGTGAAACTCAGTCGTGCACGTTTTTATGTGCGCCTTTAGAATAAGTATCAAAAGCTACTTTTAAATTTGATTTCTAAGAAATTGGAAAAAAGTGCAACATTTGAGGCCTTGGTTTGACCAAGTTTGACCAAGGTCAAAAGTAGCTCAAAATCCCCCGAAAGTGTGTATGCATGGTTATGTCTCAAATGGGTACCTAAATTCTCTTTCAAATTTCGCTTACAAGAAAGTTGAAAAAATGGCATCTCTTAGGCCTTTGCTTCACCAACCTTGAATAATAACCAAAATAAATTCGAACATCGTGGAAATTGGTGTGCACTGTTATCCACCAAATGCTAAGATAAATCTACAATCAAATTTTAATTCTGAGAAATTAGTCAAAAGTGAAACTCTGCTGTACGGTTTTGCTGAGGTTGGGATTAAAGGGGGTGAAATATTTTGGAACGTCTCGAAATTTTGCGTGCACACTTGTCTATCAAATGGACATTCAAATCTATGATCAAATTTCAATTATAAGAAACTTCTCAAAAGTGAAACTTCGTCATGCGTTTTCGCTAGGGTTGGGCTTAAAGGTGGTCAAAATAGCTTGGAACGCTGTAATAGCTTGGTCTCCAATCGATACCTAAATTCTTCTTCAAATTTTCAATTACAAGAAAGTCGAAAAAATAACATCTCTTAGACCTTTACTTGACCAACCTTGAATAACGACCAAAATAGCTCTGAACATCATGAAAGTTAGCATGCACTCTCATCTACCAAATGCGCCGATAAATCTACGATTAAATTTTGATTTTGAGAAAATAGTCAAACGTGAAACTTCGTTGTGCCGTTTTGCTAAGGTTGGGCTTAAAGCGGGTGAAAATATTTTGGAATGTCTCAAAAGTTTGCATGCACGCTTGTTGATCAAATTGGGATCCAAATTTATCATCAAATTTAAATTCTAAGAAACTGCTCGAAAGGGAAACTCCGTCATGCGGTTTGAACAGGGTTGGGCTTAAAGGGGGTCAAAATAGCTTGAAACATTGCAAAATTTTGTGTGCATGCTTATCTATCCAATATGCATCCAAACATATGCTCAGGTTTAAATTCTGAGAATCTGGTCAAAGCTGAGACTGCATCATGCAGTTTTGTTAGGGTTTGGCTTAAAGATGGAGAAAATAGCTCTCAACATTGTGAAAGTTGGCATGCACTCTTATTTTCCAAATGCGGATTTAAATCTATGATTAAATTTTAATTCCAAGAGATTGGTTAAAAGTGAAACTCCGTCATTCACGTTTTTATGTGTGCCTCTTAAATGGGCATCTAAATCTAGTTTTAAATTTGATTTCTAAGAAATAGGAAAATAGTGAAACCTTTTAGGCCTCGGTTTGACCAAGATTTTCCAAGGTCCAAAATAGTTCAAAATCCTCTGAAAGTGTTTGTGCATAGTTATCTCTCAAATAAGTACCTAAATTCTCTTTCAAATTTCACTTACAAGAAAGTCAAACAAATAACATCTCTTAGATCTTTGCTTGACCAACCTTGAATAATGACCAAAATAAATTCGAACATCGTGGAAATTGGTGTGCATTGTTATCTACCAAATGCTAAGATAAATCTAAAATCAAATTTTAATTCTGAGAAATTAGTCAAAAGTAAAACTCTTTTGTATGGTTTTGTAAAGGTTGGGATTAAAGGGGGTGAAATATTTTGGAACGTCTTGAAATTTTGCATGCACGCTTGTCTATCAAATGGACATTCAAATCTATTATCAAATTTCAATTATAAGAAACTGCTCAAAAGTGAAACTTCGTCATGCGTTTTCGCTAGGGTTGGGCTTAAAGGTGGTCAAAATAGCTTGGAACATTGTGAAATTTGGCGTGCATGCTTATTTATCTAATGGGCATCCAAATCTATGATCAAGTTTCAATTCTTAGAAGTTGGTCAAAAGCAAAACTCCATCGTGCGGTTTTGTTAGGGTTTGGCTTAAAGGAGACGAAAATAACTCTGAACATCATGAAAGTTGACTCCACTGTTATCTTCCAAATGCACATCTAAATCTATGATCAAATTTTAATTTCAATAAATTTGTCAAAAGTGAAACTTCGTCATGCAGTTTCGCTAAGATTGGGATTACAGGGGGTGAAAATAGCTCAAAACGTCGCGAAAGCTTGAGTGTACGGTTATCTATCAAACGGGCATCCTAATCTATGATCAAATTTAAATTTGAGAAATTAGTCAGAAGTGAAACTCTGGCATTCATTTTCGCTAGAGTTGGGCTCGAAGGGGTCAAAATAGCTCGGACCGTTGCAAAAGTTGGCGTGGACGTTTTTATATGAAACGGGCATCCAAATCTATGATCAAATTTCAACTCTGAGAATTTTGTCAAAATTTAAAATCCATGATTCGATTTCGCTAAGTTTTGGCTTAAAGGAGGGGAAAATGGCTTTGAGAAATTGGAAACAAATACAACCTTTTAGGGCTTGGTTTCACCAAGTTTGCCTAAGGTCCAAAATAGCTCGAAATCCCTTGAAAGTTTGTATGCATGGTTATCTCTCAAATGGGTACCTAAATTCTCCTTTCAAATTTCAATTACAAGAAAACCGAAAAAAACATCTCTTAGACCTATACTTGAAAAACCTTGAATAACGACCAAAATAGCTCCGAACATCATGAAATTTAGCATGCACTCTTATCTACCAAATGCGCCGATAAATAAACGATTAAATTTTAATTTTGAGAAATTAGTCAAACATGAAACTTCATTGTGCGGTTTTGCTAAGGTTGGGCTTAAGGGGGTGAAAATATTTTGGAATGTCTCAAAAGTTTGCATGCACGCTTGTTCATCAAATGGGAATTCAAATTTATGATCAAATTTAAATTCTAAGAAACTGCTCGAAAGTGAAACTCCGTCGTGCAGTTTCGATGGTTGGGCTTAAAGGGGGTCAAAATAGCTCGAAACGTCACGAAAGTTGGCGTGCATGCTTGTCTATCCTATATGCATCCAAATATATGATCAGGTTTCAATTCTGAGAATTTCTTCAAAGATGAGACTGCATCATGCAGTTTTGTTAAGGTTTGGCTTAAAGATGTCGAAAATAGCTCTCAACGTCGTGAAAGTTGGCACGCACTCTTATTTTCCAAATGCGCATTTAAATCTATGATTAAATTTTAATTTGAAGAAATTGGTTAAAAGTGAAACTCAGTCGTGCACGTTTTTATGTGTGCCTCTTAAATGGGTATCTAAATCTACTTTTAAATTTGATTTCTAAGAAATTGGAAAAAAGTGCAACATTTTAGGCCTTGGTTTGACCAAGTTTGACCAAGGTCGAAAGTAGCTCGAAATCCCCCAAAAGTGTGTATGCATGGTTATCTCTAAAATGGGTACCTAAATTCTCTTTCACATTTCGCTTACAAGAAAGTTGAAAAATAGCATCTCTTAGACCTTTGCTTGACCAACCTTGAATAATGACCAAAATAAATTCGAACATTGTGGAAATTGGTGTGCACTGTTATCTACCAAATGCTAAGATAAATCTACAATCAAATTTTAATTCTGAGAAATTAGTCAAAAGTGAAACTCTGTTGTGTGGTTTTGCTGAGGTTGGGATTAAAGGGGGTGAAATATTTTGGAACGTCTCGAAATTTTGCGTGCACTCTTTTCTATCAAAGGGACATTCAAATCTATGATCAAATTTCAATTATAAGAAACTGCTCAAAAGTGAAACTTCGTCATGCGTTTTCACTAGGGTTGGGCTTAAAGGTGGTCAAAATAGCTTGGAACGCTGCAAAAGTTGGCGTGCATGCTTGTTTATTTAATGAGCACCCAAATCTATGAACAAGTTTCAATTCTTAGAAGTTGGTCAAAAGCGAAACTCCATTGTGCGGTTTTGTTAGGGTTTGGCTTGAAGAAGTCGAAAATAACTCTGAACATCATGAAAGTTGGCGTGCACTCTTATCTTGCAATTGCACATCTAAATCTATGATCAAATTTTAATTCTGATATTTTTGTCAAGAGTGAAACTCCGTCATGCGATTTCCCCATGATTGCGGTTATAGGGGGTGAAAATAGCTCAAAACATCGTGAAAGTTGAAGTGCATTGGCTATTGTACACTTACATAATATAGTTTAGTGTTACAGCTCCATTTTCAGTCTCTGTTGTGAGTGATTTTGCATGATCAATTGTTAATTGTTGTGAGTAAAATTAATCTATTGCTGTCCTTAATTTCCACATGGTATCAGAGCCATTGTATGTTGTTTCTCTCCTTCAAAAATTGTTTTGCAGGTTCGACATCAAAGACTGGGAGCCTTCTACTGACAGCCGAGACAGATTTTCTAGAGCTATGGATCAATCACAGAAAACTATCTTGACTCCTTTCAATTTCTTTGAATGGAAATCAGAGATGGAGATACTGTTGAGAGCGAAAGGCCTCTACAGGGTGACTATGGCAACAGAAGCAGAGCCCAATGCAGTTGTAGAGAAGATCAAATGGCACAACAGGAGGGATGAGGCTTATGACCTCCTGTGCGTGAGTATTTCCAGAGACCTCCTTTTCCATCTTGATGGATTGACATCACCGAATGAAGTATGGGAGAAGCTTGCTGATCTTTTTGGAAAGACAGATGAGATGAGGGGACATCAAATTGAAAATGAGCTGATTTCTCTCAGTCCAAATAGCTTTGAATCCCTGCAGCTATATTTCTCCAAGTTCAAAGCACTAGTTTTGCAGCTGAAACAGTGTGGTATTGAAAAGAAATATGATCAGC
>LPNX010655450.1:91772-105813 GCA_001517045.1 Pseudotsuga menziesii | reverse complement strand
TTGTTAGTAGTTATGCTAACATGTATTTTATTAGGAAATTTTAAGAACATTGTTATACTGATATAAGAATCCCATGACTGAATTGTATGCAGGGTGTTTTTTTATATGATAGTAATGGGAGGAAGTATCTTGATACACTTTCAGGCCTTTGGAACAATCCTTTGGGTAATTACACAACATCCTTTCCTAAGTGCATTTTCTTAAGAGAATTGAATTTCATTTCCATTCAAAAGATGACCTGTCTATGGATTCTACTATTTAGATTTTGCAGATCATCTCTACAAAAACTATAATTTCAAAAGGTATCATTTTCTCATGTTAAATTGAACAATGTAAATATTTTGATACCTCTTGTTGTAAACCCAAGTTTTCTACATTGTACAAGGGAATTTTCTATGTTACATACCAAATGATATAATCTCTAACCCTCATGTTGGAGTGATAAGGAATTGCAGCAGTGAATAACAATGAGTTCCAAGAATAACACTGAAGGACCAAGGGATTAAGTAGAATTCATTGTTAGAATTCATTAAGTAGTTTTCTATGTTTTAAATCCACTTTCAAAATGGTTGCATAGTCTTTGGTCATATAATAAATTGTGGATTTGGAGCAAGTGGATAGTTGATTGTGATCTCAGCAACCTTCAGATTGTTGCTCTAGGAGGAAAGTAGTGTCATGGGGTTGTTGTTCAGTGAGAAGAGCCTTGAACTCTGCCTTGGATTTAAGAGATTTGCATTTGTTATTGGAATGGACGAGCATCTTTTGAAAAGTACAGTACTTCCTTTATCCAGAGTCTTGGAGTTAGAAGAGGGTTTGAGGAAGACATAGTCTTTTATCTGACAGTTCTGTGTGACAAGTGATTCCTTCAATATGGCTGGATAATCTTTGGTTACTTAATAGATTGTGCATTTGGAGTGAGTGGATTGTTGATTGTGGTCTCTGCAATCTTTAGGTTGTTGCTCTAGGAGGAGAGCACTGTCATGGGGTTGTTGCTCATTGAGAAGAGCCTTAGACTCTGCCTTGGCTTTAAGAGCTTTGCATTTGTCATTGGAATGAGTGGGCATCTTTTCTTAAGTACAGTACTTCCCTTTATCCAGAGTCTTGGAGTTGGAAGGGTTTGAGAAAGAAGCACTTGTATTGTTTCAATTCTTTCACAAACTTAGATCCAATCTTGGTTTCATTAATTATGGTTATTTTATATGATTAGTCCAATAAATCTACTTCAAATCTATGTTGCCAGAGCTGTAGTGAAGCAGGAGCAGGAGCTCCATTTCTCCAAAAACCACAAGAGAAAAATGTCCCAAGAGCATTTTATAAATAGTATATATTTATGTATATTAGTGCATACATAATCAAAAAAACATGGAGGATGTCAAATTAGTTGTTGAAAAGATGAAAAGATACATATTTCTGCTATCTGTCTACATTATGATGAAGTTGTAAACACGTCGTCATAGTATATTAATCATGGAGTGTCAACCATTTGGCACTACATAGATAACATGTAGGACAACTATACCGGAAAATCAATAGAAAATAAACATCTTATGAATGCATGTTGAAGAGATATTTGTGGGTAGTCGAAGAGATATTTGTTAGTAGTTATGGTAACATGTATTTTATTAGGAAATTTTAAGAACATTGTTATACTGATATAAGAATCCCATGACTGAATTGTATGCAGGGTGTTTTTGTATATGATAGTTATGGGAGGAAGTATCTTGATACACTTTCAGGCCTTTGGAACAATCCTTTGGGTAATTACACAACATCCTTTCCTAAGTGCATTTTCTTAAGAGAATTGAATTTCATTTCCATTCAAAAGATGACCTGTCTATGGATTCTACTATTTAGATTTTGCAGATCATCTCTACAAAAACTATAATTTCAAAAGGTATCATTTTCTCATCTTAAATTGAACAATGTAAATATTTTGATACCTCTTGTTGTACACCCAAGTTTTCTACATTGTACAAGGGAATTTTCTATGTTACATACCAAAGGATATAATCTCTAATCCTCATGTTGGAGTGATAGGGAATTGCAGCAGTGAATAACAATGAGTTCCAAGAATAACACTGAAGGACCAAGGGAGGATAGTTCAAAATATGGAGTAATACACCGAACTTGATTTTTCACCATGATAGATTGATCGATAGGATCATCTATATATAACCCAAAGTATAACACTGACGCACAAGGGAGGATAGTTCAAATATGGAATAATACACCAAAACTTGTTTTTTCACAATGATAGATTGATCCATAGGATCAATCATCTATATATCAGTGTTATCAGAACTGGACCGGAACCATCAAAACCGGCCGGTCTGACCAGTTTGCAAGGTTGGCTGGTCCGGTCAGCAAAAAAATTGAAAAAACCGGATTTTTTTCCAGACCAGGTATGGAACCGACCTGAACCGGCCAAAACCGGCCGAACCGGCCGGTCTGGATTGGGAACTCACGAAACTCAATTTTAGAAAAAAAAACCAGAAAATAAAACTTTGCTGATGTACTTTGGAGCCTCTTTGTTAATGTACTTTGGTTCAAAACCTCAGAGATGTATTGCACTAGGTGCTATTTTGGATATCTGCACCCATATTTGCTATATATATGAGAAACTTTGCATATTTTTGTATTAATGGTTTGGATTCATATGTATGCACATGAATATATATGTTTTTTACAAATATGAATATTTTATGTATTTTTTAGTCAGCCGGTTTTTTACCCGGTTTTTTGCCGGTTCTGGTCTGGTTCACATTTTGGGCTTCGCCGGTTCGATGACCGGTCCGGTTCCAATAACATTGCTATATATAACCCAAAGTATAACTAAATCCCTTAAAATAAGAAGGGCATAGTCAACTTTGATCACCTTGAGTAGGCATAATCTCTAGCTTTTTTGTTTAGACTTGTGCAACAATTGATCGAGTTGGGTCCACATTTAGTTGGCCTGACCAATTAGTTGACTGCTCAATGGACCTCTCGGTTGATTTCCCTAGTTAACTTCAATTGTTGACCGACTCTCTCTAGAAGACGCAAATATGTGCTGAACTTGTTGTTTCAACACTCCTCGTCAGCACAACTATCTAAAGATTCAAGGGGTTAAATTATCTCTGTACACCCCTTGTAATTACAGACTTACAGTGTCCTTTACTTAAATTTTTGATCTCTGTACACCCCTTCTACCCATTTACTTATTTTTTTTTATATTATCATTATTCGTTTCAAGCAAATTTGCCAAGAAACTTGGGTACAGCGACGGGTATGGGTACGGGAACACCACTTTTTGAAACAGGGTACTTGTTTACGTCGAGGGTATTGCATATATATATATATATATTATATATATATATATTATAAAAATAAAATATGTCACATTCACGTTATATATGCATATTCAGATTTCTTAATAAATTATGAATCATGATTCATAATTCTAAATTCAATGATTCATTGAACAATGAACATTCACATTGAAAATTTGAAACATAAAATTTAATAAACCATAGACTCATAGTAGATATCAAGTGGAAGATTGGAAGTTACATAAAATTTGATAAATCATTGTACCAGGAAGTTGTAACAAACAGTCAAACTCAGATCTGAAGGTACACTTGAAATCTCATTTTAAACACCTATTTGTGCTGCTGTTACAACCTACAGGCGATAAAAAGTTGCAAATATATTCCTGAGTTGATGTGAGTGTATTTCAAACTATTAAATACAGATGTATATTTCATGTGCTACTTTGTATTTTTCTCCTATCCTTTTACATATATATGAGAAAAGCAAAGCTGTTAGTGATTGATCATCTTCAGTTTTGTTTTCTAACAACAACAGAATTTGCAATAAAAATGCTACAAATGAACTGTATAGCTAAGTAATACAAAAGTAGTAAATATTCACAGAGTGGGAACTAGATATTCCAAAACCCATAAGGCTAACAAGCCCAATCAATGGTTTTGGAATAAGTGAAGGGTACATTTTTACTATGGAAATGACAAATGAGTTCAACAACAAACACCACCAACATTTGGGGATAAAGAGGGCTTAGTGCTCTTAATTAAATTCCAATCATATACCATCAAACATCATAGAATAAATTCCTGAAAAGTTGTAATCATGCAAGTCCTGAAATGATGAAATGCTAAAAATGTTCAAGTCTACTGAATTTTGAATGAAACCTGAAATTCTACATTTTTCATATGACGTCCAGTCCACCTATTCTACTTGGTGTGAACTAGTCCAGTCCATATATTATGGTAACATTGGTATTAATGTGGGATCTTGGGTTCAAAACCCCCTATGTAGGTGGATATTAGGCCTAGGATCATACATTTAGTGACACAGGGAACAAGGTTCAAAACCCCTATGTGGGTGCAAATGATACCAAGCACAAATCATAGATGATTTCACTAGAAGACACCCCAAATAGAATGGTATATTAGCCAAAGGACAACTGTATGTTTTTATAAGAGAAAATTCTAAAGGAAAAGAAATTGCAGCACACTGATCTTGAAAAGTATGAAAAACTATTCTACTCCTCTCTATCCCCACAGATCTTTGGCATTTCTTCTGTCTATTCCTTCTGAAACTTTAGAAGTTCACTTAGCTCTATAGTTTCCCTCATGGGACTCTTTTGCATGTGCCTGGGATTTTGGAGATGCGTTAAAGGGACCGTCTGCAATGGGGGTCGTGAGCGGCATATAGAAACCCCTGGTATTTACTGACAGTGAATCTCAAAGGGTGGAGGAGCCAGCCCTCATGTGCTGAGCTGCACATGGTTCAAAATCAACACCATGAGCATCACATGCATCTAGCTATAATATCAATACTATGTTGTTGTAGTTGTTATTAGTAACAATGCTAGTTTAGTTTTAACAATATTATTATATCTATAGTTTCATCAGAATAGGTGGTACATGAAAGGTTTTCTATGGATGTTAGCATATTTCATTCTTAGTGATTATTTAAAATTTTGTGGCTACCTGTATAAAGTTTTACATTAATTTGAAGGACAGTCTAAAATTCAATTGATTTGGACAGTAAAAAAATCATAATCTATGCTGAAGCTAGCTGCTAAGTAGATTTTGGTTGAACTTGAAACATGCACTTGTTAGTGTCTTATTGCTTGTTATCTATTTCAGATGTAAAAGATGTATCCTGCAGCTGTGTCTATGACATGTATTGTAAAATGACAATGTGGCTGTCATGAAGTTAGTTTAACAGTCCCAGTATCTATGTGGGAATCCAGCTTTGTGCCCTTTGGACCAAATTTTAACTCTTCATGAGTCTTAGGAAGCTAGCAGTTGCTACAACACTGAAAAGGTAGTCCAACATATGGTTAATGTACAGGTAAGGACACTTCATGTACGTTGAATTCATGATATTATCGCAGGTTCAAACACTGACCTATCACTAAGGATTAAAAATTGTTTAACAAGTCCCCCTCACTAATAAGGTACCTGAAAAACAATTGATATTGGATATTAAATGCTACAAATAGGAGGACTATGAGAAAAAAGCTCCCTAAAAGGTTGCTAATTAAATTTTAAAAATTGATATTCCTTCAAGGCATTGGATGACTCCCTGAACAATGTGTTACGGGAAAACAGAGGCTACCAGATAAGAGGCAACAATTAGAATCTTGCCGAATAACCTGGAAGCATTGAAATAGTAGCTTAGACCTGGAGAAAACTACAAGGGATGGACTCATCAAGAAAAGTATGAGCAGAGGCCATTGGACAAGAGACAAGAATTAGGAGATTACAGAATAACCTGGCAGCATTGAAGCAGTTAGTAAGGCTGAGGGTAAACTATGGAGGTTGGGTACAAATTCATCAAAAAAATGAGCTACTTACCAGAAATCCTAGCATTACCGGTAAATGATCTCTGAGGAGTGTGGGCATAAACTTCTACTATCTACTGGAATTCTGATCCATAGTGATCTAATACAAATGCCTCCAAAGGATGGACCTAAAGAGTAAAATATCTTGGGGAGAGAACAGATATCATACAAGAATACTTTAAATTTCTTGGTTGGAAATCTTGAAAAATGACAAGCATGAACACTTGGTTGGGTAAATCCAGGAGAGCTATTGACATGAGAAATTGTACCAAGAGACGCTAACCAACATCCCATTGGCACACCTGCAATCACTAAAGAAGCATGCCAACTGTCACCAAACTTTTATCACAAAATAAGCATGTACTTTTAAATAAAAGGATAAGATGTGAGTTTGTCAAACAACTGGACTTCATTAACAGTTGTGTAATAACTAAAAGTTCGTTCCAACAACTGGCTGATTAGCTGTCAATTCAGCCTAGGCCAGGTGGTGGAGAGTAGGAGTGTTATCCTCAATTCAAGTTGGCTGATTAGCTGTCAATTTAGCCTAGGCCAGGTGGTGGAGAGTAGGAGTGTTATCCTCACATTACATTTTACTAATCAGAAAGATTGGTATATTGATTTTGTTGAGTACAAATCCAACTCTAATTTTGTATTCGAGTGGTGGAGAAAATGAAGAGTTGAGAAGTGGAAAAGTTTAGATGAGAGGTAAGAGGTTGTTATTTATGACGATGTCCCTGGTTCACAGAAAAAATTATTTTCTGTTAGTTGGATAATGAAGCAAATCCCACAGTTCAATGTTTTCCTTCAGTAATAATCAAATTTTAATTGCTGACAAGAAGTGCAAGAAGATGATTTATAAGTGCCAAAGATCAGGGTTTGTTTCAATTGGTGGATGGTAAAAAAAGTTGGCAGTTATTAGATTCATTATGCTTTATCTATTCATTTTCATGAAAGAGAGAAAGACACTTAAGGAGGGTGAATAGGAGGCAATGAAGTAAAATGGTGCTTTCTCAAAGAAGAAAACACAAAACGTTGATATCTTGAAGCGCCAAGATGTTGAAAATTTGATATTTTGGAATAAGTTGCAGACTGGTTAAACTGGTTGTTTTTATTTAGGGAGTATAGGGTGGTAACCAAGCTGAGTAACCAAGGATATAAGCCAATCCAAGTAGCCAAGTGTGTATCTATGGATCCAGAGCCTTACTAGTCAGCTATGGAAGTGGGGGAAAGGGTCTAAGGGCATTCCTACCCATCAGAGGGAAACTTTCTTTTTGTTATGCAACCTCTCTCTCCTGGCATTTAACCCTAAAACGAGAAGGTTTCAAAAAATGTACGTCCTCCCCCACAAAAAAACATGGATTCTTTGGGTTTTATATAAGTTTTTACGCGGGTAATGAGCGCTCAAGATAACCCATTCAAATGAAAAGTTACACATATATATAGTCTGATTTCGAGTTTAGCTCCGCAAGAAACCATAACCTGCAGTGCTGAGAAGGCGGCATATGTATTGGACAAAGTTGAAGATACTTACTTGGGGGTTACTGCTAAGTTGGCCAGGAAGCCTTTAGGAAAGATTTCACAATTGTCTTGTGGGGATCATTTTTGACTATAAATTAGCAGTAAAAAGACATAACCTTTGAATATGGGCTGAATCTAAGGGTTGAAATACATTTTTGGGCATGTTTTAGTCTTAAAAGGTGATGAATAACAACATAAAACTAGCTTTGGTAAGTTCTAGTCTAATTTTGGGCATGAGCAGGGATGGTAAGAGAACTCATTTCTCATTTACAAACTATTTGGAGGGGGTTTGAGTGCATTGTGTGCCCTAGAATAACAATATAAAATTTTGATATAGCCTTTTGCATTAGAAAAGGTGACAAAAGTATAAACAATAGTCATAAAATCCTTAAAAAATCCAGGTTTGATGTGTGTTAGGGATTCATGTGTATGAAACGAAAGCCCTATAGGGGGTGATTTACCTGTGTGACCATTCATGCCTTGTTTGGAGTATTGTTCAACTCGCGTGGGGCACTCATGGCAAGTTTGGATAGGTTTGCATGGTAGATTGTGAAACAATTGTTGTAGTAGCATTTGGATCCTTCAGTCAAGTTGAATCCTTGAATCATTACACAAGTGGAATCCAACAAAGCATTTGCTCCATATATCTATGGAATTTAACTTAATAAAGGTCCACAATATGGAAGTTTATGAGAATTTTTGGAGCTTGGGTCTCTTTTTGTTCAGTATATGTGACTTTAGGAAATAAAATTATAAAGATAACCAGCGGGTTTTCTAGTTCTTCTCATAGAGATGAATATTTCAATTTGGAAATGTCCTATATGCTTGGGGGGGAGGTAGGATGAAACTAGTAAATACTTTTTTGTTGCTGTTTCAAAAGGCTTAGCTTTATAAGTCAATATAATGTACAAAGAGTAATCCTTTACATCATTGAATTTCCTCTTACCACCACAATGAGGAAGGCAATCAAATCCAACTGGGTTGTAATAGTAGAGGACACAATGTACTCTCCTAGAAAGGAACGAAATCTAACTCCATCTAGATTTTTATCATGGTGTAATGCATTTGATAACAATGTGGCTGTGTTAGATGGAAAACTACCTTATGAAATCTAACATACATTAGCTTTACTGACCCTGCAATGTTTTAAGAACGAAAATTAACTCTAGCCAGATTTCCATCATTGTGCATTGTGATTGA
Organism: Pseudotsuga menziesii; assembly: GCA_001517045.1. Lineage (NCBI taxonomy): Eukaryota > Viridiplantae > Streptophyta > Pinopsida > Pinales > Pinaceae > Pseudotsuga > Pseudotsuga menziesii. The sequence continues at coordinate 97,244 of LPNX010655450.1, read as the reverse complement.
TGACAATGTGGTTGTGCTAGATGAAAAGATACATTATAAAATCTAACACATTAGATTTTACTCATCGTGCAATGATTTAAGGACGAAAGCTAACTCCATCTTGATTTCTATCACGGTGCAATGTGACCAATGACGATGTGTTGTGTTAGATGGAAAACTACGTTATGAAAGCTAACACACATTATATTTCACTCATTGTGCCATGTTGTTAGAAGGAAAGCTAACTCCAGCTAGATTTGCATCATGGTGTAATGTATTTGATGACAATGTGGCTGTGTTAGATAGAAAACTACTTTACAAAAGCTAACACACATTAGTCATTACTCACCATGCAATGTTTTAAGAACGAAAGCTAACTCTAGCTAGATCTCCAAAATGGTGCATTTTGATTGATGACAGTGTGGTTATGTTAAATAGAAAACTACATTATGAAAGTTAACAAACATTAGATTTCACTCACCATGTAAAGATTTAATGTTGAAAGCTAACTCTAGCTAGATTTCCATCATGGTGCAATGTGACAATGTGGTTGTGGTAGATGGAAAACTACCTTATGAAAGCTAATACACATTAGCTTTCACTTATCGTGCCATGTTGTTAAAAGAAAGCTAACTCCAGCTAGATTTTCATCATGGTGTAATGAGCTAACACACGTAAGATTTCCTTTATAGTGTCATGTTGTTAGAAGGAAAGCTAACTCCAACTAGATTTTCATCATGGTGTAATGTATTTGATGACAATGTGGTTATGTTAGATGAAAAACTACATTATGAAGGCTAATAGACATTAGCTTTACTCACCCTGCAATGTTTTAAGAACGAAAGCTAACTCCAGCTAGATTTTCATCATGGTGTAATGTATTTGATGACAATGTGGTTATGTTAGATGAAAAACTACATTATGAAGGCTAATAGACATTAGCTTTACTCACCCTGCAATGTTTTAAGAACGAAAGCTAACTCCAGCTAGATTTCCATCATGGTGCATTGTGATTGATGATAATGTGGTTGTGCTAGATGACAAAATACACTATGAAAGCTTACACACATTAGATTTCACTCACCATGCAACGATTTAAGGATGAAAGCAAACTCCAGCTATAATTCCAACACGATGCAATGCGCTTGATGACAATGTGGTTGTGTTACATGGAAAACTACCTTATGAAAGCTAACACATATTAGCTTTCACTTATTATTCCATGTTGTTTAAAGGAAACTAACTCCAACTAGATTTTCGTCATGGTGTAATGAGCTAACACAAATAAGCTTTTCCTTATAGTGCCATGTTGTTAGAATGAAAGCTAACTCCAACTAGATTTCCATCATGGTGTAATGTATTTGATAACAATGTAGCTGTGTTAGATGAAAAATTACCTTTTGAAAGCTAACATACGTTAGTTTTATTGACCATGCAATGTTTTAAGAATGAAAGCTAACTCTAGCTAGATTTCTATCACAGTGCATTGTGATTGATGATAATGTGGTTGTGCTAGATGGAAACTACATTATGAAAGCTAACACATTAGATTTCACTCACTGTGCAATGATTTAAGGACGAAAGCTAACTCCGACTAGATTTCCATCACAGTGCAATGTGATCAATGACGATGTGTTGCGTTAGATGGAAAACTACCTTATGAAAGCTAATACACATTATCTTTCACTTGCCATGCCATGTTAGAAGGAAAGCTAACTCCAGCTAGATTTGCATTATGGTGTAATGTATTTGATGACAATGTGGCTGTGTTAGATGAAAAAACTACTTTACAAAAACTAACACACATTAGCTATTACTCACCGTGCAACATTTTAAGAACGAAAACTAACTCTACCTAGATTTCAAAAATGGGGCATTTTGATTGATGACAATGTGGTTGTGCTAAATGAAAAAATACATTATGAAAGGTAACACATATTAGATTTCACTCATTGTGCAACGATTTAAGGTTGAAAGATAACTTCAGCTATATTTTCATCACGGTGTAATGAGACAATGTGGCAGTGTTAGATTAAAAACTACTTTATGAAAGCCAACAAACATTAGCCTTTACTCACTATGCAATGTTTTAAGAACAAAAGCTAGCCCCAACTAGATTTTCATCATGGTGCATTGTGATTTATGACAATGTGACTTTGTTAGATAGAAAACTACACTATGAAAGCTTACACACATTAGATTTCACTCACCGTGCAACGATTTAAGGATGAAATCTAACTTCAACTAGATTTCCAACACAATGCAATGTGATTGATGACAATAGGGTTGTATTACATGGAAAACTACCTTATGAAAACTAATACACATTAGCTATAACTCATTGTGCCATGTTAAAAAAAAATCTAATTCCAGCTAGATTTCCATCATGGTGTAATGAGCTAACACACATAAGCTTTCCCTTATAGTGCCATGTTGTTAGAAGGAAAACTAGCTCTAGCTAGATTTTCATCATAACCTATTGTATGTGATAACAATGTGGCTGTGTTAGATGGAAAACTACCTTATGAAAGCTAACATACATTAGTTTACTCACCGTGCAATGTTTTAAGAAGAAAAACTAACTCTAGCTAGATTTTCATCTTGGTGCATTGTGATTGATGACAATGTGGTTGTGCTAGATGGAAAACTATATTATGAATGCTAACACACATTAGATTTCTCTCACTGTGCAATGATTTAAGGACGAAATTTAACTCCAGCTATATTTCCAACACGGTGCAATGTGTTTGATGACAATGTGGTTGTGTTACATGGAAAATTACCTTATGAAATATAACACATATTAACTTTCACTCATCGTGCCATGTTGTTAAAAGAAAAGCTAACTCCAACTAGATTTCCATCATTGTGTAATGTATTTGATGACAATGTGGTTGTGTTAGATGAAAAAATACTTAATGTAAGATAACATACATTAGCTTTACTCACCGTGCAATGTTTTAAAAACGAAAGCTAACTCTAGCTACATTTTAATCATGGTGCATTATGATTGATGACAATGTGATTGTGCTAGATGAAAAACTACATTATGAAAGCTAACACAGATTACGTTTCACTCATCGTGCAATGATTTAAGGACAAAAGGTAACTCCAGCTATAATTCCATCACGGAGCAATGAGATCGATGATGATGTGGTTGTGTTAGATGAAAAACTACCATATGGAAGCTAACACACATTAGCTTTTACTCATCGTGCCATGTTGTTAGAAGGAAAGCTAACTCCAGGTAGATTTGCATCATGATGTAATGTATTTGATGACAATGTGGCTATGTTAGATGAAAAACTACCTTACTAAAGTTAATGCACATTAGCTATTACTCACCGTGCAACGTTTTAAGAACAAAAGCTAACTTTAGCAAGATTTTCAACATAGTGCATTTTGATTGATGACAATTTGACTGTGTTATTTGGAAAACTACATTATGAATTGAACACACATTATATTTCACTCACCGTGCAACGATTTAAGGTCGAAAGCTAACTCCAACTAGATTTCCATCATGGTGCAATGTGACAATGTGATTGTGTTAGATAGAAAACTAATCCGGCTATGTTGTTAGGAGCAAAGCTAACTCCAACTAGATTTTCATCATGGTGTAAAGTATTTGATGACATTGTGGTTGTGTTAGATGAAAAACTAACTTATGAAAGCTAACAACAACTAGATTTCCATCATGGTGCATTGTGATTGATGACAACCTAGTTGTGTTAGATGGAAACTACATTTTTTTTTAACAGAAACTAAAAACAAGTATATTATAAACGGGTTGTGCACAGCCATTCAGTACATAGCAAAAAAGAGGAAGGATAGTCCTGCAAATCAGAGGTAGAGCACTGTAGGCTGATCCTAGAAGGAGCCCAAAAAACTACAAACAGATTTCTTCCATGATGACTAACAGTACGGGAAATATATACCCTTATATATTTCTTACATAATAAAAGACAAAAAAACATGTATCCAAAAAACCAGATTACACGTGGCCTTTGAAGTGAACTGGCTGCACAACGGACTCTTCTTCCATTGGACATTCCTCTGCAACGGTTGCTCCATTGATCCTGCTGCCCTGGTTCATGGAGATGAGTCGCTCAAGGTCCTCCTGAATCCTATCCACATTCCCCAACATCTCGCGCAGGGTGCTTTCATTATCGTCAATCCTGGAGTCATGATTGCTGATCTGATGGGAAGTGTAGCTCACAGTGTCCTCCATCTTTTTTATGTCTCGGGATATCTCCCTGTTATCCATGATTCCTATGGAAACCATCTCATACAGACGCCTCAAATTTTTCTTGATGTCTTGGATGCCTGCATTGTCCCCTGGCTGAGCCATTCTGTCTGAATCAGAGGAGATATCTATACAATCGAACTGTCTGTACAAAGAATCAGCTATTAACGTGCTATTCGAAACCTCAAGCACTGGACATTTAAGAATGCAACTGAGCACTAACAATTCTTGTTGAAGCACCGAATCCCCCTGCCTGTCAGAGAAGACCAATGTTCCTACCGCTCCCTCCTTCCACCTAGAACAGATGCAACCTAGAATACGACGCGGGATGCCAAAACGAATGGAATTTATGCCTGCACCAGAGCCTCGGGGCCACAGCGCAAAGGTGAAATTACAGCGGCAGTTGGAGAGGGCTGCAAGATCCAGCCTCTCCTTAACAAATGAGAGAGTCAAGGGGAGAACCTACCAGGGAATACCATGCAAATGAACTCCTTCTATAACAGTCACTACCTCCTGAAGAAATTGAGACCTGTCATGAGAGCCGAACGCATCCGAGTTCGAGAGAGAATGCATGAATTTGCAATGGAGTGGCATATGGAGAGGCCCGAGATCAGAACAAACGTGCGGGGGAGGATAGCAATAATACCACTGCCTCATCGAGTTAATGCAGGGGGAGCTCGAGAATAGGGAAGGGCAGGCCGTAGTCCACGCGGCCAGGAAATAAAAGGTGAGAGGACGGGCGATTAAATGAAGAGAGTCGGCAAAATGTGAGAGGCCAGCTACAAAGGGAAGGGGCATATCGAGAAAGGGGAAAAATAAGAAGGGAGGGAGGGCTAGAGAAAGGAGGGGATGATGAAGGAAGGAGGGAAGAGGGGAAGAGATAGAGGAAGGGGGGGAGAGGATAGAGGGAGGAGAGGTAGGGAGGAAAGGGGTAAAATCATTGAGTTGGGGGCAGGTTATTTGCGACGATAGGAAAATCCAAGAGGCGGTTAAGTGAGTAGAAAGAATCCAGAACCTCATTAAGGAATAGGTTTGAAAGAGGGCTGGGCTCCGTTCTGACTGAAAAGTCCTTGCGGGAGGGAGACTCCCACATTGGACATACTATCCGCGGCGGTGTTGTTTTGCTGAAGGATATGATAAATCTCATAGGAGTTGGACATGAGAAGCTTGGCTTTCCCATGTAACCAACGACATTTGATAGCTCCTGAAGGATATCCATTGACCATCTTGTAAATGGCATGCCTTTA
>LPNX010655450.1:7559-79898 GCA_001517045.1 Pseudotsuga menziesii | reverse complement strand
AAACTCTCTTTGTCATTATGATTAACTATAGAAATCTTCATCCTGAAGCTGTACTTGATATGCTTGAGAAAATATAAGGAGATTAGGTGGAGATGATTCATGGCTGTAATTTTTCTTTTTGAATGACTAATTAATATACATGAAGAAAAAGTTGTCAATGTTTGTAGTATAACAAATATTCTCTTCAAGCTACCTTTTGAGGAATTTTATATTATTTGCTACATATATGAAAATTTTGGTTCAACTTCAATGTCAATTCATGTGATGATACTTTATGCAAATGCACCTTAAAATATCTTATAGAATTGCTTTGTGAATAAATGTAAGGCACTTGCAATAAGGTTTGAAGTGAGTTTTTGCTATTATTCGTTATTATAGTTGATATAAATTTAATTGTACTACTATGTTGAATTCAAAATCATAATTATATTTTCTCGTGTAGACTTTAAAGTGGTGCCAACTTTGTACTAGTATATTAACTTATACTCAATAAATACAGTACTAACATTTTGAGCATGCAGGTTTTATCAGTTTGTCATCATTGTGATTGATTTTCTGGATTAAACTGTGTGAACATTTTTCAGACCAACGTTTTGAGTGGACACTCCACCCATGTTTGTTACGGGAACCATGAAAAATTCATTGTGGAATGAAAATATTTCACATAGCTTAATCCAGAAAATCAATCACTAAGTGATAACATCATGTTAGCTTTAATTCATGTTAGACATTATCATCAAATACATTGCATCATAAAGACAATTTAATCCATCTGAGATTTAATGCTGATTGTAATGCACTGCATGTAATATAAGTATTATGGATGAAGAATTTGATAATGTGACGGATGAACTGGTATATGTTGGACCTAGGTGCAACAAGCTAAAGCCAAGATTCAATCCTATGGTTGAATTTGAGAAAGTAAAGGTGTTGGTAGTTAGATCATGAACTAAGGATGAAGGAGAGACGATTTGGATGGCAAAAACCACCTCATATTTCTTCTAGAATGATGAAAGTGAGACTCTTCATGTAAAGGTTGATTGATGGAATCCTAGTTCAGGGAAATACAAGGGAAAATTTTAGAACAATATTGGGTACCAAACTTTGATGACACATGACTTGGATCTATTCCAGTTAATACCATAGTTTGGGCATGGATGCAAAAGAAAGAAGATTGCAGGAAGACCATGATAAATAAATGTGGTGTACAAGTTGTAATTGATTTGCTTGACTGAATATAAGGAGATTATGTGGAGATGATTCATGAATGTAATTTTCTCTTTGAACTAGTTATTAATATACAAGAAGAAACACTTTTAAATGTTTGTTGTATATCAAATATTCTCTTCAAGCCTTTTTTTGAGGAATTTTATATTATTTACTAATATGAAAATTTTGGTTCAACTTCTATGTTAATTCATGTGACGGTACTTTATGTGAATTAGATAACACCATTCAATTTTTAACTTTTCAATTTGTTTTTTACATAAACTCAACATGTCACTATATCAAATGTGCATAATCATATTCAATAATGAACCTTAAAACATCTTCTAGACTTCCTCTCTGATTAAAACATCATTTTGCTTTGTCACAGAGGATTAGAAATGTGTAATCCAGGTGTTAACACAGTCCATCTCCCCTCATGTTGTAAAGGGTGCTAGCTCAATGGAAGAGCACCTGCATTCCAAGCAGGACGATGGTGGTTCGATTCCTCCGTGCCCTAACATAAATTAATACATGATTTAAATCTTATTGATAATATAAATATTGTAAGATATCTATATTTTCAATAAAAATATGCTCTTTTCAATTAAACACATTGTTCAAATGCTTCATAAATAAATAATGAACACTTGCAATAATTAGTTAAGTTGGTTTTCCCCCTTTCCTTTTGTATATTAAAAAAATCAAACTCTACTGCACTAATACTATTCTAGTTCATAATTAATTTTGATTGTTAAAATAAATAATATTAATAAATAAGGGAGACTTTACTAACATCAATATCATTAAATAAATTTATAGGTAAGAAATTTCTCACGTTAATCTATAATTCATAAAGTAAACATTCATCAACTTAGTTTTTAATACACTACCACTACCACTACCAACAACAATAATAATAAATTATGTTGCTATTTTAATTCATAATTTATTTTAATCATTACAAGGGTAAAACTTAGACTTTAAAGTCATAAAATATTTTTCTATTTTGATTATAAGTAGTGCGAACTTCCAAAAATAAAACAACATACTCAACAAAGACACAAATAATTACTACGACAATATTTCTAATTGTTGTAGTAACAAATACAATGTTGGTATTATGTCATAAAATAATTTAATCAACTTAACATTAAATACAAACTATAAATAGTATTACTATACATTATGTAAGGATTCAAAGTCTATGACTTTCCTCATTTTGAAAGAACTCAATCTAGCGGAAGTTCTAAATTCTAGATCCACTAAATAATTACAAATGTAATGAAATATGTCTTTGATGATCCAGATCCAGATGAAGATGAATTGAAGATGATGAGGACTCGATGATGATCCAAATGATACAGAGAAGAATACTTGTGCTGATAAATTGTGTCGAGAGAATACCTTCCTAGTTAAGAGGGAGTGTTGATGTAATTGTAAATTCGGAATGTATTCACTTGTATTTCTTATGTATTGTACCCCGATGTTTATTTCGTGAAGTGTTTGTAATTTAATTGAGTCATGTCATGCCCCGATGTTCCGATCAGGAGTTTCTATAATGTAAACAAGTCATGCCAAGTCAATGTGGGTAACCCTTCTATTGTTCAAGGGTTAAAGTCCCCACAGTTCCATGGCCCTAGGGTTGTTAGATTCACCTAGTGAGTCATTGTCAAGTTAGGAATTAGTATAAATACCAAGTGAGTCTCTCTATTTATCACACACTCACTCACACTCAGTTGTAGCGCATAGCTGAGGGAGAAGAAGTTACTGGGTCTAGAAAGAAAGAGGCTATTGCTGTCAGGAGATCATCTTACTGTTTTGGGTTTTACTTTTGGTGATGATTCTATCTCTGATGAAGTTGCGGGGTTTTCTCCATTTATGGTTTCCTCGAGGAAAAACAATGTGTTCATTGTCTCTTTTGTTTGATTGTTGTGCTTGTTATTCTCTTATTTAAAGATCCTAATATAATCCTAGCTTAATGTTAAAAATCTAATAGGCCTCCACTAGCCAATTGTGGTCATGTAGGCTAATACAATTATGCATTGTAATTATGAAATTTGTTTATTGGATTTGAGGACTATTGGTGTCGTGCCAATAGATATCCTACAATAATGTATAGGAACCTAGTTCATAGACCATTTTTCTCTTTTATTAGCTATGTAGAGCTCAATTATTTTTTTGAATAACAATAAGTATTTAGAAATAAAATATACAATCAACATAAAAGAATCGAAAAAGTGAAGAAAATTGATTCATGCAACTAAAAGGTAATAAAAACATCTTTTCTCAAACTTTAAACCAATGGAAATCGACTAAAACCAATCTTGATTCAAGCTACAACAAAGGGTTAAATCAAGCATCAAATGAGAACTAGAAGCATTCAAGGAACTAACACAAAGATTTGGACTGAAAATTCTATGCAAGATAATGTGTTGGAAATTTCAATAACTTGTTAAGATGTTGGAGATGCAATCATGCTCGACATATTGCAATATTTTGTTACACTGTAAAATTCTACAGTGGTGATGTATTTGGTCACAAACCTCAAGACTGCAGGAAGTCAAGAAATCCCTCAATTAAAGGAAGTGTCCCATATATGGCTAAGAAGGAGTCCAACAAAATATGGAAGAGAAATGAAAATGAAGAAATGAATCAGTTGGGTAAGAAATAAAAACATCTTTCCTCAAACCGTTCAATCAAAGAATCAAATGAAACCAATGAATCTACAACAAAGAGTTCGATAAATCATCAAATATGAACTTGAAGAAATCAAGGGACTAACACAATCTTTAACCAAAATAAACCCAAACTTCCACAATTGACAAAATACTACCAACATAAACAATAAGCAAACCATAGAAATTTTCCAGGGTACCAAGCTAGATATTAAAACAGTTTCATGTACTAGAATGAGCCAATTCTTGATTAGTGGAAGCCTTGTTAAATTATTTATTTAACTTGTTAGAGTAGTAATACATCCTTAGTACCATAGTTTTGACCTTAGTCTATTTTCATTTTATTTCATGCAGTGATATCATATGGTTTAGACTTAAGAGAGTTGATACAACAAGATATCTATTTATTTTGGCATGTTCACACCTATAGCAGTGCTCTATCTCAGTCAACCCAGCACATGTGTTCCGTCATTAATGACAGGAGTGATTTCATTCCTCTATTTTTGTATTTTGGGTTGACTAGGGGAGCTAGGGGTGTTTTTAGACCATTTTTGGGCTTCTTGAGAATTTATTTCTCATCTTGAGCCACTCCCATACCTATACTTGATCACCCATGCATACCTTGGAGTAATTATTTCCCCAATACACTTCACTAATGTTCACACTAGGTTTTGTGACTGTTTTGGTTGTGTTGTCCTAGGAAAGGAGCATAGGGAAGAAAATCGCGCACGCAACCAAAGAAGATGCATCGTGCACACGATGGAGACAAGGGACGATCGTGAAGGAACCAAAGGACCCACGTAGGTAGAATAGAGAGGTGCGTGGTGTAGGAAAGGCAAGCGCAGAAGTGCGGAAATGATAAATGGACGGAAAGAGACAAGGCAGTCATGGGTGCGGAAGTCGGCGTGAGTTGGTGGATGCCACACAAGTGAAAGCACACTATAAGTAAGACTGTTAGTGCCTCGAGTCAAGTCATGATCACCACAGCTATAGGCTAGGGGGCGGATGATGGTGACAGTTAACAGACTTCCTGTAAGCAGTCAAACCTACGTGGTCATGTAAAATATTATAAATAGGAAGGATTCAATAGTTAGAAGGTTGCTTTTTGTTAGTTGTAATTACGGAGTAGGTTTGATAGATGATATTTGTGGATAATAGATCTAAGAGGAGGGTAATCAGGAATCTACAGGAGGTAGTCAGAGTTAGTGCAATAGGAGATATTTGCTAGAGCAGCGCAGATGCTAGGAAAGTCGATCCAGGCTGTGTGCGATATGTAGGTAGTAGTAGTAGATTACGAGAAATAAGATAGAGAGCATGAGAAACATAAGTCTAAACTTAAAGACACATCCCAAGATTAGTCTACATCCCATAGACTGCAAGGTGCTATATCCTTTCTCATGCCAGATGAAGAGCACCTTAGTGGTTTTTCCCATATTGGTTTCCATGTTATCTCTTGTGTTTGAATGAATGGTCGATATGGTGAATGTTTATGTGATTGATTACTATTTGCTTTCTGTATAATGTTGAATATTTCTTGAATCTCTGTTATTATCCTGCAATTGGTATATGAATAATAGGAACATTGTTGAAATGAACCTATATATAGATGTCGGTCTGTATGATTGTTGTTTTGAATCCTGAATTAAGTCGTAGAACCGAGTGATGTGAATCAGCTGCACTGCACGAGTTGTGCTAGTTGAAAGGTGGAAAGTAAGGTCAAGCCATGCGCGATGACATATGTTTATGCTTGGTCACGCAGAACTGACTTTTCTATCCAGCCACCATGCTGCCTTCGTTGAGCTCCTTGGCTGCAATCCAAGGGAATATACTCCCTCGACAATCACAGAAACATGGTTCCAACGGTTACCCATCTATGAGATATCTCGGGTGAGACTACACCTTCTTTGTAGGTATTTTCGATGGGGCTTGCTCTATTGGGTTAGTATGTTTGGTAGTTGTTGGATTGGCGGGCTACGTAGAACCTGGGTCGCATGAGTGGGGAAAAGTGGCCAACACATGGTTTTGTTGCAAGGACCTTATTGATTAAATTGGGGGAGATATTGTGGCACCTAATGAAGAAGGAGATAGAAGACTGGATGGACTCTAAAACGTTGGTACTCATGCAAGAAGAGAGCATAGAAAGATGGGTGAGCACAGGAAATTGAATAGGGAGACTGTCGTAGCGATTGAGTCGTGCAGTCTGTGAAGCAAATATGCTTTGTAATAGCTAGGAGTATTATGGAAGGTAGTAAGAAGAGATGTTCCCTGGAAGTTCTGAGGATGAGTTAGACACTGGATTCTTGAGAAGCGGAAGGAGGTTTCAGTCAGGAAAGAGGAGAAAGGTAACAGGAGGCAGGAGGGCCTATAGCTTGCCCAGGGAGGGTGAATATGGATGTGAGTCATACCTAGGCGAAGGGTCCTCCAACGAAGAGGAGGAGTATAGACCGATTTCTGAGAGAGTAGAATCGGGAGGGTCTATAGAATCACCAAGAATAGGACGTGACTATGGTATTCCAGCGAGATCCCCTAGAGTGATACCTAGAAGTTCCTCACCTGAACCATTTGTGAACACTATCAGTCCTAGTGTCGGGACTGGTGTGCATGGAATCCCATCAATGATCCCAGTAAATCCTGTAAATCTAGGGAATCTAGTGAATAATCCCAGCGCCACCCTAATGGCGGGGACAGACTAGACTAACCACCTTTAATGGGAATGGAACATAAGACCCAGAACATCATTGGTTCCTTTGTGAAGTTGTCTGGATGGTACGCTTAGTACATAATTCTGATATAAAGAAGGCACAAATGATCATGACCTTAAGGGGTCATGCCTTGGATTGGTTCATGAAATTTTTTGTCGCACCAGATGGAAACCCCCAGAAGACTCTTGAGGAGATTCAAAAAGCAATGATCTTGGAGTTCTGAAAGCCCTAATCAAAGTCCCAATGTATTACTGAGATCAAGGAGCTTAAGCAGGCTCCAGCAAAAATGGTATGGAACTTTGACCAGCGGTTCAAAACACTAATGGCCAAGGTCAGCTTCCAAATGTCGGATGTGTAGCATAAAGAGTGGTTTATTGTTGCTCTACTGCCACATATAAGAGGACCACTCATGCAGCAAAATACTGCAATGCAGACGGAGGCGTTGGAGTTAGAAATGAAGCTAGAGGATTCACCTATTGGGGATGGTGCCATAGGAATGATACAGATTCAGTCTTAGTTGGCTAATATGACTATTCAACTCCAAAATATGAAAAATGGAAAAGAAGCACATGCATATCTATGGTGTACATGATGCCGAACCAATGGACATGCCAAATATGAATGCCCGACATATATGAAATACATCTCGTTTGGTGGGTTAACCAAATTGAATAGCCAAGGGTTTCCCTGGTGCAATTACTGCCAAACAAGAAGACACCAGGATGTATATTGCTTGTTCATTCTTAAGACGGTATGTACACCAACTAGTCTATATTGTAAATTTTGTAAATTTGTAGGCCTTGGTGAAAAGGATTGTAGGGCCTACCAACTCATGAGGAAGAAAACAATAGATGCATATTTGATGAAGACTAAGGAGAAAGTAAATATTGAGCATACTCCACCTTAGTTCCAGGCTACTTCCTAGTTTCAGGATGCACCTCAATTCCCACCTCCATAGCAATTTCAGATGGCATCACAGTTTTAGAATACGCCCCTATATAACTTATACCAACAACAGTACCAGCAATCGTAATACCTGTTACAACCACCTCAAAAGGGGGGTGGAAATTATAGGGGACGAGGAGGAGGAGGATTTGGCCGAGGGAGAGGGCCATTTGTATGTTAAAATTGTGGAGTACTGGGGCATTATGCTAGGGACTACCCAGAACCTGTGAGGACTTTCTCGTATTGCAGGCAGGACCACAATGTGAAGCTGCAAGAAATGCCCACAACTCATCGCTCTATGGCAAGCATGGACACTTGGAGCAGCCAACCTGGTACCAAATACTACACCGAATGCTCCCAATCCGAACGCTAATATCAATATACAGATGATAGTCGTTGAACCACGTGAACCAAATGTGACAGTGGTAACAAGGGGAGGTGCTACGACATGAACGAACCAAGCTACGCAGATAGAACCTACGGCACATGCTCAACCCCAGGTGTGACCTACCGCAAAGAAGAAAGCACCACTTGATGTTCAAGAACAGAAGCGCATATTCATGGATGTGTGCCCAGAGTTCATTGGCGCAGAGAAGCCATCTACCTTAGGCCAAGTGAAATATATGCCTGAGAGATTCCAAAATATATTTGAACAACAGACTGCGGGCAAGAACACATATAAGGTTAGTAAACTTAAACCTTTATTGTCAAGTTGTTTAGCGCTAATCAAGGATAAGGAAGCACTTGCAGAACTGGAAGAACTCATTGAAACATTTTCGGAGGGAGATGCTCCTTCAAAGAAGGTTAACAGTGTCAAGACCAAGCTCAAGACAGGATACGAACTCAAGATGACTGCGCAAATTGGTGATTATGACATGGACTATATAATCCTCGACCTCAGATCCGACGTTAACATTTTAAAATGCTAGACATGGGAAATAATGGGCAAGCCACCCTTAGAATGGTCCCAAATTCAATTAAGGCTTGCAAATTAAGAAAAGGTCCTCCCTGTTGGTAGACTGAGTCAAGTTCAAGTGGATATCGAAGGATTGCACACTCTTGAGTACTTCAAAGTCATAGATATAGTAGATGATACCACCCCACATCCCACACCGCTTGGGATTGATTAGGGAATGAAAAACCAAATGATCATAAATTTCAAAAGAAGGATCCTATCATTTGAAGATGATGAGATGCTGGTCGTTGCGCCCCTTGACCCGCTGTAAGGACCAAGGTACGTTGAACCGGTGTTCAACGAAGGGCATGGTGATCACCTTGAAACCATCTACAATATAAACTCCCTACAGGAATACTATATTAATCCTACTACAGATGGTAACCTAATTTGGAAATGTGAGAGTTCATGTACATCAGACTAGGGAGAGGCACTGGAGAACTGGCAGAACCGATTACATGAAGTGTCTTCGAGAAAATGTGTTAGGATAACTAAGTCTGTAAGACAAGTAGGAACTTAGTCACAGCCACTACCCACATATGAAGGACTGCCTAACTTAGCAGCATTCTTGAATGAATTTGAAAAACTAGTAACAGAGCCGCATTGAATATCTGCACTAGACTTTGCATTGAAAGATACGCCCGCGCAATGGTGGTGTACGCATAAAAGTACCATAACTGAATGGCTGCAGTATAGAAGGCTGCTAGAAGTAAGGTTTGGGGAGGAAATTACAACTATAACACAAATATATTCGAGGTTATCAGACCCTCTTGAACACTTAGAACAGTGTTCCACAGCATTCTCGAGCTACCCTTGCCAAGAATGGGTTCACCATTTCATCCATACTCTTGAGATGGCACCATGAGGCTGGTATGCGTCTATGGAGCTACATCAGGAAAAAAGGGAATGGGAAGAAGTTGCACAAAAATTCACTTACACATTCCAGTTCACGGAAAAGCAACTGACAGTTAATATTGCACTGAAGACTATTAAGGAGAAAATGTTCGTTGATATCCCACTAGAGATTGTGTATTCTCAAACTTGTGTTGCACATTCCCACCAATACTGTGAGACAGTTCAACATTAGATAACATGCTATAATCTCTCTGGAGACCCAGATGATGATCTGACCAACATCAATATTCCAGAATCAGAAGGATCACTTGAGGTAGAAGGAAGTGGCATTTCCAGTGAGCAATTTGTTAAGGCACTAAAGATTAAAAAGGTTAACATTGGATTGGAGGACAATCCGAAATTTGCCAACATTGGAGACTACTGGGATGAGGAAATAGTAGCCAAAGTCACCAATCTATTACATGAATTTCATGACCTATTCCTAACAAACTCCAGGGAAATGAAGGGGATAGTAGGGGATTTGGATGAAATGAAAATTCCACTCAAACTCGATGCAAGACTAGTGAAACAACGACCATACATATTAAATCCATGTTATAAGGAGAAAGTAAAAGTAGAACTGGACCGCAGGTTGGAGGCAGGAATTATTGAACGAGTTGAAGAGTCGAAATGGATAAGCCGCGCAGTCATTCAGGACAAAAAGGCAATAGGTGAAGTCAGAATCTATGTCGACCTAAGGAAACTAAATGATGCTTGCTTGCATGATCCATTCTCTACACCATTCAAAGATGAAGTGTTGGAAAGCGTTGGCGGACAAGAAATGTACTCATTCATAGACATATTCTCAGGATACCATCAGGTCCAAATTGCGCAAGAGGATCGGCACAAGACAACCTTTGTAACAGAATGGGGATGCTACCAATACACGGTAATGCCCTTTGGCCTTAAAAACACCCCTGCTATTTTTTCTAGAATAGTAGTCTCTGTTTTCAAATATTTCATTCATAAGTTTCTTGAAGTATACTTTGATGACTAGACGGTATTTGGTCTGGTAAGAGACCATATTGAAAATTTGTGTATGATACTAGAAAGGTGTCACCAGTATCGAATTGCGTTGAACTTGAGAAAATGTATATTCTATGCACCATTCGATATACTGCTGGGCCATGTAGTATGCCGCGACGAGATCTTGGTTGATCCCGTGAAGGTAGAAATTATCCTAGACTTGCCTCTTCCCACATCGGTCATGCAACTCAGGTCCACATTGGGACATACTGTGTATTATTAGAAATTCATAAGAGGGTATGCAAGGATAATTGCCCCAATGGAAAAGCTGCTAAAAAAAGATGCTAAATTTGAGTGGAATGAAAACTGCCAGGAGAGCCTAGATAAGCTGAAGGGTAAAATGGCTACTGCACCAATATTAATATTTCTAGATTTGTGAAAGGAATTCCATGTACATGTTGATGCATCATTGATTGTGCTTGGTATAGTTCTAACCCAACCAGGAGATGGCACAATTGACCACCCGATCGCATTTGCAAGTAGGAAACTATCAATGGCAGAGAAAAAATATACCACAACTGAAAGAGAAGGGCTTGGAATGGTCTATGAATTGCAAAATTTCAGACATTATCTATTAGGTGGACATTTCAAAATGTTCACTAACCATTCTGCACTAAAGTACCAGGTCAATAAGCCAATGTTGGGGGGGGGGAATCTGTTGGTGGCTCCTCCTATTTCTAGAATTTGACTTTGAATTCATTGTGAAGCCAGGCTGAGTAAATTTTGGGCCTGACCACTTATCGCAAATTGAAAGTGGTGAGGAACCCACCAACCTAGAGGACAATTTATCAGATGCGCAACTATTTTCTATAGATGTTGTTGATAAATAATTTGATGCTATTATACACTTACTAAACACATGCTATGCACCTAAAGACTATTCGACATGGAAAAAGAAACAACTAGTTGTCAAGGCCTCAGACTACACTCTAATTGCGGGACAACTCTATAAGTTGGGACCGGATGAAATACTGCAAAGATGCGTCTTTGATCATGAAAGACAATGGGTAATGGCTGAAGTGTGTTGGGCTATAGGGCAGACCCGGGGTTTATACTTTAACTTCACACCAACAAAAAGACCCACAGTGTTGGCCCTTTCGGCAACAACCTACGAACAGGTTGCAGTCTCACCCGAAACAGCTATGGGGTGCCGCAGAATCAGGTTTCTGCAAGAAGAAGAGGGATATTACTGTACCTTTAGCCTTAACAACAATTATTTATACAAAATAGAGCTTTGACATTCAATAAAATAGCTTCGCAGTTTAGATAATAACGTTACTTGCTTAACCCTTAACTGGGAATTCACAGCGAAGTTACTATTTAACAGTTATCTTACTTTAGCATTCACCTACTTATCAAAAGCATAAAAACATCACAGCACAAAATAACACAACACAATATTTAACGTGGTTCACCCCCAGGGTAGGGGCTACGTCCATAGAACTGCTTTTATTCAACTCTTTACAAAACCACAGTTCTAATCTGCGCACTCAGCTGCAGATCCTTCCTTCAATCCTAACTGCGCACTTAGCTGCAGTTCCTTTCTTACAAACTCTAAGCTGTTGTTCCTTTCCTTACAAAAACCCTCTGCGCACACAGCTGTAGAGGTCGTCCACGCACACAGCTGGGAATTGACCTTAAAACCCAAAAAATATATCTAAATTCTTCGCATCATATGATCCTCATGTCATTAGATACCCTTGACATCTTTACATGAGTGCCTATTTATACAAGTGCACTCTTACAAAATCATGGGCTTACACCCGAAGTTTATGGACAATTACAAAAAATAGGGCTTTGACTCAACCCCGACACCCCTAAGACTATTTTGAGTCGCAACTCCGCTTACAAGCTTCCACAAAAATCGTGGAGTTACCAAAATTAAGGACCGTTAAGGTGCACGCCCCAACAAAGCACATGCGGGTGTGTTAGGAGGACACTATGCCGGGAAAGAAACGGTGCGAAATATTTTGCAAGTTGGACTCTAGTGTCCAACAACACATATGGATACAAGGAAATACTGTTTCAATTGCGATAAGTGTCAAAGAATGGGAAAACCATCGCGATGTGATGAAATGCCACTTGCGCCACAAATTACACTGTAGGCCTTTGATAAATGGGTAGTGGATTTTGTTGGCCCTATCAGTATGCTGGGGAAATGAACAAGTGCACGCTATATCATGACTGATACAGATTACTTGACAATATGGGAAGATGCGGCACCCATAAATTATTGTACTGCTACAACTGTGGCCAAATTTTTGTTTGAGAATGTCATCACAAGATCCGGTTGTCCCAAGATCCTAATCAGCGACCAAGGTACATATTTTGTAAATAAGCTAATTGTTGAACTGACTGCAAAATTCCAAATCTAGCATAAGAAGACAATGCCCTACCATCCTCAAGAAAATGGAACAATTGAGGCATTCAACAAGGTACTCGAGAATGTGTTGACCAAAGTATGCAATGTGCGCAGAGATGACTGGGACCATAAAGTCTTAGCGGTATTATGGGCCTATAGAACAACATGCAAACGACTAACTAGATACACCCCTTTCTGTTTAGTCTATGGACAAGAAGAAGTTGTGCCCATGGAATACATTGTCCTGAGCATACGAATTGTTGCGATAATAGAGATGACAGATACCGGCACAGTATAAGAAAGGTTGGTGCAGCTAGTTGAAATGGAAGAAGAACGTTTTATTGCAAGCGTCCATCAAAATGTGGAAAAGCAGCGGTAGAAATCCTGGCATGAACGCCACATCACAATAAAGCAGTTCAAGGTTGGTGGACTTGTTCTGATGTATGATAGTAAGTTTCTCAAGCATCCGAGTAAGCTCAAAACGCACTGGTTAGGTCCATATGTAGTTGCGCACATTACTAAAATAGGTGCAGTAAAACTACATAAGCTAGATGGAACACCAATGGCGGGCATGATCAATGGCAGTCAATTAAAACCCTATCGCGATGACTGTGACGCGGTCCCATAAGGTCGTGATGCACAAATAATAATAATAATTGGAAGAGACAGCTAGTGGAAAGTGACAGATAGCTAGTAGGTACTAAGAGCCAGTAAATGCATGGAAAATTCATAAAATATCCGGTGCCACTAAATGTTCAGTAGCATTAAAGAGGCAAGTCCAAGGAGAAGGGCGAAGGGATTTTCGGTCCCATATGGTATATTACCCTTAACTTCTATGACAAGTGCATAATGGAACTTAAGTGTACAAAGGACGATCCCATGTGCTCTGCTAGAGGGTCCTTCACTTTGTCCAGTTAGCTTAAAGACTCGTCGCCTATAAATAGTCCTTACCTTCTGCCATATAACCTTTGCATTACTTTAACGAGCCAAAGAACCAAAGAGCTGAGCCCACTGAACAGACTGACCCATCCTTCAAAGCCAAAGCCCTTACTCATTAAAATATTTCAGTAATAGTGAGGACTCTAGTGAGGCCATCTTTGAACCGATTCAGCCACTCAAGAAGATGAAGAAGATGCAGGAAAAGATGAAAGTAGTACCGAGACAGAAGACCGTGAAAAAACCATCGTAGAGTTTGTCACATCCATCACAAGCAAGGAGTCAGCTCACACAACTAACTACTTCCATACCACTAGTGCAACCAACCAGAGCCCATTTTTTTGTCACCATGCACCCATTGAATGCAGACCCCCCTAGTTCCTCTAACCCCATAGCAAAAATATCCAAAGCCCATAGAGCTGACCCGATTCCGCCACCATCACCTGAAGAAAAACTCACTGAAGAAGAGAAGAACTTACTACTGTCCTATGTATCACCAAGGAGGCCAGGTATCATAGCAGTAACAGTGAACATTCCAGAACTATTAGAAGAACCCACTATTCCAGATGGCATCACAAAACCATAGGACTCCATCATGACCAAACTTCAAGTATTAAGGTTTGAAGACTACGATACTCGGAAGCCGTGACATATCCGGAGATGAATTCATGGTCGTAAAATTTGGTCAACCGTCGAATTCAGACGTTGTCTCTGCAATAGAGTATGCGCGTGGACTGGAGCATCCTAGTATATTAAACCTACTCCTTATGCCCCATTTCGGCCACTCTGGACCACCCAGAATGTATGTCAAGGAGTTGCTCATGTTCTTCCATGGTGGATACCTTTGGATGAATAAACCATATGAGGTGACGGTGGAACTGATTTCGACCATTACAGGTCTGCTGTGGCACGGACTTGAGCCGGCCCCATACTTACACAATGAGGGGGAAAAGCTAGAAAAAAATTATATGAAGACTAAGTACCAGCTTCTCCACAGTGGAAAGGGTTTCCTCATTAGCTCCATCGAGGATAGTGCTGTGCAGGCGGCAACAAAAATATTGTGTAGCAAGGTCCTGCGCAAGATGAGGTTGGCTGAGTGCATGACTGCAATAGTAGAACTTGTAGAAAATTGTGCACAGGGTGTGCACATTAACTGGTCCCAGTTCCTATTGAATGAACTAATGGATGATGCACAAGAAGCACATGAACAACCCACAACTAAGTTTCACTTCTCCTGGATTTTAATTTTAATCTCATTTGCGGTATGGGCTCTGCCAACGGATTATCAACCTATGGATATCCCTATAGATATCCTCGGTAGGCCTTACCAAAACCTCTAGGACCATAAGGACAACAAGCGCAAGACCGATGCTAGAATTACATTCTTCCTATAAGGAGAAAGGCTTCAGAAAATTATATGCGCGTAGTATCGGCTGAATCCTGCAATGGTTATGAAGTATCCATTCATTCAATTCCATGTAGTGCTGCACAACATCATCCTGCACCTGTGTGGGGATCCCAAGAAGTAGGCACTTTTGACATTCTTCATCCTCAGGGATGTGGATATTGTTCGAGAAATCAAAGATTGGCCTGAGGAATGGCTTAGCCATCATAAGGAGGTTCCTGCAGGACAACAAGTGCCATAGGGAGATCCACAAGAGAACCCAAACCAGTACTATGCCAATACCAGTACACAGGAGCACCAAGATGGCTCCCAAGAAAATGAAGTAGAAGACGAATGAGACCCACCCAATGCTGACCTCGATGACCCCGCTGCGAATGAGGAGCTAAGCACCGAGCGAGCCAAAAAAAGGAGGGGCAAGTAGCCCATGTAGGAGGAGGAAGATGAAGACACATTGAGCTTCCTGTATAGCAAGAAGTAGAAGGTTAATCGGCCCCATGTCAGGGACATAGAAGATGAGTACCTGACCCTTCTTCGTGACGCAGTTGCCGAAGTAACCGAGAAAAATTTGGGAAAGATCGTGACTAGGAAAACCAATTGGATGGCAGCCATCACTATAAAGGTTAACTAGCTAGAATAGATTGTCATAGAATTGCGAGACACTTTGTAGGCTGAAACCTATGGTGTAAGCCAGGAAAACGCCTTAGTAACGCCAATAATGATCCCACCCCTAAGAATAGAAATTCTTGCAGAGGCATTGTTTACAAAAGGTGAAGAAAATGAGGCAAATATCCATAACCTAGACACATTAATTTTAAATTTTTCAAGGTTAACCTTACCGCAGATATACTCTATTCAGCAGGCCGCTACCATAGAAATTAGAATCCAAGAAAATGCAGTTGCATATAAAGTAGCTAAGGCAGCCAGGAAAGCAAGGGAGCGGAAAAAATTTATCAACCACTAGCGGGAAGACCTGGCAACCCAAGAATATAGGTAGGATTCACTAGAGCAAGCAATAAAGGAGGCAGCTACGCATCTCTTAGATGAGGATGTAGAGACCGACGTAGAACCTGTGCATCAATTAAGATGGCTATCCAAGATGGCTGTAGACCTCCAGAAATAGATCCAGGAGATGAAAACCAACCAGCATCCCGGAACGCCCCCTAAAGTGCCGCAGCAATGAAAGCTTTTGCAAATCAAGTTGTTTCCCGACTTAGGGATGCCGAGAACATCTGTGCACAAGCAATGGAAGCAGTCGCTGCAACATGGGAACAACTCATTGGTGATGAAATTGCAGAACAACTTGCTAAGCAAGTGTAGAAAGTAGACTTACAAATATTGGCAATGAAAGTCGATATTAAGAGGCTGCCCACGAAGAAGAAAATTTCCAGGGGCATTGAGATTAAGCAGCTCCTCGATAAGGAAAGAGCCCTGTGCAACTAGGAAAACATGTGTAATAAGGAAACGGATGAGCAACAGGATGAAGCTGAAAGGATAACAGAGTTAATTCAGTTGGTCCAGCAGTGAATCCATGAGGTAACTCATGCACTGGCTAGTACCTCATTAGAACACCCTAGCAGCGGTAGAGTGTAGGAACTCGAGCAATATGCAGATGAAGCTTGCCGGGAGATAGAATGGCTTAATCCTATTCTGGCCCATTTCTAGCAAAACATTGGAAGTACAGAATAACTTGCAGAGAAATATATAACCACAGTGATGAGCATAGAAGAACTAAGAGAAGAAATAAGAGAAGAAGAGAAAAACAAAGATAAAGGCGAGCAAGAAGATGAAGCAGAACCTGAGGAGTGCCATCAAGAAGGCCTGGACCAAGCACATGACAAACCTATGGGCATAGACTTATTAGAACAGGCTGAAGAGGAAGTTGTGTAAGCACAAGTCTAAGCTAAAAAAAAATTAAAAAAAATAAAAAAAAACATGCAAGGAATAGGATGCGCAATCTAGGAAATAGAAGAAACTGTGGAGGAAAAAAAAAAACAGGAAGATACTTTTGAAAAAGATGCACCATCCGTAGGACCCGTCATATGTCCCTTGCTTAGTGGCTCAAGATGAGCCACAGGTGAGTGTTGGGGGCTTGTTGGCCCGGGAAAGGAGCATAGGGAAGAAACTCACACGCGCAACCAAATAAGATGTCGCGCAATGGAGACAAGGGAGGATCATGAAAGAACTAAAGGACCCGTGTAGTAAGAATAGAGAGGTGTGCGATGTAGGAAAGGAAAGTGCAGAAGTGTGCAAATGATAAATGGCTGGAAAGTGACAGGGCGATCGTGGGTGTGGAAGTCAGCGTAAGTTGACAGATGCCACACGAGTGAAAGCACGTGTAAATAAGGCTGTTAGTTCCCCGTGTCAATTCATGATCACCACAGCTGTAGCTTGGGGGGTGGTTGATGGTGACAGTTAACATACTGCATGTAAGCAGTCAACCCTACGTGGTCATGTAAAATATTATAAATAGGAAGGATTCAATAGTTAGAAGGTTTCTTTTTGTTAGTCGTAATTACGGAGTAGGTTTGATAGACGAAATTTGCGGAGAACATATCTAAGAGGAGGGTAATCAGGAATCTGCAGGAGGAAGTCAGTGTTAGTGCAATAGGAGAGCTCTACTAGAGTGACATAGATGCTAGGAAAGTTGATCTAGGATGTGTATGGATCTGTAGGTAGTAGAAGTAGATTAGGAGAAATAAGATAGAGAGCATGAGAACCATAAGTCTGAACTTAAAGACACATCACAAGATCAGTCTACATCCCGCAGACTGAAAGGTGCTATATCCTTTCTCATGCCAGATGAAGAGCACCTTGGTGGTTTTTCCCAGATGGATTTCCACGTTATCTTTTGTGTTTGAATGAATGGTTGATATGGTGAACGTTTATGTGATTGATTACTATTTGATTTTCGCATAATGTTGAATGTTTCTTTAATCTCTATTATTATTCTACAATTGGTAGATGAATGATCAAACGCATTGTTTAAATGAACCTATATATAGATGTCAATCTGTATGATTGTTTTTTTGAATCCCGTCTTAATTCGTAGAACCGAGTGATGTGAATCAGCTGCGCTGCATGAGTTGCGCCAGCTGTGAGGTGGAAAGGAAGGTCAAGTCACATGCAATGATGTATGTTTGTGCTCGATTGCGTAGAACTGACTCCTCTGTCTAGCCACCCTGCTGCCTTCATTGAGCTCCTTGGCTACAAGAGAAGGGTCTATACTCCCTCGACAATCATGAAAACATGGTTTCTTTGCTTACCCATCTATGAGATATCTCGGGTAAGAATGCGCCTTCTTCGTAGGTGTTGCCGATGGGGCTTGCTCTATCAGGCTGGTATCTCGGGTAGCTATTGGATCGGTGGGATGTACAAAAATTGGGTTGCGTGAGTGGGTAAAAGTGGCCAATAGGCTGATTTGGAACTTCATTGGCCCACCTAGGGGATATTGAGGTCAAATATTTCCATAACACAAGTACACTCCCAATTGGATTCCTAAGCCTCATGAATTCTTCCTAATGTAATAAATATCTGATATAAACACATTCATATGTTAGACAGTTCAATAATATCCACTTTGTGTTCACATGTGTATGTAAATTTTGTTACTCTTTCAAGATTTTTGTTGGTTTTTGCAAAGTAATTTGAATTGTGAGAGTATATTGCATTCCTAGATCCAGTTGTGAATCAAGTTCTCACATGGTATCAAAGCTTATTGGAGTTGTATATCAATCTAGAGTGTTTGAGCTGCATATCAAGGGATTTTACTGATATATTTGAGTGTGTTTTGCAGGCACTTTCAGCAAATTCTCACCACTAGTGCAAGCAGAGATGGAGAAAACTCATGTCTTCCTGACTCCATTCAATTAATTTGAATGGAAGGAAGATATGATCATCCAAATGATATCCAAGGCTCTCTACAGTGTCACAATGGGGATAGAAGTAGATCCAAATTCTGCAGTAGAGAAGTCAAAATACTTCAATATACTAGATGAAGCTTTTGGAATGTTATGTCTTAGCATTTTGAGATATCTCTTGTTTCATGTTGACAGTTTGGCCACCCCCAATGAATTTTGGCTCAGGGTCGAAGCTCTCTTTTGGAAAACCGATGAACTAAGGGGACACCAACTCGAAAATGAGCTCGTCACCTTGAGCCCATCACATTTTGACACCATCTAGGATTTCTTCACCAAATTTAAGTCTTTGGTACTTCAACTCAAGTAGTTTGGAATCGAGAAGAAGGAACAGAAGCTAATACTATCAATCCTTTCAAAGTTGGGGCTATAATACTCAATATTTGTTAGCACATTCCATTATGGCAAGCTAGCCATTCAAAATTAGAAAATTCCATCACTAGAAATCTCCATGCAGTCTTTGACCCAAGAGAAAGACACGCTAGTGCAGATGGGAACCATCAAAACAAGAAAGGACCAAGCTCTTGTTGTAGGTGTTTCAAATGAATCCAAGGGCAGGGAGAAATCCAAGGATTTGAAACAACCAGAGAAGAAGAAAAAATATAGACCCAAGATCCCTAATGGGGGTTCAAATCCTTGCAAGGACAAGGACAAGAAGAGCAAGGAGAATACCAAATGCACCTATTTCCACAAGGGATGTAATCCTGAGAATGCTTGCATGAAGAAAAATATTGATATGATGGCACAATTGTTGGAGAATAACAACATCCCATTCCTAGATAGTGCAAGGAAGAAGGATGGCAGTTCAGGTTCTGACAACAAAGAGAAATGCCATGCTTTGGTTGTAGGTTCTTAATATCCCTCCACCTTCATCATTGATTTGGGAGAATCAAGGAATATGGCCTCTGTAAGAGTGTTATTCACATCCATGTATTTGAATAGTGGCCCAGTTGTTTGAATGGGTGATGACTCTGAAATCCAGTCCATGGGAGTTGGTAGAATCGACCTTGACAATGGATATTTCAATAACGTCCTCTATGTACGAGAGTTGGAAACGAACCTGCTGTCAGTATACCAAATGACACATACTAGAGAATCCAAGAGAGTGAAATTTACTCCATATTAGTTTGAGATAGTATAAATCTCATCCAACAAATTTGTGGCATTGGGTATGTAGATCACCAAGCTAGGATGTACAAATTCTCCAAATATCTTCCAAATTCCAGTGGGAAAGCGCTTCTCTCTCATGCCAATGAAACCTCCAAGCTATGGGATGAGATATTTTTCCATATGAACTATAAATATGTTCAAGCACTAAAAAAGGATGACATGGTGGAAGGACTTCCTCCTATCAAATCATCCATTGGTGCATGTATTGGTTGTGTGGTGGGAAAGCATCTAGAGTGCATCTATGTGAAGAGGAAGGAAAAGAGATATACACAAATAGTTGGATTGGTTCATTAATATCTCATTGGTCCTATTCTCACTTCCTCCTATGGAGTATCAAGGTATGTTCTCACTTTCATAGATGATTTCTCAAGGTTCTGTTGAGTATACTTCCTAAAGCTCGAATCTGAAGTCTTTGAGACTCAAGATTTGGAAGGCCCTGGTTGAGAATCAAAGTGGGAACAAGATTAAAATAATTAGGACTGATAATGGTAAACAATTTGTGAATACAAATTTTCAGCACCTATGTGAGGAATGTGGTATCCAAATTCATCATTTGGTCCCCTACACACCACAACAAAATGGTGTGGCTGAGAGGAAAAATAGGGCTCTCAAGGAGATGGCTACATGCATGATTGAGGCTAAGGATTTGATTCCTAAGCTATGGGATGAAGCCATTAACTATGTTTCATATATTCAGGACAGGTCTCTACACAAATCAATGAAAAGGAAAACACCTTATGAGGCTTGGTTTGGTCACAAACCAAATATCTCACATTTCAGGATTTTTGGCTCAAGGGCATGGGATCGAATTCCATCATAAAAGAGGAAGGAATTGCAGCCACAAAGAAAATAATTCATAATGGTGGGATATGGTAAAGACACAAAGTTCTATAATCTCTTTGAGATATCCACACACAAAACTTTCATTGAAAGAAGTGTGCAATTCGAAGAGGAAATTATACCAGATCTTGAACTAGCACCAGGGGAATGCTCCTCTCCTCAACACCAAGATGATGTAAGTGATCATTACCTATCTGATATTTATGATAATTATATGTCTGAATATAATTTTTATTTACATGATTCACCCTCAATGCCTAAGTAGTAATAGAAAACCACATAAGTTGTTGGGGATTTAGCAGGCAATCCTCTCAATCCTAGGAAGACAAGATCACAATTTCACAATGCTTCTTATGCAAGTGAAGTTTCCCTTAATGAGAATTTATATATGATAGTTGGATCTAATCCATATTAATATCAGCAAGCATCTCATGAACCAATATGGAAATCATCCATGCAAAATGAATTCAATTCTCTACAAGAGAATGAGACTTGGGAATTGGTTCCCTTGCCTCCCAAGAGGAAGCTTGTGCAATGCAAGTGGGTATATGGGAAAAAAATTGATGCTGATTGGTATGATATTAAATATAAGGATATATTAGTTTCCAAATTCCTTTTCTCAATTCCAAGTATTGGACTATACATTGACCTTTGCATCGGTTCCAAAGATGGATTCAACCAAGCTAGTTTTAGCCATTGCTGCTAGTAAATGCTGGGAGGTTCACCACATGGATGTCAAAAGTGAATTTATCCATGGTGATATACATGAAGATATATACATGAATTAACCTTAATGTTTCCAAGAGGATCCTTACATTTTTTGCAGGTTAAAAAAGTTACTCTATAGCCTCAAGCAAGCAACTAGGGCTTGGTATGCCAAAATGGACAGTTTTTTGCTATCAATTAGCTTTGTTCGATGAAAAGAAGATCCTAATGTTTGTTTTCAGAATATTGATGATTTATTTCAGTTAATTTTACTGTATGTTGATGATATTTTTGTTACAGGTAGCTGCACCAAATAAATTGGATCAATTAAAGCATCTTTACATAGTGAATTTGCAATGAATAATCTAGGATTGCTAAAATAATTTCTTTGTTTGGAAATTGAGCAATATGAAAGAGGAAACATGATCACCAAAATTTTTTATTCTTCAGACCTATTAGTAAGCTTCAATATGGATTAATTTAAGGCATCCAAGTTCCCATTCCTTTTTGGCATAAAACTAGGTGAAATTGGTGACTCTCCATTGGTATATTGATCATTGTATAAACAACTAGTCGAGAGTTTGTTGTAGCTTACACATACTAGACCTGATTTATCATATGTTGTTAGTGTTGTAGAAATATATATTCATCATCCAAATGATATCCTTTGGAAGTAATCCAAGAGGATCCTTCAGTATGTTCAAGGCACCAGGAACTTTGGGGTACACTATGTAGCTAGTTCTCCACTAGAACTAGTAGGAAGTTCTGATTCGGATTGGGATGGAGATCCCAATGACAAAAAGTACAGTTCAGGTTTTGTATTCATTATTTCCAATGGTCCCATTTTCTGGTCAAGTTAGAAATGACACGCTATTTCCCTTTTTTCAGTTGAGGTCAAGTACAAAGGAGCAATTAATGCAGCTACACAATGTGTGTGGTTGCAAGGCATTCTTCAGGAACTTGATGGTGCACTTGATTCACCCACTTTCATTTGCTGTGACAATAAAGGTGAAATAAATATTTCTATAGATACAATCCATATATAGAGGACAAAGCACATAGATATTAATATGCACTACATTCGGGTCTTAGTGCATGATCGGTTGATAGCCTTGTAGTATTTCCCATTTGCCGAGCAAACTGCTGATACTTTCACGAAGCGTTTTATTGAGAAGACATTCATTTAATTTAGACCACTTCTTGGAGTGAGTGATGCATGGTTATGGCTGCCATTCACCTTCATATTTTTGGTCCCATGTCTATTTTTTAAGAGAGTTTTTGTTCCCATGTGGTTTTCCTTTTTTCCTTGTTTTTGATGGACAAATAAAACTTATGTTGTATGAGGTAACTTGAGCCTTTGTTTCCAAGGCCTCCGTGATATTTTTGGATAAATGTACTATGTATAGATTAATGGGGAGCATTAGCAAAGTAATAAATCCTTAGTACCATAGTTCTGACCTTAGGATATTTTCATTTGATTTCATGTAGTGATATCTTATGGTTTAGACTTAGGGAAGTTGATTCATCAAGATATCTAGTTATTTTGGCCTGTTCACACATGCAACATCACTCCATATTAGTCAAATCATCACATGTGTGCCCTATTTAATGACAGGAGTGCTCCCATTCTTATTTTTTTGGATTTTGTGTTGACTAGGGGCCTAGGGGAGTTTTTAGACCATGTTTGGGCTTCTTGAGAATTTATTGCTCACCTTGAGCCACTACCATACCTATACTTTATCACCCACACATCCCTTGGGGTCATTATTTCCCCAGCACACTTCACCAACGTTCACACCTAGTTTCGTGACTGTTTGGGTCAAGTTGGAGCTTCATTGGTCCACCTAAGGGGAATTGAGGTCAAATATTGCATGGCACGTGTACACTCCCAATTGGATTCCTAAGCCTCATGAATTATTCCGAATGTAATATGTCTAAAAAATTCATATGTTATACAGTTCAATAATATCCACTTTGTGTTCACATGTGTATGTAAATTTTGTTACTCTTTCAAGATTTTTGCTGGTTTTTGCAAAGTAATTCGAACTGTGAGAATCTCTTGCACTCCTAGATCCATCTGTGAATGAAATTATCACACATAATTTAATACTAGGACACTCTTTATGTCAAAATATAGGCCCCAGCTTCGTCAAATTCCAAATTCATTTCGTGTCACAAACAAGCAAGATAATGTAATAGTTAAATATTAAAACATTAATCTTAAAGAACTAACATCAAGGAAATGTAGTCCCAGTCATCAATGTTACAATGAAAAAAACAAAATATGGAATCTGTTTTTACCTTAAATTTAACCTCAAATTGACATATGGAAATCTTGCTACCATAAGTACTTTTCAACCTACTTCAAAAATAGAGGAACAAAAACATTCATCAAATAACATGAATCATGTCATCAACAACAGAACCCGCGGAATCACGAGTCACAACTGGAAGGTGTTGGTGAAACACAACTACACTGACTAGATTCAGGGAAAGTGGGGACTCCACTTGTTATCTCATCCCTTAATGTTCCAATGGACATGTGGGGACCTGATTCTTGAAAAATTGATAAACTGATGGAATCATACATTATGCCTGATCTTGGCTGCACAAGCCAATTGCGGTCGTGGAGGCTAATACAATTATGAATTGTAATTATGCCAATTGATTATTGCATTAGATGAATTTTTGTCTCGTGCCAATACGTATCCTATGATCAATGCATAGGAACCTAGTTCATAGACCATTTTTCTCTTCGCTTAGCTATGTAGAGCTCATTTTTTTTTTGAATAACATTAAGTATTTACAAAGAAAATATACAATCAACGTAAAAGAATCAAAAAAGTGAAGACAATTAATTCATGCAACTAAAAGGTAATAGAACATATTTTTTTAAACCTTAAATCAATGGAAATTGACTAAAACCAATCTTGATTCAAGCTACAGCAAAGGGTTAAATCAAGCATCAAATGAGAACTAGAAGGATTCAAAGGACTAACACAATATTTAACCAAAATACAAACAAACTTTAAAAATAGACAAAATGCTTCAAATAAAAACAATAAATAAACCATAAAAATTTGTCATGATATTCGTGCTAAACACCAACATGGTTTCATGTACTTGAATGATCCCATTCTTGCTTAGCATAAGTGTTGTCAAACTAGTTATTTATTCTTTAATGTTAGGACACTATCTATGGGAAGAGATAGCTCGTACACCTAGATTTTTCAAATTCCACCATCATTTTGTGTCACATACAAGAAAGAGACAATGTAAGAGATAAATATCAAAACACAAATCTTAAAATAAGATGCTTGAAGGTAATGTAGCTCAAATAATCAATGTTACAACAAAAATGTATAATGTAGAATCTATTTTTACCTAAAACACAACCTCAAATTCACATGTAGTGATCATGAGCAAGGGTACATGGAACACTTGGACCAAAATAAGACTCAAGAGTCCCTCATGTTTATTACATCATATACAATCTTAGGTGAAATCAATTTTCCAATTCACATTCTGACCCTGGTCTTCATTTTTGACATTCTAAACACGTCTTTCTCCAGATGAACTGTCATTATGATCATCGAAAACATTATGTTCCATGTCAAGTTCATGCTCTGTTACATATGGAAAATTTTCAACCTCATATGGAAAATCGTCAACCTCACACTTTGTTACATATAATATTAAGCATGTACACACATTTTTATCACGCTTGTTCCTCAACTTTGACTACAACAATGTCAGTGCACTAAACATTCTCCCATCCTCCACTAATCCCAGAATCATGGTTTGACATAAATCCGCTAATATGAAATATTCTGATATTCTTTATCATAGGATTTCGCTACCACTAAGCTTAGTCCATAATCTTGTAATTGCACCATATTCTAGTTTATTATCCAACAAAGAAATTTTCTCTGACATTGTTGTGGCAAAGAATTTAGCTTGATACATCATTTTTTATCGATCTAAAATACCTTGAATATGTTCTCCTTGTATCTCGACCTCTCGATAAAAATGGATCTGAAAAAATATCGCATTTATGTATAAAGTCAACCTTTAAAGTATCTGAACATTGACTATGGTTCCAATATTGAGGGTATACGATAGACATGTCCTCCAACATTTCATCTCGAGGAAGTCGTTCTCTTATCTCTGATGATAGTGATTTCAAAATTTGTATAAAGTTGTGTCTCATTTTAATTACAACATCGTGAAATCATTCTCTTGACACGGGACATTGTTTGGTGGATATTCCTATCTTATCATCATAATAAAAGGGAACCATATTCCCACAAACTGCCATACACAGCATCCCTTTTTCATCAAACTTAAAAAAAATCATCATTTTCTATATTGATTATCTTACTCCAATTTGTAAATGCTAGACCTGTAAAAGACTCGACCATAATATAAAAATTATCATAATGCAAGGCATGTTAATTTTCTTTCTCTTGTGTATTCAACAATATACATTGTGTGACTCTAAGCCATATTCACGAGGTTACTCGTTTCATGAAGCATAGGAAGAATTCCAGCCAATGTTAATAATTTCTCTATATCAGTTAGTAGAAAGAGAAGAGTTTTTCTTTTTCTACACTTGAGTGATGTTCATACATCAACCCTACCAAGGATGCATATTCACTTAATAGTGTTTCATCTGGTCCCTTCATTGATAAATGTTATCTAGTGAAATGGAAATTCTCCGAATGAGTACTGACACTCAATATGTCAGTACACAAAAGGACAAAGAGGATTGAAGTAGCCAAAACCCTATATATGTGTATGTGCCTTAATACATCTTCATCATGTCAGTCTTGCCTATTTTTTTATAAAGAGCTTAAGGTGCATTCGCGACTATTTCCAGTGTAACCCACGATCCATTCACAGGTATACATATATACAACCCACAATTACATGATCATAGTTTTCATTCATGAGTTGCCTTTATAAAAGTCATGAGTTACTCACGACTTGCCAGTATTAATAGTTGCGATTACCCTAAGATAAAATTAAAAAAATAAAAACAAGTTTAGTTAAGGACATTTGGGCTCATAATCATAACATTCCCAACTTCCTCAACCATCTCAACATGCGTAACTCCTCTCATTCATCATGTATAAATAGAGGGTACGGGTTGAGGATAATATATATCTTAAGAGAGCAAGGCAATGTTGGAGGAATGCCTTTGGAGATTCGGAACAACAGAACTCAGTTCCTTGGTTAGTAGAGGAAGACTTGTATCAAATACTTGTTGTAATATTTCATCATTTCTTATCAATAGATAGATACTTTCTTCCAAATTGGTGCACTAGTATTCTTATATGTTATGATTTCTGAATTATCTTGTTGTATTATTGCAATCATAGTATTTCATTTATCTCTTATATAACATCTAAGATATTGGAGGAAGGCATCTATCTCTTTGGCAGGTAAGAAGATCCCTAGAAGTTGTTGGACAATTGGATTGAAGAATAAATCTAGGACCAACCTCCATAAACAAGGTACACTTAATTTATTCCTTATTTCTCTGTCAAATTCTCAGATAGATGAATGTTTGTAAGTTTAATTTTGGTATGTTTGTTACCCTAGACCCTAGGTCATAAGTTAGGACTTTCCCTGAACAACAGAACTGATGAATCTACTGGGAAATCTAAAAATATGGTGAGGATCTAGGTGCTCACATTACCACATTCCACCTTTGGTTCTCTTCCAACTCATTGAACGATGACTCCATTCAATTGAGGCTCTTTCAGAGAATGTTAACTCATGTAGAAACTAAATGGCACATAGAAATTCCGTCCACTGCATATGATAGCTTCCTTGATTTAGCAACCATGTTCCTAAATCACTTCCAACTTCCTGTCCTGTATAATTTCAGTACATACTTGTTGTCAAATTTTCGACAGAACAAGCCCACACACATATCTGATCGTATTTAGGAGTGGCAAAGAAGAAAGAGGCTTGTTAAATCCACGATACCTCCTGATTTTTTGTTGGAGTGGTTCTTGAAATCTCTATTTCCTTATATTTCTAAGGAAGTGTCCACTTTGGGGTTTACCATGGAATAAGAGGAAATCCTCAGGGCCCAGCAGTTAGATATGATATATGCTTAGTCTAGGATTTTATTTGAAATTATCCTTAAGGTGCCAAGGTCTACGAATGACCAAAATAAACCCAATCCTGGATCCCATGCCGATGGTGTGGTTTGTTCAGTTAGTACTCCCACTATAGAATCATTGGCTAAGTAACTCCATGACTTGTTAGTGAAACAATAAGCAGCGAAGGAAGCTAAGGCTACCAATCCCTCACAACAAAGTGCTAATTTTTATTATGCACAGTCATGCCAAAAGGGAAATCAGCAGGCCGATTGAAAGAAGAACGGGAAGAAAGGAGGGAAACCAAAACAAGCAAAATCCCACAAACAATGCTGATGGGGAAAAGAAAGACAAGAAAAAGGTTAAGTTTCCTTGTAAGTGTTGTCAAGGATACCATATTACTTATCAATTCCCCTTAATGGAACAACCATGAAATATTCTTAAGAATCAACAACCGACTATTTTGAAGGATCCCTTTCCCCAAGGACAGAATGTATATTCTGCTTCAAAAGATGTCAAGGGAACATATAGTGCTCCTAGTTATCACAATTATATCAATATGGTATGATCCAATGCTTTCCTTCAAACAATAAATAAGAATTATCAATCAAAGGCTCAAGAGAAGGGTAAGTATATTGGTGAAACTTCAACCCCTCTCACCATTGAGAAACTAGTTCAACCAATGCCCAAGATACCGAAAGATGTCTTTAAGAAAAAATTTCACAAACCAAATTCTAGGGTTGCTTCTAACTATTCTATAGTTGAATACTTAACTCAAAACCCTTGTGCAATGTCGACATTGGAGGTGTTACAGAGTTTTCCTTCTCAAAGGGATGCACTCTTAGAAGCCATATGTAGTATGGAGTCAACGACCCTACCAGCGAAATTTAATCTTTCCGATGTTAAAATATTCCTGCCATAGCATGCTTCCT
The DNA here is from genome assembly GCA_001517045.1 of Pseudotsuga menziesii. NCBI lineage: Eukaryota > Viridiplantae > Streptophyta > Pinopsida > Pinales > Pinaceae > Pseudotsuga > Pseudotsuga menziesii. Next base: position 51,118 of record LPNX010655450.1, on the reverse strand, counting down.
TGTCAATTAATGTCTTCCATGGAGGTAAAACCATTAGATGAATGGTGGTTGATGAAGGTTCTTCCATGTGCATAATTTCGATGTCTTGTTGGAAATCGTTAGGATCCCTAGAGTTGGTCCCATCGAACACTCTACTTACTACATTCGATAGAAGGTCTTTTCGTACACATGGTATCCTACCATATTTTGAAATAAAGATGGCAGGGAAGGAATTTTTTGTTGAATTTGAAGTGATCCATGCCCCTTTGTACTATAATTTATTGTTGGGGAGAAGCTGGAATTAATCCATGTGCGTTATTCCCTCGTTCGTTTTACGAGTAGTAGTGTTCCACACGAGGGGAAGATGGTTACAGTCGACCAGCTCATTTCTACTCGAAAATTTTGTTTGGAAACTAATGAGTCCACGGTACCTTTGAGCGATTAGAAAAAATTGGCGAATGAGAGCTTGGGTGTTGGAATGTATACATATTTGATGGGCACATTCAATATACTAGCCCCTATTAACTAATTAGGTTCAATGAATTTTGGGGAGTTTATCACAATGGTTGTAGATAGAATTGACCACTAGGTCCTCCCTTCACATCAAGAGCCTCAAGTGCCCTTATCTGTAGTGGAAGTATCTTATCAATATTTTTTTAATGCCACTTCTAATTCCACCACGACTCCTTCTTCAGGATTAGAGGAGTCAGATGAAGCTTATTTTCCCAATTGGGTGGAAAAATATAAGTATTCATATGATTACTTAGATAAGGTTTTTCCTTTGGAGAAATCCATCCTGGAAGCTATGATTGGACGAGAAAAAAATTTTGAAGACCTTCACCATAAGTCCTTATTCCTTTTAGAGTTAAGCAATATTGAGAATTAGGAGTTCCATGTGATACTAGCAGAAGGTGTTGATCTGTCGATTAATCCTTTACCTAAGGAGGTATTATTTTCCAAGGGGAATATGGAAAATATATCTGCTACAATTCCAATCAACATTCCTGCAAACCCTAGCATCATGGAAAATGTTCGCATTCGTACAAATTGTTCTCCAGAAGAGGTTGCCATTTACAGTTCCTTATTTAAGGAATTTTGTGACATATTTTCCTGGTGATATGAGGAGATTCTAGGCATTGATACATCTATAGTTGAGAATGATATATGTACTTAACCTAACAGAAAACCTATTTGACAGAAGCTTAGACCAGTAAATCTACGGAAAGTGACAACCGTCAAGGATGAGGTGGTGAAACTGTTGAAAGTTGGATTCATTTACCCAATTTCTCTGATGGAATGGGTATCCAATCATGTTATCATTGATAAAAAACAAGGGACTATACACGTTTTCAATTACTTTCATGATTTCAACAACGTGTGTCCCAAGGATAACTACCCTACACCATTCATTGATCAGATTATTGATGCTTGTGCGAATAGTGAGGTATTTTCGTTCATGAACAATTTTTCAGGATACAATCAAAATCAAATAAAACCAGAAGCCCGGCATTAAAGGGCCTTCATCTTTCCTTAGGGAACCTTTGCATATAAGAAAATTCCCTTTGGTTTGAAAAATGTCGGAACTACCTTCCAGTGGGAAATGAATTTTTCCTTCCACGATATAAATAATATTGTCGAACCTTACTTGGATGATCTACCTACCCATTCTTGCAAGAGGAAGGAACATCTAGACCATCTTCATATTATTTTTTAATGATGTAAACACTATAAGATACGCTTGAATCCCCAAAAGTGTGTTTTCTGCATCGAGTCAGGGAGGTTACTAGCTTTCATTGTGTCAAATAGAGGAATATAGGTGGATCCAATGAAATTTGATGCCATTGTCAATATTCATCCTCCTTGTTCTATCAGGAAGCTGTAGAGTCTATAGGGGAAATCCAATTTCATTCAATGATTTATAGTCAACTATACTAAGATTACAAAGGGTTTCATGTGCTTGTTAAAACAAGATACCCCATTCCTGTGGGATGAAACCACACAAATCACTTTCAAGGCATTAAAAAATGCTTTACTATAATATCCTTTATTGCGTCTACGAGATTACATTAAATATTTTATATTGTATATGGCTGCATCCGAGTCGACCATAGGAGTAGTACTAGTTCAGGAAGATGATGGGCTCCAAGAGAATGTTGTCTATTACCTTAAATGAGCATTAGGAGGTCTTGAACTTAGATACTCACACATTGAGGGGCATTGGAAGCGGTCTATGCTATTCAGAGGCTATGTCACTATATCTTGCTAAGGACAACCACAATTGTTGCAGATGTGAATATGTTCCAATATGTTTTATCCTGACGTGTAATTGGGTGAAAATTTAACAAATGGATAGTCATTCTCCAAGAGTTTGACTTGGATTTTGAATCTGCTAAGTCCAAAACATCCTTAGTTTATGCAAAATTGATCTTGGAATTCCCTACGGAAGAGACTATAGTGGTGGGAGAAGACTCATTCCCAGATGAGTATATCTTTTTTATATCAACCTCTGATCCCTGCTATAGATATATCCTAGTATATCTCCATACTTTTAAGTGTCTTGTTCCTTCTCGTGGTAATATAGACATAAGTTGTGGTTTAATTCAAATACCTACCTTATCATTGGTGATACCTTGTATCGACGAGGGGTAGATTCTATCTTACATTGGTGCCTCAGCCACGAGGAGGAATATCATGTCCTAAATGATTCCCATAGCGGAGTGTGTGGGGGTAATTTATATGGGTTAGAAACGACCCATAAAATTCTATGTGTCGGTTATTTCTATCCCACTATCTTCAAAAATTGTGTGGAAGTTGTAAAGCATTGTCATCCTTGTTAGCTTTATATCGGAAAGATGCAGTTGCATCCTACTCCTTTGTTTCCCATCATCCTGGTAGCAACCTTCACTAAGTGGGGGGTATATTATATGACATGAAACCCAATTTTTATTGGGGGCACAAATACATCATTGTCATTGTAGACTACTTTACGAAGTGGGAAGAGGAAATTCCAACCTTCAAAGTCGATGGAGAAATGACAACTTATTTTGATTTCAACCAAATCATTTCTAGGTTCGGTATACCAAAGCAGATTGTCACTAACCATGGTAGGAATTTTTAGAACAACATGATCACTGAGTTGACCACCATGCTAGGGTTTAGGAAAGATCATTCATGTTCCTTGTACCCTCAGGAGAATGGACAAGTAGAGGTGGTTAATAAAATATTGAAAACCATACTGAATCACACTATCAACGTGAGTAGGTCAAATTGGCATATCATGATGTACCCTGCACTTTGGGCATACCAAACTAATGTTAATACTACTATTGGATTTTCTCATTTCCATCTCATTCATGGGGTGGAAGCAATCACATCGGTTGAGTGTGAGATACCATCCCTAAAAATTGCTATTCGTGTGCTTCGTGACACAGCTAATCTTAAAGAACGTGTTATCACTCCAGGAAACTCCTCTAGGTTGTAGCTCCAGGATGCTTGGTAAATTACAATGTTTTTTTTTTGGGTTTTCAGATATGGGTCAAGTCAGTCGACCTATGTAACCTTTCCACTCTCAAGGCATGCATAAAACTCACTCGTTTACAAGGCTTTTAGTTGCAATTTGCTCAGAAGTTAGATAATAAGGTGCAGGGATGGAGAACTCACCAGGATGGCAGACTTAAACACATAACACATGCATATAAATGGATAAATATTGTTGAGGATGGTATTTATAAATCAAATATCACTAATAAACCAATAGGATGACAACTATCAGCTTTTTAATAAATCTGAAAATGAACTAAATGCACATTCAGGCATAAACACAGTAAAGAAAGAGATGATGGCTGAACAAATCACAACAAAAGAGCTTATATCATGAATACGTAAAATGAGAAGCTTGAAAGGATTATTGGCTCATAAATCCCTGAAGGTGAACCTTTATTATCAAATCAATCATGGGATTTATAGCCTTCTACAAAAATGACAGATGCTCAAAATATGATCTGTTTACACAAAAATTACTTGAAAGTGATAGTTTTCTCAGATTAGGGCTTCAAACCCTTGCTAACTATTTGTCTATCTATTGTGAAGATCTAGTTCATTGAGTGAATTTTTAATAACTGAAGTGGTCACTAATAATCACCACTGCTGGTTCATTGTGAAATTGCCGCCAACAGCCAGTGTTTCGGCGGTTTACTGAAGTGGCCTTTCTTTCTTAAATCACAGGATTTTTCTACCTTGTTGCCGCAATTTCCAATCAGACGCTCTAACCTATAACCCATTGGCACCTCAGGCTTGAATGTTGCTGTAGTATCAGTGTCTTAAATCCCTAGCATCCCAACAGTTTCTTCATCAATGCTTTCCATCACTAGCTTGTCGATGATTAGAAGCTGAAACAACTAATGCATCGGAACCTCAAAGAAGAATGCTGCCGCTGTTTCGGAGGTGAAACGAACAAATTTTATCGCTATCGAAAGTATTTTGACAAAGGAATCAAAGCTTTAGTTCTCTATGCCATCGACACTGTGGAGGAGCTTAGTTTTAAATTCGCCAATCTGTAGTTCTTAGTTCTCCCGATCACCAATGATTTCCTATTTTCGCACTATCAGAATGATTATTGATTGATCGGAGGCCTTGTCTATTTGGCTTCTGTTGTTTCAACTCCTTAGTGGACTAACTCGCCGACAGTTTATGTTTTCAAGCTCTGACGCGTAGTCCTTTTCGTCTTACTTCTTCAAAACTTTATATATATTTTTAACTGCCAGCGATTTTGCTTTATCTCTATCGAAGGTCAATAGGAGATGAATCGAAACTTTAGTTCTCTATGCCACCGCTGTTTCGAAGCCTCAAATGAATAACGTTGCAGTGGTTTCTTCATCAGCGATCAAAAGCTCTATCTTCTAGCCCATCGGCACCCCAAGTCTCAATGTATCGACGCTTTCCATCACTAGCTTGTCAGTGATCAAAAGCTGTAATCATTAACGTGTTGGAACTTCTTGTTTGATCGTTGCCGTAGTGTCGGAGCTCTAAACCACTAGCTTCGCGATCGGAAATCAAAAGCTCTATCCTCTATCTCATCGACGCTTTAGACCGAAACGCTTCTACAGTGTTGTTTGTTCAACTCACTAATTTCCAAGTTGGAACTTTAAACCACTAGATTCTCTGTAACATCGGCGCCGTAGAGGACTAAACCTCTGATCACTGTTAAAAAATGTTTCGATGGTAGTTAAAATATTTAGCAATATGCCTAACCGTCGAAAATGTTTTCCATCTTTTATTTATCTTCCAACTTTCGGTGGCTAATGAAATGTTCTGATCCTTTCCCAAGCCACCAAAAGCTACAACTTTGTGAAATTTTCATAAAAAATAGAGGCTTTCAAACTGTTAGTGGCATTCATATCCCTCATTCTGTGAATAAAATTCTTCATACGAAAATAAGTTTATTTTGGGAGATAAGATCTGGCTCCTACTTGGGGATGGGAACCTCCCTGTGAGGTCCCAAGAACCCCAGACCAAAATTCCTTTCCCTAAAAGCAACTAACTAGATTAACACTAGAATTTATTGTTCCATTGGGCATTGAGTCTTATTCTAAAAGCAAAACAACCTACTATATACTAATTTACAATCATAAGGCCTCAGAGCCTCAAATAAAATAGAGGTTCAAGAACCACCCATTTACTACGCCATCAAATACCTATTCACCTTCCAGACTCTGCAATTTGAAGGTGTTATTCTTATGTACCTGGGCTATCACAAAAGGGCCAATCCACAAAGAGTCGAATTTTCCATGTTTCCCCTTGTCCTGTCTGACAGCATCCCACTTGAGGACCCAATCTATGACCTGGAAGTTTTCTGCCTTTGCTCTTTTGTCAAACATGCCCTTTATCCTCTATTGATGACCTTCTGATTTTCCTATGACTTTCTCCCTGATCTGCTGTAACTCCATGAAATCCATCATCCTTCTCATCATATCATTCGGTTCATCCTCCTCTTCCTGAAAGAACTTTTCCACTGGAAGGATGAGCTGGATAGGAAATATTGCCTCAGTGCCATAAACTAGTTTGAATGGAGAAGTCCCTATGAATCTTTTGTTTGTCACCCTATCAGCCCATAAAGCAAACTTAAGCTTTGAATCCCATATTTTCTGATTTGTCTCTAGCAATTTCCTGATGATTTTGACTAAGCTTTTGTTGGATGACTCAGCCAGGCCATTGCCTTGTGGGTAATAGGATGTGGGGTGCACCAGTTGAATACCCATTGATTCACACATTTTAACTAATGCCCCAGCCTTAAAAGCTGATGCATTATTAGTTACTAACCTTACTGGGCAACCAAACCTGCTGAAGATGTTCTCATATAAGAATATCATGATGACTTGATGAATGGCATTTCTGGTGGGCACTACTTCTATCCATTTGGTAAAGTAGTCAGTGGATACTAAGATCCATTTATGCTGTCCACTGGAAGATGGATTTATTTCACCTATGAAATCTAGACCCCATTGTTGGAAAGGTCCATTCACTGTAACAGGCCTAAGGGGAAAGGATTTGAGCTGTTGCTTCCCTATAAATCTTTGACATTGGTCACAGGCTCTAACAAAAGTGCATACATCAGCAAAGAGGACTAGCCAATAGTATCCTACTCTTAATATCCTGTGGGTTGTGGTTTTCTAGTAGTGGTGGCCTCCACATGTACTAGAATGAAAGTGATGCATGACCTGCTCTGCTTCCTATTTTATCTAGACACCTTAACAAAATTCCAGACTAATCCCTCCAATACAACAATTTGTCAATTATGCAAAACTTGACAAATTTCAACTTAAGAGCTCGTGCTTGGTTAGGAGTGAAATCAAGAGAAAATCTAATTTTAGCAAAAATTGAATGATACCTGAGTACCACTCACATGAAGATATGTTCTCAACTACCGATGGACTGTTATTCTGATCTTGATTTAATTCTATTTCAGCTGCTACCATAGTCTGCACCTTTGCTGATCTAACACATGTGAAATTTATTCCCATCAGTTCATAGTTTTCTTTGGCCATGAGTTTGGCCAGACCTAATCCATTTACTAGCTTGGTGGGTTTCACCTCTACATCAAACTCAATGAGTTCGGAAATCCATTTAGCTCTCTTCCCATCAATGTCAGGCTGAGTCAAAACATCCTTCACAGCAGCTGAAGGGACATATGTAATGACCTTTGCATGGAGAATGTAGATTCTGAAAGTCTTCAAAGATTTCATGAGAGCATAAGCCTGCTTCTAAATTGGGTCATACTTCAGCTCAGTATCTGTCAGGGTTTTGCTGAAGAAAGTGATTGGATGATCAAGACCTTCATAATTCTTTTGTAATAGTACAGCTGACACTCAGTCATAAGATGCAAAAGAGAAAATGTAAAAACCCTTGGTGTAGTCGGGACTAATCAGGGTTGGGACCCCCATGATGGATTTCTTAATGTCTTCAAAAGAATTTCTTGCCTGATCAGTCCACTTTATTTTTGCATCCTTTTTTAGCATGGCTGTTATGTGCTTTACCAGCTCAAAGAAATTTTGAATGAAGCTCTCGACAAAGTTTATCTTGCCTAAAAAGGAATGAATGTCTCTTTTTGACCTTGGTATTGACAGCTGCTGAATTGTCTCCACTCTTACCGGATCGATCTTTACACCTTCAGCTGAGACTATGTGTCCTAGGAGATTTCCTTCATTGAGTGAAAACTGGGACTTCTTGGGGTTCAGTGATATTTTGTACCTTCTGCACTTCAGAAATACCTTCCTTAAATGCTGCAAGTGGTCATGATGGCTGTGAGAGTAAACTATTAAGTCATCCAAATATATCAGCACAAATTTATCTTTTATCCCTACAAAAGCTAGGTCCATGGCTCTCTGAAAAGCAGCCCTAGCTTTCATTATCCCAAATGGAATTTTAGCATACATGAAGGTTCCCCAGGGGGTGGTAAAGGCAGTCTTCTCTTGGTCATCAGGGTGCAGAGAAACTTGGTTGTATCCAGAGAAGCCATCAAGGAAGGACATAACTCTAGCCCCCGAGACTTTTTGCAATAGGTGTTCCATCTTGGGAAATGGATAGTTGTCCTTCTTGGAACACTTGGTCAAGTTTCTAAAATCCACACACAACCTGATTTCTCCATTTTTCTTTCTTACTACTACCAGGTTTGCAATCCACTTGGAAAATTTGAGGTAAATTATGATCTTGGCTTTAAGGAGCTTGTGGATCTCTTTTTCAATCACTGGTAAGAGGAGAGGGTTGATGGGTCTTAGCTTCTGTTTGAAAGGAATGGTGTCCTTCTCCAAAGGAATTCTGTACTGGATGATATTGGTGTCATAAGTTTTTAGGTCACTATAATCCCAGGAAAAACATTAGCAAAATATTTTATCAAGCTACAAAATTTAGACTTCTGATCAGCATTCAACCCAGTGGAAATATTTATCAGTTTAGGATGGATTTGGATGCCTATGTTTTGCTCTTGGATAGCAGGGTCTAGCTCCTTTTTGGCAGGCTTGAGAGGGATGTCCTCGTGATCAGACAGTTCTTCCAGTGGTACTAGACTTCGGGGTAAGTAGTTGCTGGGAAATTGGTCAATATTGTGCTTAATCACTTTATCTTTTAACTTGAGCTACTTGGATTCCTCCATGTTAAGGTTTTCTTGGTCTATATGTATGTTAGAGAATTCATCTACTAATTGAAGGAATTTACTAAGCTCCTCATCATTCTCAAACACCCTCCAAAATTTTACATTGTCTGGCAGAGAGGGTCTGTACTTGACCTGGACATCATAGATGAGCTTAGGGGGTAAAGGAGGAACAAACAAGCTTGCAGAGATGACCAGGGAATTAGCCAGGTGATTCAAATCCCTAGGAATATATGACAGTTCAAAAAACATAAAAGAGTCTCTGAGTTTCCATACCTCATCCCTATAGGCCTTCAATCTGATTTTTTTGTCTGAAAAGTGTTGTTGACCTGCTGTATGATGAGGTATGCGTCTCCAAAAATCTTCACGCACATGATCCCCATCTCCTTGGCCGCTTTAATTGCTAGTAGCAAGGATTCATATTATGCTACGTTGTTCGTGGTTTTGAAATCACGCTTATAAGACAGGTGAATGTTTTCCTTAGATGGGGAGATCAGGACTACGCCCGTGCCTGCTGAGCTTTGAATGCTAGCCCCATCAAAATACATGGTCCATATTTCTTTTGTGACTTCTTAGAGTTGCTGACGGGTGGGCTTAGTGAGCTGAACTGATGTATACTGATTATCATCTATTTGCAAAATGCAAGATCCAAAATCGGTGTCCACCACGTAGATGGGGTGATTTACTGAGCAACATTCCTTGCTTATAATGTATGCTAGCTGTTTTTCCATGTACAGTCTCTTAGTTTCTCCTCCGAACATGGGAATGGTAGCGTATGTGAGATCCATCTGAAGGGTGTCTCCTAGCCTTTTGTTCCATGACCGAGACAACAACAGGCCGAATTTTGGGGGAATATCGGCCACTACAATGTCCATCATTATGCTTTTCAAAGGTAGCTGTGTTAAGTTTACAGTGAGTTCTTTGATGAGGCCCAAGCAATTGAACATCCTGGAGTCAAAGGATAATCAATCATGGTAGGGCTTGGTGATGCTGAGGCCAATCTCATCCATCACAACCTTTGGCATTAGGTTATGAGAGGCTCCTGAATCTAGCAGATATTTATGGAGGATTTCATCATGGATGTTCAAGGATATATAGAATGGTGGGCAGGAATCCTTTAGGTCTTCGATCATGGGGCCCAGGGTTACAACAGGCTTGTCATCTTGCAGGTTTACAAAGTTAGTGTCAATCTACACGTTGGGCTGAAGGGAATTCAGAATGGAGGTTTTGAGTGCATCATTCTTCATTAGCTCAATCAAAGGGAAAGGGATTTTCAATTTCTAAATTTCAGACTCGAGGTTGAAGGAACAATGCAGCCTATCTGGAAACCTTACCTCAGGAGCTGTAGATTTGAGTTGGACTTGATTAGGTGTGGCTGAAGGTGTTGGTTTATGCAATGCTTTGGATGGGACAACCACTCTCTTTGGTAAAACAAAAACCTTTCTAGCAGGTGTAGCAGGCTGCTTGACAGGTACAACATTCTCCTTGGGGGGAGAAACCAACCTAGACCTTAGTTGGTAACCTCCCTGACCATCTGCCTGATAGGCAGCCTCTTCAGTGATCAGGGCTTCCTCATATTCTACCTGTGTCAAAAAAGAATAGTCCACCTCATCCTCCATGCAGTGGATATTGTCTTTAGCTTCTCCTTCTTCTTCAATGAATTCTGGCTCTTCTTCTAATATAGCATTTTGAAATGGAGCTCTTATACTCTGGTCTCCGCCTTGATTTCTCTACCTTCTAAGAATCTGAACAGAGGGGTTTCCTCTTCTATAAGGAACAAAATTTGGGTTTCGAGGAGCAAAGTCACTTGGCCCCTTACCCCTCACTGGCAAATGTCCTTGGTCCTTCAATTTAGACATTTCAGCAGTCAGGTTATCTAAAAGTTTGGTCATTTTTTCAATCTATTTCTATGATGCAGAAGCCCCACTATAGTCTGTTGGCTGCTTTCTCCTGTCTACCTTCCCTTTGACCTTCTGAGATGCCAGAATGTTTGACTCCTCTATGGTAGCATCCTGCATGAGTGATAAGGAGGCAGACCTCCTTTCTCTGTGAAGTAGGCAGAAGTCAGAGTCAAATGAATTTGCATAAGTTATCATAGCTGAGGTACTGGTGGGCTTAATCTCAGTGGGCATCTTGCTGTACATGTTGTTGAATCTCTTGGTAAAGTTGGAGACAAACTCACCATTTTCTCTTTTCAGGTTGCTGAATTCTATGATATAGTAGAGGTGGTCCCTCCTTTCTCCCCAATGATTTAGGAAAATGTCATCTAGGGCCTCTATGCCTGCCACTGATCCGACAGGCAGTTCCTTAAACCACTTCCTAGATTGTCCATCTAGGCTTTTCACAAACACCCTTGTCCATACATCTTCTTTTTCTATGTTAATATTTTCAGCATAGCTGTAAAAATCCTCTAGATGTTCTTCAGCAGTGAAATCCCATTCCCCTGTAAACTTAGGCATATACTTGAGATAATCCCCAGTAGGCATGAATACGAGAGGATTTGGCAGAATTAAGGGCGCATACCTAGCTACCAGGATCCTTTTCATCTTGGTCAATTGAGGGGCAGCCATATTGGAAATGGGTATGGATAGGGTTGTGGAAGGAAACACTGATGAAGCTACTTGCTGAGAATGCGGTGTTATACTTATCCCAGTGGAGTCACCAAGGATTGGATCTTCACAAGCAATAGTGCTTGAAGATGCCCAACCCCTATATTTTTCCGATGTATCTAAAAATTCCTGGAAATTAAGAGTTTCAACAGAAGAAATAATAACAGAAAGATTTGGTGAAATACCTGATGTAGTTTTTTGTGCAGTAATGCTAGTCTGTCTTAATAAAGCCCTAGCTTTCCTCAAAATTTCTTCTGGATCTGAAACCAGTGTTGCTGGTGGCCACTTTGGGTTTTCTCTAGTACTTGGTCTTCTTGAAGCCACCTTATATCAATGGAGTCACCAGATAGATTATTACAACCATAATAGTGTCCAAGCTTTGTCTATCATCAAAGCATGGATCTATGTTGTCTCCCAGGGATGCTGAGCTTCAATCTCCTCTCCCCAGCAATGGCGCCACTTTGTTATCACTCCAGGAAACTACTCTAGGTTGTAGCTCGAGGATGCATGGTAACTTACAATGTTTTTATTTTATTTTCAGATATGGGTCAAGTAAGTCGACCTATGTAGCCTTTCCACTCTCAAGGAATGCATAAAACTCACTTGTTTACAAGGCTTTTAGTTGCAATTTGCTCAGAAGTTCGACAATAAGGTGCAAGGATGGAGAACTCACTAGGCTGGAAAAGTTACACACATAACACATGCATATAAATGGCTAAATCTTGCTGAGGATGGTATTTATAAATCAAATATCACTAATAAACCAATAGGATGATAGCTATCGACTTTTTAATAAATCTGAAAATGACCTAAATCCACATTCAGGCATAAACACAGTAAACAAAGAGATGATGGCTGAACAAATCACAACAAAAGAGCTTATATCATGAATAAGTAAAATGAGAAGCTTGAAAGCATTATTGGCTCATAAATCCCCAAAGTTGAACCTTTATTATAAAATCAATCATGGGCTTTATAGCCTTCTATAAAAATGACAGATCCTCAAAATACGATCTGTTTACACAAAAATTACTTGAAAGTGATAGTTTTCTCAAATTAGGGCTTCAAACCCTTGCTAACTATTTGTCTATATATTGTGAAGATCTAGTTCACTGAGTGAATTTTTAATAACTGAAGTGGCCACTGATAATCACCACTTCTGGTTTACTGTGAAATTGCCACCAATAGCCAGTGTTTCGGCGGTTTACTAAAGTGGCCTTTGTTGCTTAAATCACCGGATTTTTCTACCTTATCGCCGCGTTCGTCGATCGAACACTCTAACCTCTAACCCATCGGTGCCATAGGTCTGAATGTTGTTGCAGTGTCGGCATCTTAAATCCCTAGCATCCCAACAGTTTCTTCATTGACGCTTTCCATCACTAGCTTGTCGGTGATCGGAAGTTGAAACCACTAACGCATCAAAACCTCAAAGAAGAATACTGCCGCTGTTTCGGAGGTGAAATGAACAAATTTTATCGCTGTCGGAAGTCTTTTGATGAAGGAATTAGAGCTTTAGTTCTCTGTGACGCCGACACTACGGAGGAGCTTAGTTTTAAATTTGTTGATCTGTAGTTCTTAGTTCTCCTGATCCTCAATGATTTACTATTGTTGCGCTATCAAAATTATTATTGATTGATCGAAGGCCTTGTCTATTTGTCTTCCGTCGTTTTGGCTCCTTAGTGGACTAACTCACCGACGGTTTATGTTTTCAATCTCTGATGCGTAGTCCTTTTCCTCTTACTTTTTCAAAACTTTATATATATTTTTAAGTGTTGGCGATTTTTCTTTATCGCTATCGGCGGTCAGTAGGAGATGAATTGGAACTTTAGTTCTCTATGCCGCCACTATTTCGAAGCCTCAAATGATTAACGTCGTAACGAATTCTTCATCGGCGAACGAAAGCTTTGTCTTCTAGCCCATCGATGCCCCAAGTCTCAACATATCGACGCTTTCCATCACTAGCTCGTCGGCGATCGGAAGCTGTAATCATTAACATGCCAAAACTTCTTGTCTGATCGTTGCTGCAATATCGGAGCTCTAAACCACTAGCTTCGCGATTGAAAATCAAAAGCTCTGTCCTCTATCTCATCGGTAATTTAGACCAAAAAACTACCGTAGTGTCGGCTGTTCAACTCACTAATTTCCAAGTCGAAACTTTAAACCACTAGATTCTCCGTAATGTCGGCGCCATAGAGGACTAAGCCTCCGATCACTATTAAAAAATGTTCCAATGGTAGTTAAAATATTTAGCAATATGCCTAACTGCCAAAAAGGTTTTCCATCTGTTATTTATCTTCCAAATTTCTGTGGCTAATGAGATGTTTTGATCCTTGCCCAAGCCTCCGAAAGCTACAACTTTGTGAAATTTTCATAAAAAATAGAGGCTTTCAAACTGTTAATGACAATCATATTGCTCATTGCGTGAATAAAATTCTTCATATGAAAATAAATTTATTTTGGGAGATAACAGAATGTTTTCTTCACTTAGAAAATATAGATGAACAACACAAATATGTGTTGACTACAAACAAGTCTCATAAGAATCGAGTCAAAAATAATACGATAAAGACATTAAACCAATATTTTTATCCGAGGGAGAACTTGTTTTGCTTTGGGATCAAGACAAGGAACCCCTAGGGGAAGCCAAGTTTAAGTCTATGTGGCTAGGCCCCTATGTTGTATCGAAATTTTCAAAAAAAGGAGCATATGAATTAACCGATTATGATCGAAACAAGTTTCCTGAGCCCAGAAATGGTCTCTACCTGAAGAACTATTATTCCTAGGCATGCTACTTTTTTGTATTATTATTGTATGTTTATGTACAATAGGTCATTAACTAGTTAGTGTTTCTTATATAGTATATTGGTTGTTTCATATGTCATCTGAGTGGTTCATAGGTTTTTTTGATGGTGCCAGTCGTCACACTTGTAATCTGGCTTCATCCACCTTGGTTATCTATACACCCTCAGGACAACTGGTTGCCTCTGGTGGCGCCTACTTAGGTCCTATGAATAATAATGTGGCTGAATACAGTTCAGTTATTTAGTTGTTATTGGATACTACATTGTGTGACCTATCTAGATTGCACACATGACTCATAGCTCATGGTTTCCTATCTCAATGGTGATTATCAGGTGGGAAACCCTAACTTACTACATCAGTTTTTACATGTGAGATTACTTGAAATAAATTTTGAATACATTTCATACATTCATATTTTAAGAAATCGAAATAGAATAACTGATGCATATGTGAATTACATACTCGATTGGCACTTAACACACACATTGTAAAATAAAATATACAGACACATTTGAAGCACATCTACATAACTATAATTATATATTTATATGTGTGTGTGTGTGTGTAAAAACATGTCCATGGATATAACGAGTTTAATCCGAATATCCTATCATAAGTACACCAATATACAAAAAATAGGATCATAGTATGTAATATTCCCAAGTCTATGGTTGATCCTCAACCTCCTCGGCTGAGGCTTCCTCTGCAGCCTCCCTATAACGTAGTACTGTCATAGTCACACTTCTAACAAGGCGTAACTAGGTCGGAGGAACCCCAACCACATGCTCTTGCATAACCATGGGGATTGACTCCATATTGAGCGTGGGGGCATCCTGGATAAACCTGGACATCTTCCCCTCAATGACACAAAGCATTGCATCATCTCCACCAACCTGCATGGGCCACACAAAATTTCTAGGATGCCCATCGAGGCAGACTGGTCCAATATCTGCATATAAACATAAAGAAGTTCAAACTTGCGTACATATGTATATATAATTTTATGAATAAAATATCATAAAAAACAAATAATGGAAAGATAAAAATACATACCTATCTCCACCAATGCTCCTCCAGGAGGGAGGATGAGTTCTTAATCTCCACAAAAATCTAATCCAGCGTAGGTTTTTTATATATGAACTAATATCATGGTCTCTTACTAGTTGGAACATGTCCTAGATGATTGAAAAGTTGTATTCTGTTGCATAGAAGGTAGGATTTGGTATTCATTGTAGACTTCGCACTCACACCTTATCCTCTGCTTAACCCTAAGATCACTTTTTCATCCATGGACTATGGTGTATAACCACTTTTACCTCATACACATCATTGTTATTCCATGGATAGGGCCTCCTTTACATGGGTAACCCTAGTTTAAAACATCTTATTGTCTTTCTTGTACCCATGACTCAGTTGTGTTAGGGTTGCAGGAGCCTTTGTAGTTATTTTTTCATGACAAAATGAGCAAATTTTGCATCTTTTTACCAAACTATGCCCTATTATAAGGCTCCCTGCCCTTATTGAGTTTTCTTTAGGACCTGTTCTGAATCCTTAAAATAGACTAGACAACTAAGTAAACGTGTTCATTCAGACTCATTAAGGTAAATTGAATGATGATTTACACTGGTGTTAAGTTATCTCTTTCTCGTACCATGTACATTATTTACAAGAAAGGAACACTCTCTTTTTCTGCAGAATTGAGAAGAGTATATTCAAGTGTAGGGTTATCTCTTTTCCGGACTTGAAGGACTAAAATTATAGAAAAGGAACCCTCGGTATGAGCTTAGTTTTCTTTTTTTTGTGCTCTGGACCCAAACATGAAAAGGATTCCAATCATACTTTATTTCTTTGTCATGCTCGCTATACCCTAAATAACAAAGCATCGAGTTTATTGTTGTAAGTCCCATTTCTCGTAAACAACTGGAAATTTTTGAGTGATTTTTCCTTCCTTCACACCCATTAAAATCATTCTATATGTTGCTTTTGAAGGTGTGTCGATATGGTGATAGTTTACCCCTTTACCGGAACTTGCCAACTAAGTACGAAAAAGGTATAGCTTAGTCCTTCAGGATCGAAGAGAGTTCTTATGTTGAATGTTTTATACTTTTCTGACCTCAAGAGACTAAATTGTATGAAAAATCACTCCCCTAGAGTCTTCTTCATAGTTTCATACTCTCAAAAATATGAAAACACCAACGAGCATGTACTAGTTTGGGCTCGAAAAATCCACAAATCAGTGACATGTCAAACATGATTTTCTCTCCTCTTTAATCTTGTAAAAAATGAATAGAGACTCAAGTTGACTTTCTTGGACTCATTAAAACATAACAAGAAAGGTAAGGAAGAATTTCACTCTTTGAGTTATAAGTAGTGGAAGCATGTCATCCTTGAACAAAGCAGTCTCTAAACTTCTTGATACTCATGTCTCAGTTTTCCACTTCCAACTCAGCTATTACTTCGATTTCTTACTCCTCCACTTGTCCTTTATACATGGGGAATCTTATCATGTCTCCTACATGACAGATAAGTCTAGTTGTCCTCTTTTAAATATGTCTTGGGTCATCTCTGCGTCATGCTCATTGTTTAAGTATCTTTACCTATATCCGGTCATCCTCATTCCCATCATTATCATCTACGAGAATTCCTTATGTCTACCTTCCCTCATCCAGTCTCCTAGTTATGGAGACTGGATGAGGGAAGGTAGACACATTGATGAACTCCTTTGCTTAATTTCTTGGCATTACTCATTTATTGACACTCTGATGAATTCCTTCCATGTTCAACTTCATCTCATATATTCGCATGGTAGGAGTTGTATTTGTTACTATCGATTTGGACAAAGACCTTAGGTTTAGATCTATAAAACCTAATTTGCGCAAGTTTGCGTTATGTTCTAGGACACTACTTCCAGATATTGTAGACTCATCATTGTATATTATGGTGGCTCTGATCCACCATTGTAATACATACGTGGCTTTGTTTCCCATATCATATGATGTAATCGAATATTGTAAAGGAGCTAGTGTTCCACTTTATTGAGCATGGAATTCTCATAAATGATTTTGTACATAATTTCGATATGTCTATTTTAGGTACCTCTCTGCATCCTTGGTAACTGAGTTCTCCCAAATTAAAGATCGTAATGTATTTCGGTCATTGTTTCCCTCTAAACTCACACACTAGGGGGGATATGGTATCTAGTAAAATGACACTTATCCATCTGAGTATTGACACTCAATTTGTTAGTACACAAAAGTAAAAAGTGGATTGAAGTAGAAAAAACCCTATATATGTGCATGTGCCTTAATACATCTTCATCATGCCAGTCTTCCGTATTTTTTATAAAGAGATTAAGGTGCACTCGCGACTATTGCTATTTTAACCCGCGATCCATCCAGGAGTATCTATATATACAAACCGTGATTACATGATCATAGTTTTCATTCGTGGGTTTCCTTTATAAAAGTTGCAAGTTACTCATGACTTTCCATTATTAATAGTCGCGATTACCCTAAGCCAAAATTTAAAAAATAAAAACAAGTTTAGTTGATGACAGTTGGACTCGTAATCATAATGTTCCCAACTTCCTCGACCATCTCCACCTGCGTAACTCCTCTCATTCATCAAGTATAAATAGATGGTACATTAGAGGAAATTTGAGGTCTAAAATGGGCCTCCTAAGGAAAATAATAAAATAATAGTTATTAATTTTGGAGGAAGAATGAAAAAAACTACTTTTGTGTTCATATTTTTGACATATCTCCCTGTGTTTTTACTCAAATTCTGAGCGGGAGAGCTCGTTGGATGTGGAATTTAATTCCGCATCCAACGAGTACCCACACTACATACTTTTGATGGACCCTGCTACCCCATAAACAAGAAATACCTGAAAAAATGTGATGATGATGTCATCATCACATTTTTTCAGGTATTTATTGTTTATGGGGTAGCGGGGTCCGTCAAAAGTATGCAGTGTGGGTACTCGTTGGATGCGCTCTCCCTCTCAGAATTTGAGTAAAAACATAGGGAGATATGTCAAAAATATGAACAAAAAAAGTAGTTTTCTTTTATGACAAATATGTCAATTCAACCATTATGGTTGACTCATTTTATTGAAATTCTATTAGTTCTTGAATTACAACTCACAAAATTTATTGTTGGCGCGTTTCTTATAAGGCCCATTTTAGACCCCAAATTTCCTTTAATGTGGGTTGAGGCTAAGATATATCTTAAGAGAGCACGGTTATGTTGGATGAATGCATTCAGAGATTTGGAGCAACATAAATCAGTACCTTGGCTAGTAGAGGAGGATTTGTATCAGATATTGGTTGTAATCTTTCATCATTTCTTATCAATAAAGAGATACTTTCTTCCAAATTGATGCACTAGTATTCTTATATGTTATTATTTCTGAATTATCTTGTTGTCTTATTGAAATCATAGTATTTCATTGATCTCTTATACTACATCTAAGATATTGCAAAAATGTGTCTATCTCTTTGGCAGGTGTGAAGATCCCTAGAAGCTGTTGGAGCATTTAGATTGAAGAATAATGCTAGGACCGGCCTTCATAAACAAGGTACACTTACTTTCTTCCTTATTTTTCTATCAAATTCTCATATAGCTGAATTTCTCCAAGTTTAATTTTGGTATGTTGGTGACCCCAAACCCTAGGTCATAAGGCGGGACTTTACCTGAATAACAATACCCATCTTGTATCAACATCTTTTAATAGTTTTTTCCATTTGTAACACCATCAGAAAAAAAATAAAAATTAAAAATTAAAAATTAAAAAAAATTAAAAATAAAAATAAAAAAAAATAAAAAATAAAAAAAAATAAAAAATAAAAAATAAAAAAAATAAAAAATAAAAATTATACTCTAAAAATTGTTTGGGACTCTGCCAAAAGTATGCATGAACCTCACATACAAGATATTCAACCTTTGAAACCAATGAAAATTTTCTCACTATTTTAAATGCAAGATTCATCCTATGAGCCATACAATGAATACTAAGCATGTATGGTGAAGATGAGAGTTGCAGTCTAGCACAAAGGCCATTCCTTTGTCCTTGCATTACTGATGCTCCATCTAATCCAACACATACCAACTTTTGTGCAATCATGGAATGATCCATTCCACCAATTTCCTTCAAACTATTAATAACGAACTCATAAATATTTTTTGTTGTAGAACTTTTGGTCATTTTATAAATTCCAAGTAGATAGAAATGCTTAATATGGTCATTAACCATATAAATTCTCATGTAAATCCATGAATTATTATCAATAGTCGTAACTTCATCCAAACACAGTGACAAAATGTAGCATTTGCAATCTTCTCTTCCATATCGTCCATTTCTACTTGAGCTAGATAGTTTCCCTGTTCCTAGCCACTCAATAAAGACCAATGAGAAGATGAAAAAATGGCACTTGAATAAAAGATAGATATTTCATCATTTTTGGATAATCTGTCATAGGACGACTATTGGATATGATGTGAAATACATTGCTTAATTGTATCGTCTTTGATAACAAATTTGTTTCCATCATCTTTCCAAATTGAAATGTGATGGTTCCTCCACTTTCCTCAAGTTTTATCTTATTTATTAATAATTTATTATATTCCTCTTCAAATTGGAGATGTCGACATTTCCTAAGAGATTTCCATCTGGCAGTATATTTATTCTCATCATTTGCATATTTCTTATCATACACCTTTCCAACATGCTTCTCTATTGTTTCTAACTTCATTTGCAATTTCACTACCTTGTCAAGTTTCCAACTACATGAAATGCACTTAACTTCTTGTGAGGTCTCATTCTCATTTGCTAGAGGTATTGGTTCAATAAATGGGTATCTTGAGACCCAATCAAATTTTAATTTTCTCTCTATGTCCCATTGGCCCTTTTTTGTTTTCCGTGAATGCACTGTGTCACCTTGCAAGTGTTAGAAAATAGGACTGCAGAGCAATAATAGTTATACAGCTAAGCCACTAAACAAGATGCAAAACACATAAAACACATTACAAGAGAGACACAAATATAAAATGGTTCACCCCAAAGATGGGCTACGTCCACGTAGAAATTTCCAGTTCTTTATATTATACCATCCAACAAGATGAAGGGATACAACTTGTAACAACACCATTGCACTTCCTCTTCACGCTCTCATAATCTCTCTCGCACAATCATAGAGATTGTTTACCATGCTACAATACAATATGCATCTGTATTACAATGTTTTTTTTATAGGGGAAATACCATAGGCAAATACTACGGTTAACCCAATACCATGGGTCCGCAAAACTATTGGCCAACACACATCCCCCCGCTGACCACATGCACCCCTTGGCTAGGACAAGTGTATAGTAAACCTAGGGTACAAACACAGCTAATCAATAATATCTCTGGATCTGGACAATTATGCTCCACAACCAACAACAAGGAAAAATATTCAACATTTGAACAACCAATTTTAGATGAAAATTCATTTTTCTCACTTTTATCACTAGAGGAATGTATTCTTCCATCCATTCTAAGTGTTGCAGATGCATTCTCAAAAGTGTTGACATATATCTCACCAATACCTTGCTCAAGAGAACTTGAAGCATGAATAGGATCTGGATTATTCGATTGAGAATTTTGAAAATATGATATTACATCCTTTTGTCTTGATTTTTATTTTTCTTTCCATAATCCAAGTTTGATATCTTACTTTATATTCCAAAATTGAAATTCCAAATTGATATAGAAACCAGAAGTAAATCTTGCATGAGAAAAATGATATAAAATTAGTACAATAGAACATTATCAATTTATATTGACCCGACTTATAATTAGTATTTACATTGACTCTTTCAATGACTTTTACATAAACAAATACATCAATAACATCCCTCAAAGTAGGTATAACACTAATACAATAAAAGTACAATAATATTCAAGAATATCATCGAAAGTTACATTTTTTCAACATATTTTGGACATGAAAAAATAAATTAAAAAAACCTAAAAGTGAAGACCCAAACCCTAACCCTAAAACGATGACTCAAAACATATACTTTTAACATTGAAACCCTATCCCTAAATTGATGAATGGTAATTTGAATTTTAATGTCCCCTAAATTTTTATACACATTTAATATAAAGGACATTACCATCAAGAAGGTATGGCCCATGGCCCAACATAAGAAGGTATGGCCCTCAAAATATTCACATTCATCAATGATCATAATATATTGAAATTTTTAAAGGCCTATTCTATATAGAAAACCCTGTGAGCTTGTAGTTTTATTTTCACATGTATGTATTGAACTAAGGAGAAGCTATCCTAACTTGAGTAAAACTCAATCCTAAGTATTTCTTGTAGTAGGTAATAATACAGCTTTAAAACATAAAAATGAAAACACAAGCTATTCAAACTACAAACAAAAACTAAAATGATAGCAACATAATTCCTACCAAAGATCAAGATCATGTACACAACATGATAAACTATGAGAAATGATCTTGGGTGTGTCCATGACTCCTTGTATGGTGTACTTAAAATTTTACACAATGTGTACTCCCTGAAAAATTAAAATAAATAATAGAACCTCATTTATTAGAATCATATAGAATAGTATTCCTTTCAATCCATTCAAAGGCGAGTTAAAAGAAGAAGAAGAAGGTGGTGATCCAATTGTAATTAAGAAGTAAGAGATTCATAACCAAGCTTCATCCAAGTCTTCAAAAGAGGGACCAGTGGCATAATATTTAGCTAACAATAAAAAATAAGATCTATATGATTCTTTGTAAGAAAGAGTGGTGGAAAAATATATATTTGTAAATATAATAGAAGTTGACCCAAGAGTTTTCAAGATAAAAAAAGAATCTCACAGATGATATCGAGTTGAAGCTCAAATTTCCCTTATCCAAATCATTGCATTGCTCCTCCTGCAGATAAACTGTTTTACCAAGGCCAATTGCTCCTCTAAGTTGATCGAAACTTATACCAAGTTGAATTTGTCTTTATTTGGATTTATACAACCCAATAAACTTGGCATGGATTCACAATCTCCTTGTGTTGAGTGTTGTACTTCTATGCAGCAGAAGCTTTCTTACTAATATACTGTTACAGCTATGTGAGCATTAAAACTAGCATGATGCTGATGGAGGTACTAGCACTATTTTACTCTATGTATATATTTGGTATTCCTCTTAATGTAGTTGAGGAAAACAAACTGTTATGATATCCCTAAACTTCATTATGTCATATCCCTTTGACATAATAATTATTTCCTAATTATTGAGGATCATCCTATAAGACCATATTCTCGCATGAAGAGGCTATGCATATTACATGATTTTTTCCAAATTAACTGTATAGAAATTTGCAATTCAGATTTAACCATTTTTTGCATCTTAAACTTGCTTCACTCTTTTGTTTTGTTCTCTCCTTCAAACTATAACCTGTATGCCAACTAAGAAAGCTAGTTTGAACAACATTGCAGATTCTTGTCAAGAACATAGCACAACATCTAACCCATCTGAGTCATCACATAATATGTATATCCTCTTCATGCGAGAATATTGGCTTATAGAAATTTACAGTTCAGATTTAGCAATTTTTTGCATCTTAAACTTTCTTCACTCTTTGGTTTGTTCTTTGGAAATTGGCGTGTGATTGAGAGTCGGTATTGGCTCCTTTATCTCTGCTTAATCTTTTTTCTATGCATATAAACAGAAAAAACAAGTTTCATCATTTAACATCCCAATTTACCCTCCAGACAATTGATTGAGTTTCTTATCTCTCCTTTTAAATATAGATAGTCTTCCAACTAAGAAATCCAGGTTGAACTAGATTGTAGATTCTTGTCAAGAACATAACACAACATATAACCCATCTAAGTCAATACCCATCTAACCTAAGGCCAAAACATCTAAGGAAAGATCCCAAGTGTTAGGACCTTGGATTTTCATGAGCTTATTACTGAAATTAGAGTGGGAAAGCAAGAGAAACGATTTACTGATGAATTCAAGTAGAACATTCTTTCAAATTTTGATGATCACATGGATCTTACGCCTTATCGCTTACCTACAAACCTAAGGGTTGAAGGTCATTTTCTAACCTTTGAAACCTCTTACTCTTTTCCAATATGTACCTCTTACTATGGTTTTCCAGGATCTAATTGATTTTCAAGACACTCAGTGTCTACACTACCAAAGGAATTGGAGTGATCTTTGTACAGCTTCCTACTAAGAATATACTACCTTCTCCCCTTATTCCATGTGTTCAAATGGATTTTGAAGTGGGTACAATTATTCTTTACTACATACAAACATCAAGGTAATACATCATTATTTATATAAAGGATATAAGCATTGTAAATAGCCTGCATTCAGAGCTGCCAAGCGAAAAGTGAGGTTTGACTAAGAATGCCTTGAGTTATTCTGCAGATGCCCAATTTTGAGAATAGTTGCCGCATAAAAAATTTTGGGCAAGACACTTGCTTCTGAAATTGCTTATTTTTCTTCTCGTGGACCTAGCTCTTTGTCTCCTTCAATATTAAAGGTAAGTAGCTTGTATGCTTCCCTTGACTTGCACCTTATATCTATTAAGGATTATCAAATTTTCCTATTAGGAATTTCATTTACTTGAGTGATAGAGGCTTCTTTTAATGTAGTAGCCATGTTGAAAATTTCTGAAAGTGTTAAAATTATGACAATTATGCGATACAGAGGGTCCTTGCTATATAGATAACCCTTGTTTGAAAAGCAAATCGTTGACCTTGTCCTAGATTTGGAGAATAATGATTTTGCATCCCTTTTATGATTAAAAAATAAAATGTCCCCTAATAGGAATTAAAATATTCATGCTTGATACAAACTGTAGAAAATGCATTGGTTATCTAGCCTTTTTATAGAATCCCTCATGGTTTGGTTATCATTCTCTTTTACGTTATTTTCCTAGCACTTTATTTGAAGTTCATAAATTTGACATTGCTTGTTATTTAATTGGTGGTGTCTTTTGCACCCTTTTCTACAAAAAATAAAATATTCACTTACTAGCATTGATCTTCAAATATAACTCTATAGGTAGAGTTTCTAGGTTTTTCCATTTTTGCATTTATTGTGTTGTTGAAAAACATAATTTTTGTAATGAGATTCTTTTTAAGGGTAAATATATTCCTATTGTCATGATAAACAAGATAACCCCTGAATTATTAAGTTCTCGGTGATGTCCACATTTGATATTGTTGGTGCAATCTACATCTAGGCTCCATCTACACAGGCATGTAAGCATATGCCTTACAACTACATGGTATAATGTGAACCCTGTATCAGCCATGTGCATACTTGGTGCATCATTGTCAACAGTGCAAGCCTCGTAATTTTGTGGCAAATCCTTCTAACTCTTGTGACCTTGTGAATTATATACCACAATTCAATGATCAACAATATAGGATTCATTGAATAACAAAAGATTAGAGGACAAGCCCATATAAACCATACCTCTCCAATAAATGAACTATGATAAGGACAATGGATCTCCTCTAATTATGGAATTGATGGTAGCTATGTTAACCTTCCAACTCCAGCCATCAAACTCAGGAGTAACATGATAGCTCTTCATTAGCAAATTTTATTATAAAATAATAACCAATTTCTTCATGCGACATGCACACTTCTTATTTTTAATATTATACAACTCTTGCATAATTTTGTATGCTCATGGAAACACGGTTTCTTTTTTATTTGAACTTTATGAATATCTTGCATATTTCCCCTGCTGTCAAATTTTATGGCCTCCCACCAACCATGTCCATGTAGGTTGTTGAGTATTCTGTCCTTGCAATCCAAGAAAAATCAACACCTCATTTTATAACCCACAATGTTCATTGCTATAAACATCACTCATTTATGATCTCAGTAGAACTATTTTCAACATTACAATCAACACATCTTATGTTTTCTGTCAACAAGAAACTCATTCATTGGCAACATCTGTGTTCTCACTGCCTTACACATCACACCAGTTCCAAACACAATATCATATTTCCATGCCATTGTTAAATTTTACATCATAGTTCAGATCTGCACACACAAATGAAACCTACAAGTCCTAAAATTTGGAGCTTAGTTTACGCCTATCAAATCCTAGATCTGCATATACTAAAAATTCTTTAAATTGAGTTTGAAAGGGAAAACACTGCACTCTAGGTTAATTGAAAATAGCATATAGAAGGAAGATAAATATATATTTGTGCAATATGGAAATTACAAACAGTAATGCAAACTCTAACAACAATCACAACTGCCCACTATTATTCAAAAAAGAATATTACATCAACTAGTACATAGGATTCTTACGCTTGCTCTCACTGCAACACACACTAAAACTGTCTCTGAGGATGCTTACTAATGAACCCCTCATTATTTTATTGAATAAGGAAAAGAATTAAAAAATGGGTGATAAATGCCTCTGGTGGAATGCCCCACTTGAACTCATAGATACATCCCATTGTCCAGCAATAAATCACACCCAGTTTCCTAGAGGAATGTGCCTCACTTGATTTGGAGTGAATGCCTAGGTAAGTGGAGACTAGGGTTTCAAATATTCTAGTGTGTTAGGTTCATGCTGCTAATCACAACCACTGGAAAATTCATCCACCATGGTCAAACAAATATGTACAATCTTTGTGACTGGGGTTTAATCTATGTGGAAGAGAAAGGCTGCCATAGAATGTTTCTATGTTCAATCCACATTTCCATCATAATGAAGTAGAAAAGGGTGGAGCCACAGAACTTAAAGGTAACAAAGTAGAAAATGCACAAGAACCAACAGGCTTGTGTGTCAACAAGGAACCTCTCATATTCTTGAAGGAAGGACCTCTACCCAGATGATATACATCTCTATATTTTATAATATACAGAATAGAGGAATTTGTTGCTAAAGGGATAACATTCACTCCCTTGGAAATTTATTATAATAAATATACATTCCCACATTTTTGTTATGATTCTCGATCATTTTAAACTAGAATTCTTTTTTTCCCTTACCTAATCTATGTTGGAGATTTTGGTAATCTTTTCCCAAAGTGGGTAAAATAATTTAGATTGGTATGGTTGGGGCATCCAATGTTGGAGATGGTTGTACCTAATCTGATGCTAGTGTTGGAGATGTTCGGGGCATCAGATTAGGTACAAAGATTACCAACCTTGATATTTAAGATTAGGTAAGATTAGGAGCATTGAGGTATGAAATTGGAATTCATATTTTCGCAAAGTTGTTAATCTCTCACATATATCAATTTATTTCATGTCTCACAGTTAGCCAAAATAATTTCAATCTAAAACTGAGCTTTGGAATTATTTGAAAAAGAGAAGAGCACACATTACAATATGTATATATATCCCTAGCATGAAAGCTGCAATTAGCCACACTCCAGTTCTAGTCTTTTCTGCAGGGTTTTCCCTGAAGTCAAATGCTTGAATTATTCTCCCCATTGTTAGAATAATCAACCCATAGTTAGCTACCTTAGACATTAATTAATCCATTTTTTGTCTTATTTGCCTAGTTTCCATATTCCACCTTATGCAAGTTGTCCTCCACACATCCATAGTGGTCAAACTTGCTAAATTTGAGTCATGGAGTGCTTGGGAAACCTCTTGGAATCAAATCTGCTTTATTCCTAGCCTCCCTAGCGCATGTCTGTTTTTTTGCTTTATTGCCTGCTTTTTCTGAGTTTTAAGGCAATTGGGAAAGTTTGACTAGGTGAAGTTAACTTGCTTTTTGTCCTCATCATCCTCCACTCTTTTCTCCTATGAAAAGCATGTATGAGTTGTCCTTCCATCACCTTTTAGCTTTCCTAGTTGATTTTTCCAATTCGTGAGCTCCTAGACAATTTTGAAAACTGCTTTATGCACCTATGGGGGATTTGCTTAGATTTAGTAAACCTGCTTTTGACCAAATTCGAATGGCATACTTATTCATTCGAATATCTCATGTAATTATTTATTGTGGCAGCCTATGACTTCACAAGGTTGGCTATTGTACACTTATTCAATACAGATTAGTGTTCTGCTCCATATTCAGTCTCCTTTGTGAGTAATTTGCATGTGTAATTGGAAATTGTTGTGAGTGTAATTGTTCTAACACCTGGTTTCAATTTCCACATGGTATCAGAGCCTTTGTAGATTGATTTCTCTCCCTCCAATTTTATATTGCAGGTTCGACATCATTGACTGGGAGCATTCTGCTGACTGAAGGGACAATTTCTGAGCTATGGATCAATCTCAGAAGATCATCTTGACTCCATTTAACTTCTTTGAATGGAAAGTAGAGATGGAGATACTATTGAGAGCGAAAGGCCTCTATAGAGTGACTATGGCAATAGAAGCAGAGCCCAATGCAGCTGTAGAGAATATTAAATGGCACAACAGGAGGGATGAGGCCTATGGTCTTTTGTGTCTGAGCATATCCAGAGACCTCCTTTTCCATCTTGATGGATTGACATCACCGAATGAAGTATGGGAGAAGCTTGTTGATATTTTTGGTAAGACAGATGAGATGAGGGGACATCAAATTGAAAATGAATTGATCTCCCTGAGTCCCAGTAGCTTTGAATCCCTACAACTCTATTTTTCCAAGTTCAAAGCACTTGTTTTGTAGCTAAAACAATGTGGGATCGAAAAGAAGGATGAGCAACTAGTTTTGGCCATACTCTCAAAGCTTGGCCCTAACTATTCAGTGTTTGTTTCGACCTTCTATGCCACAAAGTTGACATCTCGAGCCTGGAAAATGCCTAGCCTCGCAGATTTCATGGAATCTCTCACACAAGAACAAGATAAACTGGTGATGATGGGCACCATCAAACCTTCCAAAGACCAAGCTTTGGCTACTAGAGATTCGAGGGTGGATTCAAAAAGAAAGAATAAAGCTAAAAAGCCACCTGAGCAAAAGAGAGACAAGAACAAGTCTCCAGAGGAGCCTCAAGGTTCCAAGAAGAACCCCCAAAAGAAGAAGAACAAAGGAGAAATGCGCAAGTGTGCATATTACAGTAAGGGCAATCATTCTAAAAGCTCCTGCATGAAGAAGCAAATAGACATGCTGACCCAACTCTTGGAGAAGAATGGCATCTCCCTTCTAGACAGCTCAAATAAGAGGGAAGGAGGATCAAATTCAGAAGACAGAGAGAGAGTTCATGCATTGGTTGCTGGCACATCAAGCTCACCTAGTTTCATCATTGATTATGGAGCTTCAAGACATATGGTTTCGACCAAGGATGCATTCACCTCACTTGACATGTCGAAAGGTCCACCAATATTACTGGGAGATGACTCTCTCACTGAAAGTTTGGGCAAAGGGAGGATTGATCTTGACCATGGTAAGTTCAGCAATGTGTTGTATGTTCTAGGTATTGCCTCTAACCTCTTATCAGTGTATCAGATGACCCACACAGGGTCTCCAAAGAAGGTCATATTCTCCCCTGATGAAGTTGAGATCACAAATATCTCAAGTGGTAAAGTCATTGCAAAAGGAGTTGCAAATCACACTTCGAAGGTATACATGTTTTCACACTTCCTACCCTACTCAAACCCCTCTGCTCTTCTGATTCATGCTAATTAGACAAGCAAGATTTGGCATGAAATATTTGTCCACCTAAATTACAAGTATCTTTCTAATCTTAGTGAAAAAGAAATGTTCATAGGGTTACCAAACATTAAGTTTTCCAAAGGAGTCTGTCAAGGTTGCATCCTAGGAAAACACCCAGAGCATAAATTTGAGAAAGCTAGTCATGAGAGAACCTCTACACCTCTTGAGTTGATCCACAATGATGTTGCTGGCCCATTTCCTCATATGTCAATGAGTCAGACCAAATATGCATTGACATTCATAGATTACTTTTCCAGGTATTGCTAGGTTTACTTCCTGAAACACAAGTCTGAAGTTTTTGGCCTCTTCAAAGTCTTTAAGGCTTTGGTTGAAAACCAGTCTGGAAGGAAACTCAAGGTCCTCAGATCTGACAATGGTGGTGAGTATGTCAAGTTTTATTTCATTCAATATTGTGTAGATTCAGGTATTCAGATGCAGCATTCTATCCCTTACACACCACAGCAGAATGGCGTTGCTGAGAGGAAGAACAGATCACTGAAAGAGATGGAAACCTGCATGATGGAGGCTAAGAATTTTCCACCAAAGTTTTGGGCCAAAGCTATAAACTGTGCAGCCTGTATCTAGAATAGGGTGCCTCATAAACATCTTGATGGTATGACTCCTTTCGAAGCATGGAGTGGGCACAAGCCAGATGTGACCCATTTCAGGATTTTTGGCTCAAGGGCTTGGGCTAGAATTCCAACAGAAAAGAGGAAGGCTTTGCAGCCCCAAAGCCAAGAGTGTCTATTTTTTGGGTAATCTGAAGATTCAAAAGGGTACAAGGTGATAAATTTGAGCACAAACAAATCCTTCATTGAAAGGTGTGTTCAGTTTCAAGAAGAGCCCCTAGCAGCAGTGGAAGTTGGAGAATCCTCTTCACCACCAGAATGTAAGTGAAGAGATAGTTGAACATGCTGATTATGATATTTTTGATAATGATGATTTAATTTCAGATACTAACAGTCCTACAAGACCAAAATAGGCAGCAAATACCATTCATGCAGCTGGGGAACTAGCTGGAAATCCTAATGATCCTAGGAGGACTAGATCTCAATTTGAGAGTGCTCTGTGCATGAAAGATCCTATGTTTGCAGAGAAATGCTATCTGATGGTTGAATCAGACCCAAAAAAATATGAATATGCAGCGAATGATCCAAGATGGAAAACATCCATGGAAGAAGAGTTCAGCTCACTCCAGAAGAGCAACACTTGGGAGCTGGTTGATCTTCCCCCAGGGAGGAAGCTAGTTCAGTGTAAGTGGGTGTACAAAACCAAATTTGATGCTGATGGTTCACCTCTAAATTACAAGGCCATATTGGTATCCAAGGACTACTCACAGGTACATGGCATAGACTACAATGAGACCTTTGCACCAGTGGCAAAGATGGACTCCATCAGGCTAGCCTTAGACATTGCCGCTTCAAAGCAATGGGAGGTACACCACATGGATGTGAAGTGTGCTTTCTTGAATGGAGAGCTCACTGAAGAGATTTAAATTCAGCAGCCTCAAGGATTTTCTACTAACCCATCTCTTGTGTGCAGGCTAAAGAAGTCACTGTATGGGCTTAAGCAAGCCCCCAGGGCTTGGTATGCCAAGATTGATAGCTTTCTGCTATCACTAAATTTTGTTTGATGAAAGTCAGATACAAATGTCTATTTGAATTTGATTCATGGTTCATTAATGGTCATTGTTTTGTATGTTGATGACCTTCTCATTACAGGAAGCTCAAAGGATGAAATTGCCTCCTTGAAGGATGCAATGAACCATGCCTTCTCAATGACACATTTGGGCTCATTGAGCCAATTCTTGGGGCTTGAGCTTTCTCAAACCAAAGATGAATCAAAGTACATCAGTCCAAGTATGCCTTGGATTTTCTGAACAAATTCAATATGAAGGATTGCAAGCCAAGCAAGACTCCTTTCCTTTCAGGAGTTAAGCTTGAAGAAGCTGATTCTTCACCTATGGTAAATAATACACTGTATAGGAAATTGATTGGATGTTTGTTGTATCTTACACATACTAGACCTGATATTTCTTATGCAATAAGTGTGGCTTCAATATACATGGATCAGCCTCATTAGATCCATTGGAGAGCAGCCAAAAGGATCCTTAACTTTGTTCAGGGAACAAGGATTCACGGGATCTTCTACAAAGCTAAATCTGATCTTGATTTGATTGGGTTTACTGACAGTGATTGGGAAGGTGATAGCACAGATCGAAAGTCAACATCAGGATATGTTTTCATGCTTGCAGAAGGGCCAATCAGCTGGTCAACCAAGAAACAGAGTGCCATTGTACTCTCATCTACAGAAGCATAGTACAGAGGAGTTGTAAATGCAGCAACTCAATGTTTATGGTTGCAGGGGTTACTTGGAGAGTGTGGCTTCGAATAAGAATACTCAACTACTATATATTGTGATAATCAGAGTACCATTTGAATCTGCAATGATCCAGTTCAGAAGAAAAGAACCAAACATATTGAGATCCATATGCACTACATCAGACAACTTGTGCATGATGGCACCATTCACCTACTCTTCTGTTCATCTTCAGAACAAGTAGCAAATATCTTCACCAATTTTTTTTGTGAGAAGACATTCAGCAATCTCAAATCACTGCTGGGGATTGCTGATCATGCTGTGAAGCATGAGTGATGACAATATTTCCAAATTTTGTTTTACAATCCATGTTTAAGGGAGGATTTTTCCCACTGGGTTTTTGCCTCTTTCCTTGGTTAAATGGACATGCAGTATGTAAAGGGTGACTAAGCCTTATTTCTAGGCCCTATAATTTTCTGATATTTTACTCATAATTCAGTCTTAAGGGGGGGTGTTATAATAATCAACCCATAGTTAGCTACCTTAGACATTAATTAATCCAATTTTTGTCGTATTTGCCTAGTTTCCATATTCCACCTTATGCAAGTTGTCCTCCACACATCCATAGTGGTCAAACTTGCTAAATTTGAGTCATGGAGCACTTGGGAAACCTCTTGGAATCAAATCTACTTTATTCCTGGCCTCCCTAGCGCATGTCTGCTTTTTCTGCTTTATTGCCTGCTTTTTCTGAGTTTTAAGGCAATTGGGAAAGTTTGACTAGGTGAAGTTAACTTATTTTTTGTCCTCGTCATCCTCCACTCTTTTCCCCTATGAAAATCATGTATGAGTTGTCCTTCCATCACCTTTTAGCTTGCCTAATTGATTTTTCCAATTCGTGAGCTCCTAGACAGTTTTGGAAACTGCTTTATGCACCTATGGGGGATTTGCTTAGATTTAGTAAGCCTGCTTTTGACCAAATTCGAATGGAATTCTTATGCATTCGAATCTCTCATGTAATTATTTATTGTGGCATCCTATGACTTCACAGGGTTGGCTATTGTACACTTATTCAATATAGATTAGTGTTCTGCTCCATATTCAGTCTCCTTTGTGAGTAATTTGCATGTGTAATTGGCGATTGTTGTGAGTGTAATTGTTCTAACACATGGGTTCAATTTCCACACCCATTATGTACTTGAATGTATACACAAAGTCCAATATTATCAATACTCTGATAAATCATAGATCAACGAACATATTTCGGGCATCTATTCATGATAGAGGGTATATGTTGGGCAGATATCGCCCCAACGTTTTAAGTGGAGCCATCAAATGTAATTGTACAACCATCTAGCACTGCAAGTTAAAACCACTTTGGCAGAGCTCCTTCACCCCAAATAACCACCATATTTTAATAGAATGGAAGGTGGAAATTATTCCTGTCCATTGACTTAAATGAAGTTCAAAAACTCTGGCAGTAAATGAAAATTCTTGTGTTGTAATTAAAGTAGTGATCTGCATGTAACACAACATGAGAAAGATTAAAAAAAAATTAAAAATAGTGCATATGGGATTCTAGAGGAAAAATTAGCATTCATAAATGGTTTTGTACCAATCCAATGACTAGTTATGCTTGCTTAACACAAAGTGAAAAGCCATAATATATGCATTTCAAGGATGAGTTGGTGGGGGAGGAATTTAGTCCATGGGAAAAATTAGAGGGGTTTCAAATTTTCTTTGAGAAAATTTTTTATATTAAAATTTTTTTTAGGGTCAATATTAAATAGCCCATTATTAATTTTCAAAAAATATTAAAAACATAGTTAGCCTAACCATATTCGGTTGGAAATTATTGCAAAAACCATTTTCCCACTTTGAAAATTGCTTTGGAATCCCTTTGTTTCCTTAGTGTGCATCCAAGATTCACAATCTTGTGGTTTGCTAGAACCTTAAAAGGCCTTTTTACAAGCAAGAACAGATAGGGGTGAGTCCTATTTACACTATAAATGCCACGTGAGTTGAATTGTCCATTATGTTTGTGACAAGTTCAGAATCAAAAGTCAATCTTGATATGCTTCATCATTCTAGTGATTTGATGGTGTTGCTTCTATAGAATTATTGCACTATCTAGAAAGGTGGCACCAGTGGTTAGGACCGATGATAGATAATAAGAAGACCTAACTATTGTCCAAACATTATCAACAATGCAAAATCAAATCATGGTTTTTGGGAACCTCAAAAGGCCCTTTTATAAGAAAGGTTGGACATTGGCATGTCTTATTTACACTGTTGAGGTCATGTGAGTTGAATTGACCATTATGGTTGTGACAAGTTCAGAATCAAAATTCAAACTCGATCTTGTTCATTGTCATATAGATTGGGTGTTTTTATTTCTATGGATTCATCACACCATACAAAACATGGGACTAGAAGGTGCAATTCGTGATAGATAAGATACCCCTAGAATTCTAAACAATGAAAATAAAATGATGCTATCACCATAGAAAACAATAATTGAAATAAGAGTCCCCATTGTGTTGCAAGAAGGCAGCTAGATTTTTTGCACATGACAATGATAACCTAGCTTCATCTGAGTCTTCAAAAGGGACCAATATCATAATATTTAGCTAACAGTAAAAGAAAAGATCTATATGATTCTTCATAAGAAATACTAGTGGAAAAATCTATATCTATAAGTATACTGGAAGTTGACCCAAGAGTTTTCAAGACAAAAATAGCATCTCACAGATAGAGTTTCATTATTAAACCTTGTGAGAAGTGTCAATTCTTTAATTACCCAAGGAATAAGACTTTGTATTCCTTGATTAACTTCACTAATAGTATGATATTGTGCATTCTTTAGTTATGAATTATGTAACACATGAGCACCCCCTATCTCTTTCAAAAAAATCTAGCCCCAAACCTACAAATTGGTTTCCACTGAAAGATTGTGAAAAAGCTCAAGATCGGAGCAAATAATGACTACCTTCTCTTTGGGATGAGTAAATATCCCTAGATTAAAATTTTATAGTGTCCTTCAAAGGAACAATATTAATATTGTCCAAAGAGAGATTCTTTATCCAGGTGAATTATTTTAAGGCCCAAAATGACCTGTCCAAGTAGATACTTCGAAGGAGAGCATTGAAACAAACAATCTAAATGGCATAGGTTCTAACATTTGGAAATTATGCAAAGAAACAAACTCTATAATACAAGACAACCTGTGTTGGGTTCCTAGTAAAGGAAAACATGTAGATACTTGTAAATATAGGATCATGTCCCATGTGATGCGCTTCCTTGGACACTAAACCAACTCTAAAGGTGATATGGAACTGGTTAGTGCATAGGGGAGTTAAAATTTTATATGGTATGGCATATTGGCATACCAATGGATAATGGAAGAGTTGGTCCATCATTAAGTAATGAGTTTTGGTTAGGTTTAGGTTTGATATAAAGAAAAATCAAATTTTGTATACTTTCATGCATGAGACAGGTCAATGAAGTAAAGAAAAGCTATATTTAAAATAGTACATTTGGCACTTCCACAACGCGTAGGCACATGTAAGTCCCCTTAGCAGGATACTTATGTTCTATCCCAAGAGAATCAAAATGGTCACAAATGAGCCTATTCAAGCATATAGAGGTCACAACCTGCTTGAACTAGCAACAGGAGATTTATGTCCTAGTCCCTATTCCATGAGTAGAAAATACCCTAGACATCAACTAAAAGAAGAAGTAACCCTAGCTTGGTAAGAAAAATTATAACGCAGACAAATATTCATATATGAACTTCTCTCATGTCAAGATGCACAGAAAGAATGAATTTTTAACTTAATTTATAATCTTTACAAGCCATGTACAATGGTCACTTAGACACTCCTAGGTTTTTGGATAGCTATGGTATTCCTCTTAATGTAGTTGAGGAAAACAAATTGTTATGAGCTCCCTAAAATTGATTATGTCATATCCCTTCGATATAACTATTATTTCCTTATTACTGAGGATCATCCTATAAGCCAATATTCTCGCATGAAGAAGCTATACATATTACATGATGTTTTCCAAATTAACTGTGTATAAATTTACAATTCCTATTTAACCATTTTTTGCATCTTAAACTTGATTCACTCTTTTTTTTGTTCTCTCCTTCAAACTATAATTATTCTGCCAACTAAGAAATCTAGGTTGAACAACATTGCAGATTATTGTCAAGAACATAACACAACATCTAACCCATCTAAGTCATCACGTAATATGTATAACCCTTCATGTGAGAAGATTAGCTTATAGAAATTTACAGTTCAGATTTAGCATTTTTTCATCTTAAACTTGCTTCACTCTTTTGTTTTGTTCTTTGGAAATTGGCATGTGATTGAGAATCAAGATTGGATCCTTTATATCTGCTCAATCTTTTTTCTTTGCACATAAACAAAAAAACAAGTTTCATTGTTTAGCATCCCAATTTACCCTCTAAACAGTTGAATGAGCTTCTTATCTCTCCTTCAAACTCTAATCATTCTTCCAACTAAGAAATCCAGGTTAAACAAGATTGCAGATTCTTGTTAAGAACATAACACAACATCTAACCCATCTGAGTCAATACCTATTTAACCCAAGTCCAAAACCTCCAAGGAAATCTCCCAAGTGAGGACATGGGATTATCATGATATTATTACTGAAAGCAGAGTGGGAAAGCAAGACAAAAAATTTGTTGAAGGAATTCAAGCAGCACATTCTTTCCAAATTTGATGGTCACATGGATATTAGGCCTTATCGCTTACCTACAGACCTAAGGGTTGAAGGTAATTTTTTTACCTTTGAAGCCTCTTGCTCTTTTCCAATCTATACTGTACCCATTACTATGGTTTGTCAGGCTCAAATTGGTAAATTTTTGGTTAGGTTCATCATTTGGGTTTGATATAAAGGAAAAAATTTGTTACACTTTCATGCATGAGATAGGTCACAGAACTAAAGCAAAGCTATATTTAAAATAATACACTTGGCACTTCTACAACGTGGAGTCACTTGTGAGTCTCGTTAGTAGGAGAGTTATGGCCTATCCTAGGAGCATCGAAATAGTCACAAATGAGCACAATCAAGCATAGAGAGGTCACAACCTGCTAGAACCAGTAGCAGGAGAGTTATGGCCGGGCCTAGGGCCTATCCTAGCAGCAAAAAAAACAAAAACCCAAGAAATCAACTTAATAGCAACAATAACCCTAGCTATAAAACATAGTGGGTGTAGGATGATATCACTGCTGAGAATTTTGGGGGTTAGGGTGGATTGACATAGTTTGAATAAATCCCTGTAATATTTCTATAATGGTGCCTCTCTTTACAGATGCCATGGATCCTTGAAATGCCGAAATAGTTTATATGTTTACCTAGGATAAACGCAACATATGATTTATTAAGGAAGGAAAATGAGATGTATTTATATATCATAACTCTCATTGTATTCCTTTATAATGTCGTTTAATGCAATCAATTCGGAGTATTCTCTGTTATGTAATTCATATTTGTTTACATTTATTTTCTCTCTTTTGTTTTCAATTAGAAACTTTAATGCCTTGCTCAGATGGTCGTATTCATCTGTATTTATAGCTAGAATTACATGAGGTAAGTTTCAATCTAGAAACCTCTATCGATATTTTTCTATGCTTACTTCTCCACCTACCCACATTGTTCCAACTACCTACTGCATTGATTGTCACTTCTATATTTTTCTACCATCGATAACATCTAATTAGCAATACTATTTTAATAGAATGGAGTTGGGATGCTCCCAAATTTTACATGTGTACATGGAACTATCTTAAAAATCATGTATGTAGAGACTCTATGCTCTGAAATATGCCTCTCCTATTATCTGTAATTTGTATTATATTTTTTTGTCAGATGGTCACACTATTGGGTTCTCACACTGGAATGAGTTCATGCACCACCTATACAATAATATAACTACAACTACAACAGACCATCCTACATAGATCCAATGATGAATCCAAGCTACACTCAAACTCTTCAAGGTATACGTCTAAGGTATGGGATCGATTCGACCATGGTGGTGGTTGCATTAATGCCATTTCCATGTCCATGAAGAGCTTCTTCAAATCCTTTGAGGCATCCATCATCAAACTAGGGAATGTGGGTGTTAATACTAGGGGAAACAAAGAAATACTTAGAGACTATGGGTACTTCAACAATTACAACTAGATGAATTTTTTCTTTTGATTCTTCCCTCTCTTCCTCTCCTGTGAATTAGGAGAATCTAGTTATACCAAATTCATTCTTTGTTCAATGAAAATGGAATCAAAATTCTATGAATATATTACTGTACAGACACATTGTATCCATCTTTCAAAAGATCAATACTGTATTTAGGTGTTAATTAGTAATTGGATATTGAAAAGTCTCTATACTCTACGATTTTTAATAAAATAATTATAGATAAAATTAACTCAAGGTGTGTCTTGTGAAATATAACAATGCCACCTTCAAACCCCAAATGCACTAAATTAGACAGTTTGGAAACACTACTTGAGTATAATGTTTTTGGATATGGCATATAAGGCATGCAAATTGCATGTTTTGCAAAAAGTAAGAAGTGTGAGACCTTCCCGTGGCTACAAAAACAAGTTCCTTTTCTTGATTATTACAAGAAGAAATAAGAAAGAATAAAATGTGAGAGGCTTTCCCACTTTATATTTTACGGAATAATAATTAATTACCATTAACACACCCAAAAAAAGAAAAATCAAGAATACGCGGCCGTAGTATTTGGAATTAGCAATGCTATATCATAAATCCTACCATATCCTCAATTTGAATTTCCAAAGAAAATATATTGTGGTACACATCATATTTATAAATAATTAAATGATTATCTAACTCGCACAAGAGATAGGAGCGGGTGATGATGAAGGGAAACTCGATCGGGTGATCAAGTGCTTGCATGTTTTGAGACAGTCCATAGAATTAAAGCAAAGCTAGATTTAAAATAGTAAACTTGGTACTTCCATAATGTGGAGGCACTTGTGAGTACCCTTAGCAGGAGAGTTATGGCCTATCCCAGGAGCATCAAATTCATCACAAATGAGCACACTCAAGCACAGAGAGGTCACAACATACTAGAACCAGCAGAAGGAGAGTTATGGCCTAGGGCATAGGGCCAATTCCAGCAGCGAAAAGAAACTAAAAACCCAAGAAATAAACTTAATAACAACAATAACCCTAGCTCATTAAGCCAAAATAATTAAATTTCAACTATGAAATTTGATCAAATTGAGCACCCAAAATATGAACTAAGGGAGACTAACCTGTAACTCAAATACTTAGAGGTGTGTGAAATAGAGACTAACACAAAGAATCCAAATGCAATAGAGACTCAATTCAAACTTCATTGGCATAAAAATCCAGTATAGATTCTTCTCAAATTCGTTGTGGTCACGATATATGTTCTTTGGTCTTAAATAATTGTGCATAAAATAAGAAAACCCATTAATCATATTCCAAATGGGGTTCTTGAGTCTAGAAACAATAAATCCTCAAAATTGGGGGTGAATGGGATTCCAAAAATGCCAAATCAAGGACGAACAGTAGATTTAGAAGCCAAATAGGGGGTGAATGAGGCTCCAAAAACTGTCATTTCCTAATTTCAAGGATGAACAGGGTATCTGAAAGTAAATTGAGGATGAATAGGACAACAAAAACGAACATTGCTTGAAATTAAGGGTGGACATGACCTCCATCTGAAACCTGTGCTAGAAATCACTGGTGAACAAGACCTCTATCTAAAACCCATGCTGGAAATTGTGTGCAAACAGGTGCTCTATCTGAAACCCATGGTGGATATCGCAGGTGAAACCTGGATCCAAAGAAAATTTCAAAGGGAAAAAATGGTTTTTGCAATAATTTCCAACCAAATATAGTTGGGCTAACTATGTTTTTAATATTTTTTTGAAAATAAATAATGGGATATTTAATATTGACCCTAAAAAAAATTTTAATATAAAAAATTATCCCAAAGAAAATTTGAAACCCCTCTAATTTTTCCCATGGGATAAATTTCGCCCCTAAAATCATCCATGGTGACCCATGTATACACATAAACATGAATTTTAAAGGGGTTTTCTAGAGCGTCAAAGTTATATTGAGCAAAGGGGGTACAAGGAGTCTACATAGGGACAAGGATAGGCCATAAAAATGATATATCGAGCGTGGAAAATCGACTTATAACATATGCCCCCTAATGTGTGAGGTCATAGGGGAACATGATGGTCGAAAAACATTACAAAAGTCCTAGGAGTGGAGTAATGAAGACCCAAGTAGAAAAATCGACCACTCATCATTAAATACAATGATAGATATTTGCATGTGACTGCAAATATGAAGTGTAGCATTCCTCAGAAACATAATAGTACAATGGAAATGAATTGGAATAATAGACTTCTATCATAGGTGGTCATCGCCATGTTCAATATATAGTGAAACAAGATATCTATACTAAATGAAGACATTTGATGGTACACTCAAATCTAGTCATGAGAACTGATATCTCATAGATATTGGCACGATTAAGGAGGTAGCATATATGAAATGCCACCAAGCTCAGATGTATTCTACACAAATCGTCGCTATTATATGTCCCATCACATGGATAAAGGCGTTGAGGTCGAACATAATGGACCACTGATTACGGGTCATTTATGTATATCGTTAAGAGACGTGAGATATCTATTGAATTATTATAACTTCGAAGATTATTCTAAATGTATTGTATTGGTCCCTGATGTTCCTATCAGGAGAATCATTTTTATTTCTTTGTACCTCGATGTTCCTATCGGGAGAATTACTAAGAGTCATGAGGAAGTTCCCTCCGTTGTAAGTCAGGTCATTAGTACCCTCTGGAATTTTTTTGGGTCTTGTCTTTTATATTTTATACATCTTATACAGAGGAAGTTTTTTTTGGGTTTCCTTCCCCATGAGGGTTTCCCAAGATAAATCTTTGTGTTCTTTTGTGTGGTTGTGCTTGTCTATCTTTCAATGATCTTTTGGCTTATGGTTATGCCATTATGATGCTAAATGTTATAAGATCTGATATAACCATTAAAAAATTAACATGGTATCAGAGCCACCCTGAAAGAAGTCATTGTGCAGTCGAAACAATGCTACAGCTACAGTTATTGAAGATTGGGGTTTCATGCTTGAAAACCCTAAAATACTAAAACTAGTATTTTTGGTAGATTCACTATATCTCGATATTGGAGAAGGATAAGGAGCCTAAAATTTCACAGTCCGAAGATAAATTCCTGATGTACACTTTGTAAAATTTTCAACCCCACATTCACTATATTCTGGGAGATAGGATTCCTCCAAGTTAGGGTTCCAGCCTCTCCCAAGATTCAACCTTAAACAGGTGACTTGGGGAGAATTTATATATCTTAGGATAAGAAGGTCCGGATGAAATTTCACAAGATTTTCTAGAAAGGGCATAGACTTTAATTTCTATGGTAAAAATTTCAGACCACGAAGATGAAACAGTGAAAGGTTTCAGTCCGTACAAGTTCTTTCTTCTGAACAGTCCTAAAATAAGTCACCTTGGGAAAATGCGTATAAGTCCCAATTGCTGAAACCAATTCTAATCAAACCTTTGGTTTTGGAAAGAGAACAGACGAGGATACCTCAATACAAAATTTGAAACACAGAGGAGTAGTAATTTCATAGATACCACAAAACCAATATCAGGCATTCTGCAGAAAAAAATGAAGAAAACTAGCCTGCATGAGATATTTTGCAATTCTTATCACAGTTTTGGGAAAATGAATATGCTGCTCAGCTCACCTTTAGGAGGCACATATTTATATCCAACTAGATCTGAAAGATTCCAAGTTTTTAAAATTAGGGTTTCTCTGACAAACCCTAGATCAGCCGATCTGAAACCAAGACGAACACCTCAAACCAGTAAGATCTAATATTTTGCTATTTACATTTGAGGTTCTCATTTCAAAATGACCTAGCACCCTAGCTTGATGACAAGCTTGGTGAAGATGAAAAATTCTGAGCATGGAAGCATAGGATTTCACTGGTTCTTGAAGAAAATCAATTGGACACCTACATAAGTGGAGAGGTTCCAATTCCATAGGGAGATGAGGATAAATTCTTACACAAGAAGAAACTCGACTCATAATAAGAGAAGAGATGATGGGAGCAACTGAAGATAAAGAGTTCACTATTCAAAGAAGATCCCTCAAGCGATGAGGAGCATGAAGAACTCAATTCTTGAAGAACCTCTTATCCATATTAGCATTTGGATAAGAAATGATGATTTCATGAATGAAGAAGATGATGAAGCTAAATGATCAAGAAGGTGTCTACCCACGAAACAAATAAAATATAAGTATTGAATTGTCATTTCATGATTTTTTTGTTATGCATTTAATTATATTCAGTTGATTTGTTATGCATGATACAATGTTTGCATTAATGACAGTATACTACTAATATGCATGTGATGGGTAAGTAGCTCATGGTTCTATACAACTCTCCATTGCTACTTATCTAGAATGAAACCTCTTTGCTGACATATTGGATTAGTGAACAATATCAATGATGTCATGGTAGAGATAGAAGGCATCTAGAAATTTTCCATGAGATATGGATGAATGTTGTATTGGCTAAACAGTTGCATGATGCATAAGAATTTTTCGTTATACATTCTATGAAATTGCTCTAACCATGCGACCGATGCATTTGACTTATAGGAAAGGTCATGTACAACCACCTACAAGAAAAGGAGGATGAGACTTGTTCCAAAGAACAAGTGATGACAATTCAATATTCACTCCAATAAACATGAACCTGAAGCTCCCAAGGTCAGAGACACTGTGACGGAAGAAACAACTTCACAGAGCGGTAGATACACCTCGAAAGATGAAGACCACCTTGGGTACGAGAGATAACTCAAGATAAAGAAAATTATGGTGATACTTCCAAACCAAAGAAAGAGGCCTCGGATACACTCTAGTTGTGTAACATAGTTAGGTGACATCATTGATGCAAACCCTTCTAGCTATGGAAGAACCTATGGTCAAAGAGTAATAGTTGATCATGAGGAATGATGTCTACAATATGGTTCTGAGACCTAAAGGGAAGTCTGTAGTGTATTCCATATGGATCTACAAGAAAAAGTGTACAAAGCAAGGTTTGTGCTTAGTCTCAGAAAGAATAGACTATGTCATACCAGACACACTTCTTCAATAGAAGTATATATCAAGCAAAGAACCACCTGTACAGAATATGATTTCTACAAGCCCAAAAGGAACCAACACATATTTCATTAAATTTGTAATTATTTAGTGGATCTAGAATTTAGAACTTCCGCTAGATTGAGTTCTTTCAAAATGAAAAAAGTCATAGCCTTTGAATCTTTACATAATTTCTATTAAGATTATTTATAGTTTGTATTAAATGTTAAATTGATTAAATTATTTTATAACATAATATCAACATTGTATTTGTTATTACACCAATTATAAATATTGTCATAGTTATTATTTTTGTCTTTGTTGAGTATGTTGTTTTATTTTTGGAAGTTGGCACCACTTATAATCAAAACGAGAAAATATTTTATGACTTTAAAGTCTAAGTTTTACCCTTGTAATGATTAAAATAAATTATGAATTAAAGTAGCAACATAATTTTTTACTATTATTGTTGGTGGTGGTAGTGTATTAAAAACTAAGTTGATGAATGTTTGCTTTATGAATAATAGATTAACGTGAGAAATTTCTTACCTATAAATTTATTTAATGATATTGATGATAGTGAATCATCCCTTGTTTATTAATATTAATTATTTTAACAATCAAAATCAATTATGAACTAGAAAAGCATTAGTGCAATACAGTTTGATTTTTTTCATATACAAGAGGAACGGGGGAAAACCAATTGAACTAATTATTGCAAGTGTTCATTATTTATTTATGAAGTATTTGAACAATATGTTTAATTGAAAGAACATATTTATATTGAAAATATAGATACCTTACAATATTTATATTATCGTTATATTTTAAATCATCTATTAATTTATGTTAGGGCGCGGAGGAATTGAACCACCATCGTCCTGCTTGTAATGCAGGTGCTCTTCCATTGAGCTAGCACCCTTTACAACATGAGGGGAGAGGGATTGTGTTAACACCTAAATTACACCTTTCTAATCCTCTGTGACAAATCAAAATGTTGAAAATCTTAGACTTTGATTCTTTCAAAATGATGAAATTCTTAGACTTCGATTCCTTACATAATTTCCATTAATATTATCTATAGTTTGTATCAAATGGTAAGTTGATTAAGTTTATGTAATGACATTAATATTGTATATGTTACTATGATTAAGCAATTGAATTATAATTTGATATGGTAACTAGTACATTGTTGGTGTTGAGTTCATATACTAGTAGAAGGTTGGCAATATTTTAGAATAACCCATTTAATAACTATTTAATGACATAATATAAATGTGTTTGTTACTATAACAATTTTAATTCTCTACATAGCAAGAAA
>LPNX010655449.1:62720-111674 GCA_001517045.1 Pseudotsuga menziesii | reverse complement strand
TAACCACGTGACAAACATTGGTGTATTGATCTGTGATCTATTTGTGTGAAGCAGCTATTCTTGGTGTTCGGTCCTTTGGGAGTACCCTGTGTACCCTAACAAAAAAAAATTCATCAAAAGGAGTGTACAATTCGAAGAAGAGCCCATGCAGGAGACCGAACTAGCTCAAGGGGAATGCTCAAATCCTCCACTCCATGATGATGTAAGTGATGATTCTTCCTCTTATTTTTCTAATTTTGATATTTATGATGATGATTATGACATGCATTCATATCATGACACACCCATTTGGCCAAAGTGGAATTAGAAAACCATACAAGTAGTTGGTGATCTTGCTAGAGATCCACTAGACTCTAGGAATACTAGATCTCAATTTCACAATGTTTTATCTAGTTGTGAATTGAATATTTCAGAGAGATTATTTATGATGGTTGGATATTATACTCATACATATTAGGAAGAATTACTTGACCCAATATGGAAAACATCCATGCAAGAAGAGTTCAAGTCTTTGCAAGACAATGAGACTTGGGAATTGGTTCCCTTGCCCTCCAAGAGGAAACTAGTGTAATGTAAGTGGGTATATAGGACCAAAGTGGATTCTTATGGTTTTGGTATCAAGTATAAGGTCAGGCTAGTTTCCAAATTCTTCTCTCAAGTCCAAGGAGTGGACTATACAGAGACATTTGCACCGGTTGCAAAGATGGACTCTATCAGGCTAGTTTTAGTCATTGTTGCATCTAAGCGATGGGAGGTTCACCACATGGATGTGGAGATTGTTTTTATTCATAGTGACCTTAATGAGGATATATATATGCATAATCCTAAAGGTTTCATTCATTATCCTTCACTTGTTTTCAGGTTGAATAAATATCTCTATGGCCTCAAGCTAGCCCCTAGG
This sequence comes from Pseudotsuga menziesii, assembly GCA_001517045.1. Lineage (NCBI taxonomy): Eukaryota > Viridiplantae > Streptophyta > Pinopsida > Pinales > Pinaceae > Pseudotsuga > Pseudotsuga menziesii. Next base: position 110,773 of record LPNX010655449.1, on the reverse strand, counting down.
GCTTGGTATGCCAAGATGGACAATTTTCTGCTATCTCTTGGATTTAAAAGATGAAAATATGGTTCTATTGTATATTTGCAACATGTTAGTGATTTATTTCTAGTCATATTATTTTATGTTGATGACATTCTGATTACAAGGAGAAGAATTGAGGATATAGGATCAATAAACTCTTCATTGCACAGTGAATTCTCCATGATTGACCTTGGATTGTTGAAATCATTTCTTGGCTTAGAGATTGAGCAATATGAGGAAGGGATCAAGGTAAAACAACCAAAGTATTCTATAGACTTTTTATTAAATTTCAAAATGGATGAATGTAAGGCATCCAAGTGCCCATTCCTTTCAGGAATAAAACTAGGTGATTTTGGTGCATCTCCATTGGTGGACAACTTGTTGTACAAACAACTAGTTGGGATCTTGTTGTATATTACACACTCTTGACCTGATTTGTAATATTTTCTAGTTTTTTTTGCAATATATATGTAGTATCCTCATGATATCCATTAGAAGGATGAAAAAATAATCTTGCATTATGTGCAAGGAACCAAACACTTCGAGGTACTATGTTGTTGGTTCTCCACTAGAACTAGTTGGATTTACTGATTCTGATTGGGATGGAGATTCCATTGACAGAAAGTCCACTTCAGGTTATTTCTTCATGATTTCACATGGTCCCATATGTTTTTCAAGAAATAAACACCACATTATACTCCTTTAACCAACTGAGGCCGAGTACAAAGGAGCAGTGAAAACAACTACACAATGCGTGTGGTTGCAAGGTATTCTTGGGGAAGTTGGTTTTGCATTTGATTCAACCACAATAATTTGGTGTGAAAATAAAAGTGCAATCAATATCTCTAGTGATACAGTGCAGAGACAGAGGACCAAGCACATTGAGATACACATTCACTACATTAGGAGCTTGGTGCATGAGTAGGTGATATCGTTGCAGTATTTCCTATATGTAGAGCAAATTGTTGACATCTTCACCAAGAGCTTCATAGAGAAGAAGTTCACCTATATGAGATCACTTCTTGGAGTGGGTGACACATGGTGATGACTTCTATTCACTTTCATATTTTTCTCCATGTCAATTTTAGAGGGGAGGTTTTTTTCCCATGAGTTTTCCCTCCTTACCTTGGTTATATGGACAAAGCAATTTTTGTAAGAGGTGACTTAAGCCTTAGCTACCAAGGCCTTAATAATGTGATGTAATTACACTATGTCAGGATTAAGGGGGGGTTTTATAGAATCATACCTCCTAGTACCATGGTCACATACACATAGGATACACTTTCGTTTGTCTTGTACTCATTTTATATGGTCCAAACCTTGGTTATGTTAGTCTAGCAAGATATTTGTGTGTTTTGGACTCATAAATGCACCCAAGTTCCATCATTTAACCATTATAGAGACACATATTCCCTCATTAATGACTGCTCAATCCTTAGTGTGATCACGATCCCTTAAAGCAAGGAAATTGGTTTACTAGAGGCGCCCATGCATGTATTTTGGTGTTTTTTGGCTCTTTTGGACCATTTATTGCTTCCTATAGCCACTCCTACTCACCCATGACCTCCAGCATGCCAATCCTACCCTAATTTATGTCCTATAATTCTCCATCCATGTTCACACTAGCATTCGTGACCTTTTGAGGTGGTTTGGGAGCTCATTGGTCCATCTAGAGGGTTTTTGAGGTCCAATCTAAGCCTGCCACATGTAAGCATCCAAATTGCCTCCAAAGCCTAACAATTTTCTCTTATTGTATTATAAACATGTTCCAAACATATTTACATGTTCAAAAATCATAATAAACTCTGTTATTGACACCATTTATATGTGTCAAATTCACTCTTTTCACTGTTTCTGCATTCCCTTAGTTCCTAGATCTTGATGTGAATCATAGTTTCACATATATATGATGAAATCCTAACACATGAGAATCCATAAAAATTGAAACCATTTCCAACCAATCACTTTGTTAGAAACTTTCTCATCTAATTCAGAGAAAATCTACATCTGCATGTAACAAACAAAAGTAAACGACCTAAAAATAATGAATCCAAACTGATAGAGTTAAGCCTAGTTGACACTAATGATTCAATGATCCACAATGCGTGTTATGTATTTAAGTAGTGAGAGAACAAATATTTTATTAGTAAATGTAATATTATTGTAGGGTCAGACCATTCCATTGAAATGACGTGTTTAGACCTATAATAGGTCTTTCTCTCTTATTAAATTCAATTATTTGTGGCTTATTCGATTCATCATGGGTTCAGAAATTCATTCACACCAAGTGGTATCATAGTCATGCCACTCCTCTTCACCTTCAGTAGCTCCATTCGCTCCATTCATCTCCTCCCACCTCTTACCTACTCCATTCTTCACTCTTCTCGTCATGTTCCCCCACTTCATCCTATGCACTTCTACCACCCATCATCCTCCCTCACCATTGTTCGCACCCAATCGTTGGCCTTTAATCCCTTCGTTTCCATCCTATTGTTCATGCCCATACCCCACCCACCTATTCTCCACCCCATCCTCGTCCACCTTCTTCCTCTACCCCACCATTTCCCTTCCTCTTCTGCACCATCACCTTCCTCTCCATCCGTAGCCACACCTCCCTCCCGCGCTCTCTTGTTGCTTGCCCTCACAGCCTCCCATATCTCCTGTGTGCGCCCTCCTGCTACGTTCCTTCCCTGTTCCCCCTCCCATCCACCTCCACAGTCGACGTCCAAACCCTCCACCCCTACCAGCCACCCCCGTGCCCTTCCTTCATTCCTTCCCTTCCTGCTCCTCCACATTGCCATCATATCCATCTTCTCCTCCACTCGCAGTTCCCATCAACCTGCACACACTTACAAAATTCAAATTAATATATAATTTTTTAATAATAATATTGTTATTATATAATAAATTATTTTATTAAAGTCTCCAAGTTTATATATATACCTTTATATCTCAAAATTCCTCCTTACACAAGGAATACGAAAAAGATGAAGGAAATTAAGGAATGAATGGATATTTTGGAGAACTTATAAGAGGAAATTTGGGGTCTAAAATGGGCCTCTTAAGGAAAAAAAAAAAAAAGCCACATCACACTAAGGAAAATAATAATAAAAAATGTCGCATTAATTTAAAGTTGTTATTGGTGATGGTCAACCTATATTGTCTCATTAATTGTAGTTGACAAGTATGTTAGGTTATTGAAGAGTTAGGAGAGGTGGTTGAAAATATTAATGAATGGTTTGGATTCTCATGCACACACAATAAATGATATAGTGATAAAAATTTGAAATATATTATTATTTATTTATTTATTTTATGAATTTACAACTACTTTTCTAAAAATTTTAATAAAATGTAAAACTCAAAAACTAACTAATAAAATAACAATATTAAAAATAATAGAAAAAACTACTTCTATTATTTAATATAAATTTAATATTAAAATTTAAATATGGGTAGCCCAACATTAAGTTGTATGAGCCGAAAATCCAACTAAGCAACTGCCCAAGCTATATAGATGCTTTTACTGCCTGTAATAATGCAAGTGAGGTGGCCCCACTTTAAATATATATAAATTTTTTATTGTTATATTTTTATGTTTAATGATTTAAGAAATTATATAATAAAATTATTGTTTTATTTTATATTTAATAATCAATATTTAGAAATTGCAAACAATGGAAATAAAAAAGCATTCATATAATCATATATTATAATTATACTTTTATTTTTTAATATTTTCTAGCAACTATTGGGGTTTATCTTATGGGAGTTTTATCCCCAGTAAGTTTGTTCACAGGACCAAAATTTGCCGAGAAGAATCCATGTAATTGGAAGGAATTTTTTAGTAGGAATAAATAAATTTGTTCAACCCAAGAATTAATTGCCCCGAATTTTGGTGGAAAAAGTTGGATTTATGTCAAATATTGATGGAAATGTGGCAAAATTTTATATTTTAATTGTTTTAATTTTTATATAAGATTTATTAAATATTATTTAGTAATATTAAAACAATTTTTTTATTATTTTTACATTAGTATTTAAATGTTTTAACCACTTTACAAATTGTAATTAAGCATATTTAGATTTTAAATATAATTATTATTTTTCTAATAATACATTTTTAAATAATAATATAAATTTTTATTTTATATTACTAAAGTTTTAATTTAATTATTCTAAATATATTTAAAATTTAAAAAGAAGTTAGTATTGTAAAATAACTCTATTTAAAATTAATGTTTTTTTAAGATTAAATGTATAAATGTTTTAATATTTCAAAAAGACTCCACTATCATTTTAATTAATATGAAATTTATGTGTTAAAGAATTTGAAGTAATGATAATATAAAAAATTATATATTTATTATTTCAAGTATATCTATCGTATTTCGAGATGAACTTTTCACAAGCTTAACCAATATGAGTTTCATATAGTGTTAGTTATGTCCAATAAAAATATTACGCATAATAATTATTAGCTTCTAAATGTCCAACTCAACCATAATGGGTGACCAACATTATTGAAATTCTATTGGTTGGAGAAATCTAGCTCAAAATCCTTTTAATAAAAAACAATCATATTCATCCATGCACACTTTCTTATAAGGCCCATTTTAGACCCCAAATTTCCTCTAATTTAAACGAAGTCCAGAATTCTAAAAATATCAAAGGCTTACACTCAAGGCTCGACCAAATCGAAGTAGAGCTACACAAAGGAAAAGAAGAATTATCAGACACCATCAAAAAGGAAGTCAATGAAGTTGTATCATGGGAGATGGAGGGACTAAGAAGAGGGATAGCATTAGGTTTCGAAACTGGATTAAGAAAAATCATGCGGTTTTTAGATGAAAAAGACATCACAAAATCTGGCAATGCATTAAGGAAAGAGCAACCATCCTCAAGTTCAACAAATATAAAACATCACAAGCCAATTCCATCTAAATGGGAAATCTTACAAGAAGAGACCGATCACGACCATTCCCCAAATAACTGAACAATCGTTCTTTCCTCAAGTGCCACCAATAGGAGGATATCAAATGAAGCCGAAGATAGAATTATCAAAATTTGATGGTGAAAAAAAACAGAGCGTGGCATGGATCAATATGGCAAGCGAATTTTTCTCCCTACATAGTATCATATTCGGCGAAGAAATGATAAAATATGTCTCGATGCAACTAGAAGGTCAGGCATATAACTATTATATGTGGTGGAAGGTTACAACATGGAAAACTACGCTCCACTGAAACATGTTCAAACATGACTTCTTTAAAATGTTTGAAGACTTAAACGAAAAAGACTTCTTTGTGAGAATCTCTAGAGTAGAGCAGAAAGGTGACATCAATGAATACATCAACGAGTGGGAAGCCTTAGTGACACATGTGCTGGAACTCATAAACAGTCAGTGTCTACAAACTTATGTGTACAGACTAAAACCCTAAATCATGGACGAACTATAACTACTAAATGTCTCAACCTTGGACAAGGTGAGATGCAAGGAAAAAATCATTGAGGAAAAAATTAAAAAAGACTTGGAATAGAAACCATGATAAAGATTGAAATCTCGCCTAAAATACCAAAACCGACACTAAATACTGACGACCACATCTAAGAAGTGACAAAAAACACAATTTAGAATCCCAACAAATGGAGGAAGGAAAGTGTAAATATTACAGAGAGAAGTGGGACCCAAGACACATATGTTTGAAAAAAGATACCACCAAGAACCTATATCAATGTGAAGCAAAAGAGGAAGTCAAGTCAAACATTGAGGAATCTGACATAGAAGAAACATGTGACATCCAAAATCCTCCGTCAAATTTAGAATATGAAGAAACACCAAAGATATTGATTGCAACCATATCATGAATACACCAACCACAAACATTAAAACTTAAAGGGCATATCAAAAATAACAATTTTGTCGGCCTATTCGACACAGGAAGTACTCATAATTTCATTGACGTAAGTGTTGCAAAGAGGATTAACCTTTTCATATATCCAGTACCTAACATGAAGGTAATGGTCGCAAATGGAAAGAAGATCGAAAACGTGGGAAAATTCCACAAAGTTAAGCTGCAATTACAAAACTATAACCTTAAGTCAGAATTTTATGCAGTACCCTTAGGAGGAATTGATGTAGTATTAGGAATTCAGTCGTTGTAAACACTAGGTACCTACTCAACAAACCACCAAGAACACTGTATAAAGTTTAGGTGGCAAGGAGAAAAATACAAGTTGTATGGGTTCCAACCCCCTCACACACAAATTGTGTCCTCCCATAAAATGTAGAATCTAATTCCAAAGGGAGCACCAACATATGTCGTACAATGCCAAGAGATGGAATTATTAACTTCAGAAGCGGTTAAACCAGGTCAACCAGAGATCCAAGGACTAATCCAAAAGTACAAAAAGGTATTCAAATATCTCCCCATGGAGTTACCAGTAGAAAGGAATATTGAGCATGTTATCGAAATCAAGTCTGGATCAAGCCCCGTTAATGTTAATCCCTGTTAATCCATGCCATCATAAGACAGAGATTGAAAGATTAATTCACGATTTGCTCAAGTTTGGAGTGCTTACAGAAAGTTAGAGTCCTTATGCTACACCGGTAGTACTGGTACGAAAGAAAGATGGGTCATTTAGGCTATGCATCGACTACAGAGGACTAAACAAGATAACTACTAAAGACAAATTCCCCATTCACTTCATTGATGAAATGTTGGATGAGATTCATGGAGAAAGGTACTTCTCGAAACAAGATTTGAGATCGAGGTATTATCAAATTAGATTAAGTTTAGAGGATGTGGCAAAAATAGCCTTCCATACCCATAAAGTAATTTATGAGTTTAAGGTAATTCCTTTTGGGCTAACTAGTGATCCAACAACATTTCAAGCAACCATGAATAACTTATTTCATCCAGTCCTAAGGAATTTTGTACTATATTTTTTCGATGACATCCTCATACACAGTAAGGCATGGAAGGACCATCTCATACATATAGAACAAGTACTCTCTATTTTAAAAGAAAATCAGTTCTATTCCAAAATGTCCAAATACACGTCCGGTAAGGAAGAAGTGAACTATCTTGGTCATGTAATATCTAAAGAAGGAGTCAAGGTGGATCCAAAAAAAATCAAATCAATCAAAAAATGTCCCAAACCCACTAACATCTCCAAGTTAAGGGGATTCCTCGTTCTAACCAGATACTACAGAAGATTCATCCAAAATTATGCACACATAACCGCATCCTTATCCAACCTTCTAAAAAATACTGCATTCCAGTGAAGTGAAGAAGCGGATAAGTGTTTCGAAGCTTTGAAAGGAATTATGTCCTCCACACATGTACTAGCGACCCCATACTTCTCCAAACCATTTGTAATAGAATGTGACACTTCGGGTTATGGATTGGGAGTAGTACTAACGCAAGATGAACGCCCGATAGCCTTTGAGAGTAGGAGATTAAATAAGCGAGAAAAATTGAAGTCTACATACGATAAGGAAATGTTGGCCATTATGCAAAAATTACAAAAGTGGAAAAAATACCTCCTTGGAATAAAATTCATGATCTACACATACCACAATAGTCTTTAATACCTACTTCAACATAAAACATTGTCCACAGAACAATAAAAGTGGATAGAAAAAATTGTTTCTTTTGACATGGAAATAATACACAAAAGGGGAAGGAAAATGTAGTCACAAATGCACTCTCTAGAAAGGATGAGGATATGAAAAATTACTCCATTTTAGTCACAATTCCAGAATGGCTAGATGAAATACAAAGCGAATATGTCAAGGACCTAGAAACAAGCACTATAACTAACAATTCCAGACATGACCCCAAGTTTGAATGGAAAAACGATATCCTTTGGTATAGAGAGAGGATTTATTTAAACTGAAACTCTAAATTCAAGGCTAAGGTAATGAAGGAATCCCATGATTCACCAGCCATAGGACACATGGGATTCTTTAAATCTTACTATAATGCAAGAAGATCATTTTTCTAGAAGGGGATGCAAAAATATATCTAGCATTATGTGGCAGAATGTGACAAATGCCAAAGTAACAAAAGTGAAAATATTTTAACTCCAAGGTTACTTCACCCCCTACACATTCCCAACCAGAAATGGGAAGAGATATCAATAGACTTCATCGATGGGTTACCTTCGTTGAAAGTAAAGGAAACGATCTTTGTAGTGGTTGATCGATTAACCAAGTTTGAAAACTTCATAGCAATAAAAAATACAGACACGACAAAATAAATTGCAGATATATGTTGCAAGAATATCTACAAATTACATGACTTCCCAAAAGTCATTTTCAGCGACAGAGATGCGAAATTTAATGGAAATTTTGGAGGTGATTTTTCAAACAAGTGGGAACATCACTTAATATGAGCTCATCTTACCACTCCCAAATAGATGGTCATCCTGAATTCGTAAACAAATGCTTAGAATCTTGTCTACATTGTTTCCTGACATATAAGAAAAATCTCTAGTCTCAATGGTTACACCTAACAGAATGGTGGTACAACTCAACGCACCACACCTCCATAAAAATGACCCCCTTCCAAGCTTTATATGGGTATGAACCTCCAAATTAGAAGGATTTGGTTCTAAATGACACTAATGTTCCAGAAGTAAGGAACCAAGTAGAGAAAAAAAAACGATTATATTACTCAAGGCTAACTTAGCCATGACACAAAACCATATGAGGCAACAAGCTGATCAACGCATAACAAAGAGAGAATTTGAATTAGGAGACTAGGTGTTCATAAGACTCCAACCCTATAAACATGTATCTCTTAAAAAAGGAGGAAAAAACAAGTTGGCCCAAAATTTTTATGGACCATACCAGATGACCAAGAAGATTAGTCAAGTTGCGTATGAAATACATTTACCTGATAAACATCATATCCATAATGTCTTCCATGTATCATGACTCAAACAAATGTTGGGGCAACATCATATGGTGCAAACAATACTTCCTATGTTAGATGATGAAGGAAGGGTCAGTTTGGAACCAGAGGAAATTATTGCAACCAAAGACATAATACTTTGTTCTCGAACACTCAAGGAATATCTCATTAGGTGGAATTTTTTTCCAAAAGAAGACGCATCATGGGAGACGGAACAATTTCGTGACCAACAATATCCATACTTACCCTTGATTTGAGGAAAAATCATTCTAAAAGATGGCGACAATTTTATGTATGTAAGTAGTTAGAGAACAAATATTTTAAGACTTGGAACAGAAAGCATGATAAATATAGAAAGCTCATCCAAAATACCAAAACCGACACTAAATACCAGCCACCACATCTAAGAAGTGACAAAAAACCCAATTTAGAATCCCAACGAATGAAGGAAAGAAAGTGTAAATATTGCAGAGAGAAGAGGAACCCAAGACACAAATGTTTGAAAAAAGAGACCACCAAGAACCTATATCAATTTGAAGTAGAAGAGGAAGACAAGTCAAACAACGAGGAATTTGACATAGAAACATATGACATCCAAAATCCTTCGTCAAATTCAGAAGATGAAAAAACACCAAAGATATCGATCAAAACCATACCATGAATACACCAACCACATACATTAAAACTTAAAGGGAATATAAAAAACAAGAATGGTGTCGTCCTATTAGACACATGAAGCACTCATAATTTCATTGATGTAAGTGTTGTAAAGAGGCTTAACATTTTCATATATCCAGTACCTAACATGAAGGTAATTGTCGCAGATGGAAAGAAGATCGAAAAAAGTGGGAAAATGCCACAAAATTAAGCTACAATTACATAACTATAACCTTGAGTCTAAATTTTATGCAGTACCCTTAGGAGGAGTTGATGTAGTATTCAGAATTTAGTGGCTACAAACACTATCTACCTACTCATCCAATCACCAATAAAAATTTATAAATTTTAGGTGGCAAGGAGAAAATTACAATTTGTATGGGTTCCAATCCCCTAGCACACAGATTGTGTCATCCCACAAAATGGAGAAGATAATTCGAAAGGGAGCACCAATATATGTCGTATAATTCCAAGAGATGGAATTATTAACTTCAGAAGGGGTTAAACCAGGTCAACTAAATATCCAAGGACTAATCCAAAAGTAAAAAAGGGTACTCGAAGATCTCCCCATGGAGTTACCACCAGAAAGGAAGATCGAGCATGCCATCGAAATCAAGTCTGGATCAAGGCCCGCCAATGTTCATCCCTATTAATCCACACCATCATAAGACATAGATTGAAATATTAATCTGCGTTTTGCTGAAGTGTGGAGTGATTACAAAAAGTCGAAGTCCTTATGTTGCACTGGTAGTATTGGGGTGAAAGAAGGATGGGTCATTTAGGCTATGCATTGACTACATAGGAATAAACAAGATAACTATTAAAGACAAATTCCCCATTCCCTTCATTGATGAATGGTTGGACGAGCTTCATGGCGCAAGGTACTTCCCAAAACTAGATTTGAGATCAGGGTATTGGAAAATCAAAGTAATTCTAGAGGACCTGTAAAAAACAACCTTCCAGGCCCATGAAGGACGTTATGAGTTTAAGGTAATGCATTTCAGGATAACTAACCCTCCATCAACATTTCAAGAAACCATGAATAACTTATTTCATCCATTCAGAAGGAATTATTTACTAGTTTTTTGTATGACATCCTCATATATAGTAATACATGGAAGGACCTTCTCGTACATCTAGAACAAGTAAACTCTATTTTAAAATCAAATCAGCTCTACGCTAAGATGTCCAAATGCACGTTCGATTAGGAAGAAGTGAACTATCTTTCTCATGTAATATCTAAAGAAGGAGTCAATGTGGATCAAGAAAAAATAAAATCAATCACAGGATGGTCCAAATCCACTAACATATCCAAGTTAAGGGGATTCCTCCGGATAACTGGATACTACAGAAGATTCATCCAAAATAATGCGCACATAACGGCACGCTTATCCAACCCTCTAAAAAAGAATTCATTCCAGTGGAGTGAAGAAGTGGATAAGTGTTTTAAAGCTTTGAAAGGAATTATGTCCTCCACATATGTACTAGCTACCCTAGAATTCTCCAAACCATTTGTAATAAAATGTGATGCTTCAGGTTATGGATTGGGAGCAGTACTAATGCAAGATGAACACCCGATAACCTTTGAGAGAAGGAAATTTAATAAGCGAGAACAATTGAATTCTGCATACGATGAGGAAATGTTGTCCATTATGCATACATTATCAAAGTGGCGACAATAACTCCTAGGGAGAAAATTCATGATCTGCACATACCGCATTAGTCTTCAATACCTACTTCAACAGAAAACATTGTCCACAAAACAACATAAGTGGATAAAAAAAGTTATTGCTTTCGACATGGAAATAATACACAATAAGGGGAAATAAAATGTAGTTGCAGATGCACTCTCCATAAAATATGAGTATATGACCTCTCACTCCATTTTAGTCACAATTCTAGAATTCCTAGATGAAATACAAAGTAAATACACCAAGGACCTAGAAACAAGAACTATAAGTAACAATTCCAATCATGACCCCAAGTTTGAATGGAAAAACAATATCCTTTGGTATAAAGGGAGGATTTATTTAAACTGAAACTCTAAATTCAAGGGTAAGGTAATAAAGGAATCCCATGATTCACTAGCCGCAATACATGTGGGATTATTCAAATCTTATTATAATACAAGAAGCTCATTTTTCTAGAAGGGGATGCAAAAATATTTCAATAATTATGTGGTAGAATGTGACAAATGCCAAAGGAACAAAAGTGAAAATATTTTAACCCCGGGGTTACTTCACCCCCTACACCTTCCCAACCATAAATGGGAAGAGATATCAATGGAATTCATCGATGGGTTACCTCTATCGGAAGTGAAGGACAAAATATTTGTAGTGGTTTATCAATTAAGCAATTTTTTAAACTTAATGGCAATAAAAAAATACAGACACAACAAAAAAAAATACAGATATATTTTCCAAGAATATCTACAAATTACATGGCTTCCCAAAATTCATTGTCAATGATAGAGATGCGAAATTTCATGAAAAATTTTGGAGGGAATTTTTCAAACATGTGGGCACGTCACTCAATATGAGCTCATCTTACCCCCCCAAAATAGATGGTTAGACTAAAGTCATAAAGAAATTCTTAGAATCCTATCTACGTTGTTTCATAACAGATAATAAAAACCATTGGCCTTAATGGTTACATCTAGTAGAATGGTGGTACAACTCAACGTTCCAAACCTCCATAAAAATGACCCCCTTCCAAGATTTATATGGGTAGGAACCTCCAAATTAGAAGGAGTTGGTTCTAAACGACACTAATGTTCCAGAATTAAGGAACCAACTAGAGAAAACTCAAAAAACAATTAATGTTAGCACAAACCCAACTAACAAAACCCGGTCGACATGGGTTCCCACTCTGTAGACGCTCAACTCTTCGTGATCTCCTTGAGCACCATCCCAGACAAGTTTTACCCTGTCTAGAAACACCCGCGAAGCGGATGAAGTCTCACCTGAGATGTTAGGGAGGGATGATGAAACCAAGTTTCTGCAGAATGGAAGAGGACTATGGGCATCAAAAACTTATCGAATTATCTACCATATCTAACCAGTTACTTAATTATCAATAAAACCATTCATATTTTCTCTTTAAAAGATCGCATCATTCATTCATCACAAAAATAACCATGTTGTTGCGCAAATAGATCTAGAAAGATAACATCATTCATAAGCAGTAAACATCGCATCATAGATCCATGTCGCACACATTCATCATTTGATTCATAGAAATAGAAAGAAAGAAAGAGACAAAAAGATAACAGTATTCAGATCAATCTTCGTCTTCTCGTATTAATTATGCGCAATCAATCAAAGATCCAAAACAAATAGAAATTCAATTGAGTTCAAGCTCTCAATTCTCATTCTATGATATTCTCTTCATCATAATTCTCCTTCTATTTATAGGTTTGTGCCTTTACATTTATGGTCCACTTCTAACTAACTCCTAACTTATTTTACCAACTAATGACCAATATCCACAAAATATGGTCCAAAAGTACAAAAAATGACATAAAATATTCAAACTAGTCTATCCGCCTTGCATGCCATCTTCCATTTGCATGGTGTCTTTTGAGCTTGCGCAGCATCCACGATGCTACGTAATTTACTTATCCAAAAACCCATGTCAATAGGCCCCCAACACAATCTTGTGGCTCGCCCTCGAGCCACGTTAGTTGGACATGGTGCACTCATTAATTTTCAACTTGAAGTCCTTGTACTGCTGAGTGATCTCCTTTACCTGCGTTTTAATTTTCTCATCAGGGTCCTGACTTCTGAGCAAATTATTCTTTAATGGGTGCTCCACCAGCTTTTCATACACTTCCTTCTTTCCCTCCTACACAGCCTGCAGCGCAGGGACTGCTTTCACCGACAATTGGGCTCCAATTTCTTGGAACTCGTCGAGGTCTTCCACTATCGCTCCTAAGCCTTTCCAACTCATTGTTGTAGCTCCTTTAACTCTGCTGACCACATAATCGAAACAATTGGTGGAATTTTCCTCAATGTCATCTTCAGCGTTGCTAACTGGCCCTTGGCTTGCTGCAACTGCTTTGTCAATTGCTCTAGTTGTTCATCTTGAATGACACTACCCAAAAATTGTGTCATCGCTTCAATGATCTTTTTGGACTCTTGCTCCAATTCTTCAAACTGTGCTGCTATCTCCTCAATGGCACCCTTGCGTTCTGCAATTTTCTCTGGTGGTGTGTTGGGGTAGACCATAGCATTCAAAATACTATTTTCTAGCTACAACTGTGCGATGACTTCTCCAAGTCGCTTTGCCTTTGCGACTGCATCCAACTCTGTAGTGCTTTCAATGATGTACTGACAAGCATCCATAATGGATTCATCCACTTGGCCCCAACCATAAAAAAGTTGCTCCTTCTCAATAATAAGGAGATCAATTTCCTTCTTGAGTTCTATGATTTCTTCTACCGTCTTCGTCTTGAGCTCGTCTTGTGCCTTCTTCAGCACCTCGATTTCCAGCTCTTTTTCTGTCGTCAATTTTCCTTTTCATGACACAAGTCCTCTAGTTCTTTCCACCGTGTCTCCTATTCTTCTTGTGACCATAGGTAGTGGTCACGGTTCTCCTTCTAACGATCGGCCAACTCCTGGTTGGAAACCCACTGTATGTGTACTGAGTTCTGGGTGGACAACTTATTGATATCTGCTGCAATGCTCTACAACAGTTGCAGTAAGGAGTTCACATCCTCTCATCTAGCATCAATCGCAGTCAATGGAATATAAACATTCCTAGCCCACGGCTCAGTGCTAATTGACGCATAGTCTTTCACAGCTGCATCCTCTGGTGCTCATCGTGAAACACCATTATAAATAGAATCCAACTTAGATCTTACCTCTGCAAATCCTTCATGCTCATACTTCTTCATTTCCTTGGCGGTTGCATCGGTTGCATCATTGATAGCTTTAACAAGCCGTTGTAGTTGCGCCTCCATTGCTGAAATTGTGCTGCTACTCGCATCTTGCTCCATTTGCCTCTTAGTCCTTATCTCCTTAAGGATGTGTTGTGCCTGTGGGTTAGTCTCTTTCAATGACTCGCCATTGGATTCATGGTGACTATGTTGGTCAGCTCTTTGTACCATATCGCCAGGTGCATCTGCTAGTGGTCTTGCTGATATTTCATTGCTACTAACCATCTCTCGCCATGCTATAGGCTAGTCATCAATTGCCGCCTCCAATTCCTCATCCTTCACCTTATAAGACATTTGTAACCATTGTTTATCTAGGTCGCGATGCTCTTGTACATGAATGTTGTGTGGTACTATGGTGAATCGAGCGATCCTCCGATATTTTGCTGCGGCCTCATTGGTCAGTTAGGAAACTTTGATAGCTGCTGCTTGCAGTGCTTCCCGGTATACCCAAAAGTGGATCACGCAATCCTCTTGCCTACTAGGCTCCTTGACCCACCATAGGTTTTGATACCTTGCTCCTTTACATACCTTAACGACTTCAACATCCATCCTTTGGTAATCCTCTGGCTCCATCCAAGCCACTAATGCGATGAGGATCAATAGTCACCTATATGTGAAAGGACGCTCTTCGTCCTGAACTGCTACCGTGTCCTCTGTCAATTGGTTCAGCAAGAAGAGGGACCAATTCATTTGTACCCCTTCTTCACATTGTTGTGCACACGGAATCACCCTTGAAGTGCACTAGATGGGGCAGTTCTTACGAACAATCTTGCTCATTAATATCCTGTCGCCAATACATATCGTGCGGTCATTGATGTTATTAATGTCATATGATCTTCCATCGTGTTGTAAGTCATATTTAAGCTTCAACTCAGGGAATCAAGCCACTTATCATTATCCCTGCATTTGAAGTATTGCGATGGATTTGTCCCATCCTTTGGAAACCCTATGATCTCCGAAATCAAATCCAACGTGATTTCTACTAGCATGTCCAACCACAATGTCCCTCCATGAAAGAAATCCAAGAGTTGCTTTAAACAGGTGTTTGCTTCATTCAGCCACCCAAAATGTGGCATGTTGATGAGCCCTAGAAACTCAGCTTTATCCAAACCCTGCGCCCATGGTTGCGGGATATGCCCTATGGGCCCTCCTGCAACTGAGGGTAACAACTCATAAGGCTCATTTTCTACATCATGTAATGCCAACAGGTCATGTTCATCATACTTCATATTCATCAACGCTGGTACAATATCAGTTGTGCACACCATCCCTTTTGGCAGCGATGGCATCTTCAACTGATACTTTTGTTTCTTGGTTAGCCGTCGAGGCTGCGCACCAGGTTAGGTTGGAGCGATGTAGCCCAAGATGTCCTTAATAGACACTCGAGTTCGAATGGTTGATTCTACAACACTAGAGCTAGATGGCCCTATTTGGGCGGTTGCATATTCCTGTGCTCTCACTGATGTTTGTGTCCGCGTCTTCGTCGGCACTAGGGAGATAGGATTCTACCCCCACCACTTCTTAGTAGGGATAGAGGATGATCTGACCCGCATACTGGTAATTTATTCAACAATAGTAACCTATTTGATTGGCGATTCCCTCTCACTCGAAATATCTACTGTGTCAGGATTACTCTGCATCCCGCAACAATGCCCCACAGTCGTGACACACCCTATTCTTCACTCTACAACTCTTGCAATGCACTTAGTATCTCTTGAACTTAACTTCGCTTCAAAAATATTTGCAACTCAACTTAGCATAGTGGTTCTTTCAACCCGCGTCGAGCACCTTCTTATAGCATCCAATCGATCCATCATAATCATTATTGAATCAGTCACGACCATCATGACAAAATCATGCATTAACTACCCGAATTCGTCATTAATCCTGTCAACCCAACGGTCAGATCCTCCATCAATACGCGTTGTCGATTAACTATTATTCATTTATTGTTGATTTGACTAGATTGTGACCCTATAGCTGTTGTGACAGATCTTCCTAACTGTGCTACTAACTCTCCTACTTATGCATCCACTTCCTCTTGGTGTGCCCTTCCTCTGGATATATATTCCTCTTTTTTTCCTATTTCTTTTTTTTGTGTAGTTCCTCAAGCACTATGCGATTCTAGCCCTGTTCTATAGGGCTTTAGTCAGCTACCATTCACCAGTTTTGGAAGCACTGCTCCATCTAATTGCTTCAATTGAACTACCCCCTCTAGAAGTAATGGAATTAACAAGATATTGACCTAACCAATGCATCTGTAACTTACCTGGATGCTTCAAGAACTTGCTGTCATATAGAAACACCAAATCTCCTTGCTGAAACTATTTGTTATTTATGTGGTGATCATGCCAAGCTTTCTGTCGATCCTTCTCGACACGTTGATGGAAACCTATGATAAAGTGGTCCTCTTCAAGCTATATCAACAACACAACACTCTCTTCTAGCGTTGCTTCACCATCCATGCTCGTCACGGCTGCAATGCGCATACTATGAATAATGTACTCCAAAGGCATGACTACCTCTTTCCCATATACCAATTTGAATGGTTTTTTCCCAATCAATCTCTTACAAGTGGTGCGATATTCCCACAATACTGTTGGAATATTCAAATCCCAGTCATCTTGGTTAGCATTATATACCTTTGTAAGTGCATGCTCTAAAATCTTGTTGAATGCTTCTACAGTTCCATTCGCCTGTGAATGATATGGGGTAATTTTCTTGTGTTGTATCTGTAACTCCTCCATCATCTCTCTTACTATGCAATTGATAAAATGGCTACCCTGGTCGCTCATCAGTATCCTTGGGAATCCAAACCGTGTTACAATATTGTCAAATTGGAACCGTGTTGTTGTCATAGAGATGCAGTCCACAACTGGTGCAGCCTCCGTCCACCTCGTCAGATAGTCTATTGTTTTGATTATATACCACGCACCAGTTCGCTTTCCTAGTGGGTTGAATGGTCCCACAAAATCCACAGCCCATTTATCAAAAGGTTGCAAGGTTACCTGGGGTACTAGTGGCATCTCATCCCACTGCGATGGTTTTCCAATGCGTTGAAAGACGTCATAGCTCCGCACATAATCTATCGCATCATTATGTAAAGTGGGCCACCAGATACCTGCGTGAAGCACCTTTATTGTAGTAGCATGACCCCCATAGTGTCCCCAGTGATTCCCGCATGTCATTCCTCTAAAATATCTCCTTGCTTGTGGGGTAGGACACAACGCTGCAAAATTTCATATGGTCCAAGCTTATATAGGTTTCCGCAATCAACTGGTAATTAGAAGATTTAACCACCAACTGCTTCTTTTGACTGGTTGAAAATTCCTCTGGTATGATTCTCGTCGCAAAAAAAGTATTATTTGAGCATAGTAGTCATCTGCCATGTCGACTCTGAATAACTGTGCATCGGGCAATCCTTCTTCAATATTGGTGGGATCCTCACCTGTCGCAATTCATGACAAATTATCAGGGCCAGCATTCAAGTGGCCCGGCTTCACAATTATTTCAAAATCAAACTCCTGGAAGAGAAGTAGCTAGCGACATATCTTCCCCCCCAACACAGGCTTATTGACTAGGTACTTTAAATAGGAAGGGTCGGTAAACATCTTGAAATGTCCACCTAAAAGGTAATGCATGAATATTTGCAGCGCATATACCATCGCTAGACCTTCTCACTCTGTGGTCGTATAGTTTTTCTCAGCAAATGAAAACTTTCGACTAGCAAAAGCGATCAAGTGATCGAGGTCTCCTTCACCTGGTTGCACGAGCACTACTCCCAATGCAACAGATGATGCATCGATATGGACATGGACCTCCTTGTTCCAGTCTGGGGACATGAGTATTGGCCCTGAAGCCATCTTGGCCTTCAGGGTGTCGAATCTTCCTTGATATTCTGGACTCCATACAAATGCAACATATATCTTCAATAGTTTCTCCATGGGGGCAGTAATCGCAACATATCCTTTGATGAATTTGCGATAATACCCAGTGTGCCCCAGTGTCACCCTAAGCATCTTCACATTTGTTGGTGGTGGAAAGCTCAAAATGAGCACTATATTCCCAGGGTCAACCAATAATCCTTGCTTGTACACAACGTGTCCCAACAACATCCCAAATGGTGCATAGAAAATTCACTTCTTAGAGTTCATTGTGATCTGATGTTGTCGACATATTTCTCGCATCAGTTGTAGGTTTTCCAGATGATCCTTAATTAGGCCATACATTTCCCAATCATCCATATAAACTTGTAGGAATGTATGAATGAAATATTTGAATGCAGCAACAACAACTCGGGAGAATACCGCAGGTGCATTTTTCAATCCAAAGGACATCATTGTGTATTGGAAGCAGTCTCATTCAATGACAAATGTCATTTTATGTCAATCTTATTTTGTGATTCTTATCTGGTGATAACCATAAAATCCATATGTAAAAGAGTACATCTCCTAACCGCCTACTCCTTCGAGTACTTCATATGTGAATTATGTCCGAAATAGATCAGGCATATAAGCATCATTCAGTTTTCTTAAGTCGATACAGATCCAAACTTCACCAGTTTTCTTGTCTTGGACCACCATAGGACCGATCCATTCTGATTCTTCCACTGGCTCAATGATTCCGGCATCCAACATCCAGTCAAGCTCAGCCTTGACTCTTTCTTTATATCGTGGATTCAGATGATACGACCTCTATCTTACTATTTTCGCATCTGGTTTTAATGGAATCTTCATCTCTCCTAGATCACCTAGTATCCCCTTCATTTCTGATAATTTTGTTGGAAATAGATCTTGAAACTCATGCTGCAGATCTGTGATCTTTTCCATGGTCTCTTCATCCCAGCAATCCCCAAGACTAGAAAATTTTGGGTTCTCATCTGTGCCAATGTTAACTTTTTTAATATTCAGTGGCTGATTCATGGGATCAGTCGATATCTCTAGTGTTGTGACATCCCTACTCACTTATGTTTCCGGAATATTGATATTCTGTAGCTCATCGTCATCCTCAAGTTTTCCAGACACATTGTAACATTCCATCATTGACTGCATGTGGTAATGCACATGTGGATCCACTGGATATGCAACTAGCACTACTTTTAATACCACATCCCAGATGATCTGAAGTGCATTGTGTACATCGGGATTGGGATCCATGAAACTAAAGGTATGAGAAAATAAAACCATCGACGCTTCCCAAGTGGATATTTCTCTGCGCAACTCCGTGGATATATACCATGAACTGCGGCATTTCGTCCAAGGTGTGAATAAAGGCATGGACCCATTCATCCTTTGGTCACGATGCCCACAAAGTCTGAAATTCCATTAGGTGACTGCTGGAGTCATTCCGCCCATCATACTTCCCAGTGTGATATACTTCTGTGTCACAAAATCGAACTATCATCAACCGTCGACACTGTGTCCATCTAGTAATTTTATTTTTATGAGTCGCCCACCAGCGTGCTACAGTAGCCTTCAGTGTTTCCTCCAGTGCCAACAATCGTTGTGGTTCTAATAAATTCTCTTCAAACTCCATTAATAAGATGGATAGCTCAGGTATTCATTCGTAAATTAGCAATTTGACAATCTTATTCGTGACATGCCATAGTGACTACATGATGAGACCACACTTCCTGAATGAGACCTCGTCCATACGGTTTTTCCAGTTCTCTAGTGCTTCTTCAGAATTGGAGGACATAGAACTAGCACTGCGCCAACCAAGTTCTCCATCGACAGTGGGGTGGATGTAATCTTCATAAATGTTGTAAGCATGATCCCATCCCCTGACAACTTTGTCTTTCATTGGTTCAATATATCGCCGTCCTTCATTTGGATCCATAGGAGCAATGAATATGATGTCTTGATTCTCAAATGTCATCATCCGCTTCTTGAATTTAATCACTACCATACTATCGTTGGCCCATCCAATCCCCAACAATGTGAGATAGGAACCTCCACCATAAAAAAATTCAATCACATCGAAGTCGGCATAGGTCTTCATACCTTCAACATTCACAACCAAGTTCGAAACATATCCGATTGGTTGCACTTTATCCTGATTAGACAATCGCAGCTGCATGGGGGACCAACCCAACGTAGGCCTCCCCATTTTCTACCAGGTTTGTTTTGTTAGAATATTCACATCTGAGCCCAGATATAGAATGACCAAATATACTTCATAGTCCCCGATCTGAATGTTCATGCACATCTCTTTGCCCGTCTTTTTCTTATGTAAGGAGTTCACAGTGGAATCCTTCCGCTCCTTACCTAGGCGGTGCAACAAATTTTCAATCTCAGCTAGAGCATCAGGATCTCTTGCCAATGATAAGAAACTATCAAAGAAGTGCCGCAAAGTACCATGCTTCCATGATAGTCCCACCTCCAATGAAGAACAAAAAGCAGAGGGCATTTCATAGACAAGTGACTTACCAAGATTTCTTTCGATCGCATCTCAAGCTCCAAAAATTGTCTCTTTTTTCGTTGTGATGTCAAACGGTGCCTTCTATTTCCAAGCCAATCAAATATGCGGGTGGGGCCCATCCTCTCCAGTCGTTCCACCTCCCTGGGTGACGATGGAAACGCTAACATCCTCTATTCTAGGCTCTGCTGAGATCATCGCAACTGTCGGCCCTTAATTCTGGTTCATCAGTGGATTTTGGTTCATTGGTGGATTCTGATTTATTGGTGGGTTCATTGGTTGATTCGCAATCTGAGTCTAAAGTGGAACTTGATTCTGAACCTGGTTCTGCAAATGATTCTATCTTTTTAGTTGATTTTGAGTCTGCAACTGGTTCTGATTCTGCAACTCAGGAACGTTCCTGGCCTTCCATATTGCGATTAGATGTGGTTAGTTCTCAACAGTATGATCAACTGTGATGCAATATGTACATGAACAATGGAATTGTGGGAAACTTCTCTAGTAATGTCCAAATACCCCACAATTGTAACACTGGACAGGTCCGCGACCTCTTCCTCCCCCTCTTCCAAAGCCTCCTCCTCTTCCTCAGAATCCTCCTTGTTGTTGGTACTACGACTGAGCCATTTGTTGTGGTAGGGGATTCAACTACTGCTGAACATAGTGCGCTTCTTGAACATACTGTGGTTGTGGCGGAGCCATTGACATTTGACTATACTGCAGCTACGGTACAAATTTTGGTTGCGGCGCAAACTGCAGTTGCGGCTATGATGGTATAAATTGCATCTGTGGTGGTGGTGTATAATGTGGTTGAGGTCGAGAGTTTACCACCTGAGGCTACAGCTGTGCTTGTTGTACTGCACGGTGATATTCACTCTTCACAAAGTATGATTCGTATGTCCTTTCCTGAAGCAGGTCATATGCATGACAGTCTTTATCTTCATTCCGCATAGATCGACAAAATGAGCAATATAGGTTTGGTGGCTTCGACACCATCTTCTGCATGTAGCTACATTCTTCGTGTCGGTGCCCATAGAATTGACGTATGCGACACCATGGTACGTTGCCGCAACTTAGTGGGTTCGGCACCCCAGATAGCATATAATTTCGAGAGTCATGGCAAGTATCTTTAATGTGTCCATCTGCCCGACAACGAGAGCACCAAAGGTCTTCGCGATTCTCTTTCCCTTTCTTAATGTCTTGCAACTGAAGCATCAAGTTTTCTAGCTGCACCTGAATTTGGTTCATACCAGTTGCATTCTCCCCAACAAGTGAAGCTTCTAACTTTATTTCGATATCTAGAGCTTCACACTGTGTCGCGATATTCCGATGCATCAGTGGTTGTCGAATATGAGGTACCAATGTTGTGATAAACCATTCTTTGTGTTGAACGTCACTCATATCGAAACTGAATCTCGCCATCAATGTCTTAAATCTTTTATCAAATTCCCAAACAATCTCATTAGGAAACTGCTTAATCTCTTTTAACTTAGTAATATACTGTGCTTCAGATTTGGCCTTTCTAGATTATTCACTTAGTCCCCTCCTAACTTCATCCAATGTTTTTGTAGGGGTCCCCATAGGAAATTGTATAAATTTCATGTACCAATCCAGCGCATGACCCCAAAGAGTAGTCGCTAATTAGCCCTTCTTGACATCATCATCAGTAGTTTTTCTGACTGTCCACACTGCTTCGCATAGAAACCAATACTGCTCGAGATCGTCAGTCCTGTTCCCATGGAACAAAGGTAACTTTGTATCGTCACCCATCATTCTAGGCCTTCTTCCTACAGATGTTGATCTACTACTAGAATGTTGTTGGCACATTAGGAAATTCGACGTGAAACTTGTATTTCTTCCTGAATATAAAGTAGTGCACGCAGACGTGGGTACGTTTCTGATGGGGTTTGGTCTTACTGTTGTTCTGGGCATAGTCTAGCTCTGATCGTCCTCTTCTTCACTGTAGGGTCTCTTCGTCCCATGTGGTCTTCCTTCACAGTCTTGTGTTTCGATCACAACAGGAGCTTCTCCTATCCTCTACCTCTTCTCTTGTCAAAACCTTGCTCCTCCCTTTGTAATACCACTTTATTCCTTGGATTCCCTCACAGTCTCATCAAAACTTGCACACATCTACCCCTTATCTTCCCATTCATCTCCCCCCTTTCGTCGCGGTATCCACTGCCTCCACACACCGTAGTTGTACTACTCGAGGTGCATCTTCAGTATACCCTTTTCACATACAATCATATTAATTGACAATTGTAGAGACAATAAGAACCTACCTCTAGGTCCGCTGAATAATTCCATTTCTACTTTGTTGTAGGACTTGATAGTGTTGACTGCAAATTCAGTGATATATCCCTCTAGGATACTATCCAGCCAGACCTCAACAGGTCACAATGCTTTGTTGTATGTTTCCTCCAGCTCATGGATCAACTCAGGGATATAGGATGTTGGTTCTCCTCCTTGTAAATTTGTCTTCTTGTAAGTGAACCATGCCAACCACTCATACAATATGATGGGAAACTCACAGAAAAAGTACTCATGAGGACCGTCATGTATGTATCTTTCCAACCACTTGTCCGTCGTCAGTCTAAGGTTCTGATTTTCTGCTTCAGCAAATTCTTGTAGCTTCTGATCAAACCAATCTTGAATTTATGGTAGCGTTAGATTCCACATATCCTCTTCTCAGTCGCAACATGGTCCCAACAACAGAACCATTTGTTGGCGCAAACCCAACCAACAAAACCCAATCGACAGGGGTTCCCACTCTGTCAATGCTCAACTCGATGCGATCTCCCTGAGCACCAACCTAGATAGGTTTTACCCTGTTCGGAAACACCCGCGAAGTGGATGAAGTCTCACCCAATATGTTTGAGGGAGGGCTGACGGAACCAAGTTTCTGCAGAATAGATAGGATTATGGCCATCGACAATCCATTGAATTATCTACCAGATCATGTCCAGATCTAACCAGTTACTTAATTATCAATAGAACCATTCATCTTTTCTCTTTAAAATATCACATCGTTCATTCATCACAAAAATAACCATGATGTTGTGCAAACATATCTAGAAATATAACATCATTCATAAGCAGTAAACATCGCATCATAGATCCATGTCGCACACATTCATCATTTGCTTCACAGAAATAGAAAGATGGAAAGAGAAAAAAAGATAACCGTATTGAGATCAACCTTCGTCTTCTCATATTAATTCTGTGCAATCAATCACAGATGCAAAACAAACAACAATTCAATTGATTTTAAGCTCTCAATTCTCATTCTAATGATATTCTCTTCATGATTGTGTCTATTACATTTACAATTATTCTTCTATTTATAGGAATGTGCCTTTACATTCATGGTCCACTTCTAACTAAATCGTAACTTATTCTACCAACTAATGACCAATATCCACAAAATATGGTCCAAAAGTACAAAAAGTGACATAAAATATTCAAACTAGTCTATCTTCCGCCTTGCGCACCATCTTCCACTTGCACGGTGACTTCTGAGATTGTGCAGCATCCGCGATGCTGCGCAATTGACTTATCCCAAAACCCATGCCAACAATTAAATTACTCAAGGATAACTTAGTTACAAAACAAACTCATATGAGGTAACAAGCATAACAACACAAAACAGAGAGAGAATTTGAAGTAGGAGACTGGTCGTTCGTAAGACTCCAACCCTATAAATATGTATCTCTTAAACAAGAAGGAAAAAACAAGTTGGCCCAAATTGTTTATGGAACATACCAGATCACCAATAAGATTAGTCAAATCGTGTATGAATTACACTTACCTGATAAAGGTTGTATCCACAATGTCTTCCATGTATCATGTCTCAAAACAATGTTGGGGCAACATCAAACGGTGTAAACAGTACTT
This sequence comes from Pseudotsuga menziesii, assembly GCA_001517045.1. Taxonomy (NCBI): domain Eukaryota; kingdom Viridiplantae; phylum Streptophyta; class Pinopsida; order Pinales; family Pinaceae; genus Pseudotsuga; species Pseudotsuga menziesii. The sequence continues at coordinate 85,936 of LPNX010655449.1, read as the reverse complement.
CCTATGTTAGATGATGAAGGAAGGGTCATTTTGGAACTAGAGACGATTATTGCAACCAGAGAAAGAAGACTTCATTCTCAAACACTCAAGGAATATCACATTAGGTGGAATTTTTTTCCAGATGAAGACACATCATGGGAGATAGAACAGTTTTGTGACCAACAATATCTGTCCTTACCCTTGCTTTGATCACAAAGCATTCTAAAAAATGACAACAATGTCATGTAAGTAGTTAGAGAACACATATTTTAATTATTAAATGTAATATTATTGTAGGGTCACACCATTCCATTGAAATGGTGGGTTGATACCAATAATAGGTCTTTCTCTCTTATTGTAAAAACCATTCTCATATATTAAATTCAATTATTCGTGGCTTATTCGATTCATCATGGGTTTAGAAATTCGTTCACACCAATGTGCTAAAAATATATTCTAGATATTGTATCCCAAAAAGGAGGCAAAAAGGAAATGCCCTCAAAAAAGGAAAAGATTGTGGTCTGTCATTATGTTGAATCCCTCATCTTGAAAACATCGCATATGAAACTAAGCATCAAATAGTGAATGTACAAGAGGATTTGAGCCTAAAATGCTACATCCTCTATTAATCTAGTTAACTAGAAGAATTATTTTCTTCTAGGAATCAAACACTAACACCATAACCATAAATCACGTCAAGTTATTTCCTTGCATTCAAAGAAAAATGCACCATTATTGCCATTTGTTTTGCACTTTTAGAACAGTGCCACGTTCTTAGGCCATTCATGTCTAATTTTGATATGCACTTTGGGAGGGATTTGGTTCTTTTTAGAAGAACTTCGTATTCTTAACCCATTTGGGTGAAATCTTGTTAAAGAACCCACATTTGAGTCTTTGGATGGATCCAAACAATTTCTAGCACCATCAATAAAATAAAGCAACGCTTCAGTTAACTAGAAGCACTACTTTCTTTCAGAAACCAAACACTAACATCATAGCCTTAAAGCATATCAAGCTATTTCCTTGGATTCACCTAATTGCACCATTTTTGGCATCAATTTGTGTGTTTTAGAACAACTCCATTTTCTAAGGCTATTCGAGTCTAAGTTCACTATCTTCCTTGGAAGCAGTGTTTCCATTGAATAGACTTCTTCTACAAAGCAATAAACCAATTCATGAAAAGTTGTGCACCGCCATATTAATTGTATAGAAACCAACATATCGGAGCTAGGAAAAGATCAAGACTTGATTTAGTAATCTTGTAACACCCTGGTTTTGACCCCATTTGCATTAAAATATATATGATGTAAATATTGTATTTAATCATGATGTGGAGTTAAAGGCCAAGGTCCTACCATCGATTTAGTGGTTTATGTTTCGACAATTAAAATCGATGCCAATGTTATTTCATGCTAGCCCGACACATTATAATTTGGGCATCATGTACATATGAAATTTAATTAAAATACCCACAACCAAATATGTCAATGCAACATTAAAGAGATGGGGGCATGATTTCGTAAGGATAAGGGGGGGAATATTCAAATGTTTGAGTCAATGGGGAAAAACCAAAAGTCAAAGGGAGAACCCAACAAATTGTCAACTACCTATTTTGTCTTTTGTGCCCAAACATTTATTTCTGCCAGAAATTGGTTGAGGTAGTTATTGCATGGGGATGGGAAGAGCATGGCCGGAGTCAAATTCAAATTCGGCAAAGCACCCATTTTGGAAAATTGTGTTTTGACTTCCTGGGAAAATAAAAACCCAAAAACGTATGCCCATTCTATTATGCATTCACGTTTTCATTTTCCTCACCATTCTCCTTCACGTTGGGCTCTTTCAGGTAGCTGGAGCTTCTTGTGTTTTTTCATTTCACATTTTAGTTGTTTACTTCATTTTACCCATGGATGGGGGGTCATTTTTGTAATGTGTAGTGGTTGGGTTGTCTCCCTCACGTTTTCCTGCCATTTTCCTCATTTTCCATGTCCAAGAAATTCGTTTTTGTGTTGCTAAATGAATGGCCAGCAAGGATTCACGATTTGGGGTTTATAGCAGCCGTTTTTTCTCATGAAATGCCCATAATCATTGTTGAGTTCGAATTTCTCACCCAGGGGTCGATTTCCCCATTTTACCAATCTATTTTTGGATTAAAAACGTTTTTACTCAAACCCAGAATTGCATTTTGTTGTGTGTGCACCCCTTTGTTTTGTTCTGAACTGGTTTGGAGTGGAAGAGGGAAGAATTAGCTTGATAAACCCATTGTAGAAAGGAACCACATAGAGAGATAAAGATAAGCTAGTTATTCTTTCTTGCACACCCTGAAGAGAATTGAAAAGGAAGGCATAGCCTGAGGGACTGTGTAGCAGAGAAGGGGATGTTTCATTGTGTTGGGTGTGTAGGTGTTGGGAAAATCAAGCTAAATCTGATGTAGGTGTCCATAGCTCTGTGGTTGAGCTCACTAGCTTAGCAATTCAGCCTTCCACCTCCTTAGCATCCTGATAAACCCAACTGTATTTGGCTTGGCTGAGTTTTGATGTATATTTGGCTATGTGTGAGCATGTTGTAGTTCCTTATTCCTTGTGGGGATCATGCCTAGCTCAAGGGTGGAAGTACTACTGAAAGATTGATGAGCACACTGGCCTATGGTTAGGTGGAATGTTACAGCGACATAACTAGTTGTGTGAGAAGATTTTTCATAAGATAAGTATCTCTTGTCTATTCACCCATACAACAATATTTGCTTGTTTTAATGAATTATGATGAACATGATTAGTGATGTGTTGAAATGAATTTTCTTCCGCTGTAGATTTCATTATGCATACGTAATTTTTTTTATCTTCCATGCATTTTTCTTTTATGATGTTCATGGGGCGTAAATCCTTGCTTAAAGGATAGTAGTAGCCTGTAGATCGCATCCTCTCGGACGGGAGGGGATGTGGCAGTGTGGTATCAGAGCTGTGTTGTAGCATTGGGCCTCAATGGGCCATGAAGAGTAGCCGATAGAGGAAGAATCAACCTCTGTGGTTAGCAGAAGCAAAAGGAAGCAGACAGGAGAAGTTCTCCAAAATTTCTCTAAGTGTTGGAAAATTCCTTGTCGACTCAATTAGCCGAAGTTGAGCCAATACATGTCGACTGAGTTAGTCGAAGTTGAGCCAATGCATGTCGGCATGAAAGGATGATTTGAGTCAATGCATGTTGGTGTGAAAGTGATGAGTCAATCCGACGAGAAGAAAAAAGGAAAAGAAAAATTTTCCAAAATTTTTTAAGGGTTTGAAATCAACAAAAATCAGTGAATTTTGTCGGTACGTCAGCTGAGTTTTGCCGACGCACATCGAAAAACTTGGGAAGTTTCAGCCGAAACGTGTCGAATGGAAATTCAAGTATCAACTGATATATGTCGGGTGGAAGTTGAGTTATTCCAATCGAAAGAAAAGTAATAAAAATTCCGACATGTCGGCAAGATTAGAAAGTTTTTTCCAATCAGAAGAAAGTTTGGAATTTTTCCAACACGGTGGAAGGTTCAGCAGGTTTTTGCCGATAGGAAGAAAATTCAAAATTTTTCGACAAGGAAGAAGGCTTGGCAAGTTTTTGTTGATCGAAAGAAATTTTAAAATTCTTTCGACACGTTGAAAGGAGAAAGTGAGATGATCCAACATGTCGGAAAATTTTGGTGAGTTTGTCGATCGGAGGAAAACAGAAAAATTTGTTGAAACAAATATTTTTGACAGGTTTTCAGTGGGATCTACAGGTGCTACAAAAGTGAAAAATGATAGTGAGATTATCCGCGAGATTGCGCAAAAATGGAATATTTACAACAAAAAAAACAACAAGGGCGTTGCACAAGGGGGAAATCCCCCTTGAAACCCACTGTCCCCTTGAGACAGTCATTGTTGTAAAAATAAAATTCTATATGGGGAAAAGTTGTCAATATAGGATTTTTCACAATTGAACTTGTGCCAGGAGAAACATCACTGTCCAAGACACCCTACAGAATGAGTACACCATAAATGCTAGAGATAAAGATGCAACTGCAAGAGCTGCTGGAGAAGAAGTATATCAGGCTGAGTGTGTCTCCTTGGGGAGTACCAATTCTGTTTGTAAATAAGAAATATGGTACACTCAAGTTGTGTATTGATTACAGACAACTGAACAAAGTCACTGTGAAGAATAAATACCCATTGTCTAGGATTGATGAACTCTTTGATCAAATGAGAGGAGAAAAGGTATTTTCCCAGATTGACTTAAGGTCTGGTTACCATTAGGTAAGAATCAAGGATGAAGACATTCATAAGACAGCCTTCAGAACAAGGTATGAAAATTATGAGTTTGTAGTGGTACCATTTGGTCTCACAAATGCACCAGCTACATTTATGTACCTTATGAATAATGTCTTCAGCAGGTATTTGGACAAGTTTTTTCTTGTTTTCCTTGATGACATTCTTATTTATTCTAAGAATGAGGAAGAGCATGAGGAACATCTGAGATTGAAATTTCAATTTCTCGGGGAGCATATGCTGTATGCAAGCTGAGCAAGTGTGACTTCTATAAAGATAGGCTTTATTATTTGGGTCACATTATCTCAGATGAGGGAATATCTGTAGACCCTAAGAAGATTGAGGCCATTATGAATTGGCCTACTCCAAGAAATGTGACATATGTAAGATATTTTATGGGACTTGCAGGATACTACAGGAGATTCATTGAAGGATTCTCCAAGGTTGCACATCCAGACACTTCTTTGAAAAAGAAGGGAATAAAGTTTGAATGGACACCAAGGTGTGAAGAAAGCTTCCATCAGTTGAAGAGCCTTCTAACAAGTGCATCAGTCTTGAAGATTGCAGACCCAGAAAAATATTTTGTGTTGTGTACTGATGCATACGGTCAAGGGCTTGTAGGATTCCTTATGCAAGACAACCACGTGATATGTTATGAATCAAGAAATTTGAAGGATCATGAGAAGAACTATGCCACTCAGGATCTAGAACTTGCAGCTATAGTACATGCTCTCAAGATGTGGAGGCATTACTTAATGGGAAGAAAGTTTCATTTAAGGACAAACCATTGTGGTCTGAAGTATTTGTTTGATCAGCCTACCCTAAATTTTAGGAATACGAGATGGCTAGAGTTTTTATGTGAGTTTGATTTTGAAATCAAACACATAAAAGGAAAATAGAATAAGGTGGCTGATGCACTTAGCAAGAATGTGCGATAAATGCATGTGGAATCTCTTAGTATTTTCCAATCAGACTTGAGACAACAAATTGTTAATCATGCTGTTAAAAATGAAATGTATGTGTAGGTAAAGGACAAGTTGCAGCAACAAAGCCTTGAAAAGAAGTATGAGGGATATAAATTGGAAGAAGATGGACTTCTTACCTATAAGAATGGGATCTATATTCCAAATGTAGCAGAGTTGAGGAGAGTTGTTATGGATGAGATCCATCAAGCTCCATATTCTGGTCACCCGGGATATCAGAAGACAATTTCTACAACTAGAAAGAAGTATTTTTGGCCAAGAATGAAAAAGGACATGGCTGAATATATTTGAAAGTGCATGAAATGTCACCACATGAAGGTTGAGCATCAACACCCAGCAGGTTTGTTGCAGCCTTTTCCAGTTCCAGAATGGAAATGGGAAGTTATTTCCATGCATTTTATTACAGGATTACCAATGACTTGGGGACAACATGATTCCATCATGGTTGTGGTGGAAAAGTTGACAAAGGAAGCACATTTCATACCGGTTAAGTCCACACATAACACTGATGACATTGCAAAAATATTCATGAAGGAGATTTTCAAATTGCATGGATTTCCTAAGGAAATAGTCTCTAACAGAGATGCCAAGTTCACTTCCAATTTTTGGAAGGGGTTGTTTGTGGATTTGGGTACAAACATGAACTTCGGCCCTGTCTACCATCCTCAGACTGATGGACAGACAGAGAGAGTGAATCAGGTTCTTGAAGACATGCTTCACATGTATGTGATGGACAAACCAACCAAGTGGGAAGATTATTTACACTTGGTAGAATTTGCATATAACAATGGACATCAAGCATCCTTGGGGATGGGTCCATATGAATCTTTGTATGGTAGGAGGTGTAGGACACCAGTGACTTGGGATAATCCAACGAACAGGATTGTGCTTGGGCCAAAATTGTTCAAGGAGACAGAGCAAGAGGTTGTAAAGATCAGGTAGAATCTTAAAGTAGCCCAGGATAGACAGAAAAGCTATGCTGATAAGCATAGAGTGCACATAGATTCAATGTTTGGGATCATGTTTACCTTAGAGTGAGGGCAAGGAAGAGTTCATTGAAGCTTGGAATTTGTGCCAAGATGTCACCTAGATACTATGGGTCATTTGAAGTGCTTGAAATAATAGGGCCAGTTGCATATAGACTTGCATTGCCTGCTAGCACTAGGGCTCATAATGTTTTTCATGTTTCTTTGCTTAAGAAATATGTACATGATCCTAACCATGTGATAAATTGGGATGTGATTCAGGTGGAACCCGAGGGAGAGTTCCAAATCGAGCCAATGTGCATCCTCGATAGGAAGGTCACAATGCTTTGGAATCAATCCATAGGACAGGTAAAGGTGCAATGGGAACACTACGGTACTGAAGAACCTATGTGGGAGCTGTAGGATGTCATGCGATTGGCACATCCATTTTTGTTCAGTTCTGTGGAGCACTAAGGGTGGTGCTAGTGTAGCATTTTTGTTCAATTTTGTAAAGCACCGAGGACAATGTTGTTGCAAGGGGGAGGGAAATGTAACACCCTGGTTCTGAGCTTGTTTGCATTAAAGTATATATGATGTAAATATTGTATTTAATCATTGTGTGGAGCTAAAGTCCAAGGCCCCGCCATTGATTTAGTGGTTTATGTTTCGACAATTAAAATCAATGCTGACGGTATTTCGTGCTAGCCCGACACATTATAATTCGGACATCATGTACATATGCAATTTAATTAAAATACCCACAACCAGCTATGTCAATGCAACATTAAATAGATGGGGACATGATTTCCTAAGGATAAGGGGGGGAATATTCAAACCTTTGAGCCAATGGGGAAAAACCAAATGTCAGAGGGAGAACCCAACAAAATGTCAACTACCCATTTTGTCTTTTGTGCCCAGTAATTTATTTCTACCAGAAATTGGTTGAGCTAATTATTGCATGGGGGTGGGAAGAGTATGGGAGTCAAATTCGAATTGGGCAGAGAACCCATTTTGGAAAATCGTGTTTTGACTTCCTAGGCAAGTAAAAACCCAAAAACGTATGCCCATTCTATTATGCATTCACATTTTCATTTTCCTCACCATTCTCCTTCATGTTGGGATATTTTAGGTAGCTGGAGTTTCCTGTGTGTTTTCATTTCACATTTTGGTTGTTTACTTCATTTTCCCCATCAATGGGAGGTCGCTTTTGTAATGCTCAGTGGTTGGGTTGTCTCCCTCATGTTTTCCTGCCATTTTCCATGCCCAGTAAAAAAAAATTTGTGTTGTTGAGTGAATGACCAGAAAGGATTCACGATTTTGGGGTTTATAATAGTCATTTTTGCTCATGATATTCCCAGAATCATTGTTGAGTTCGAATTGTTCACCCAGGGGTCGATTTTCCCATTTTACCAATCCATTTTTGGATGAAAAACATTTTTACTCAAACCCAAAATTGCATTATGTTGTGTGTGCACCCCTTTGTTTTGTTTTGAACTGGTTTGGAGTGGAAGAGGGAAAAATTAGCTTAATAAAACTAATGTAGAAAGGAACCACACAGAGAGATCAAGAGGGGTTGGTTATTCTTTCTTGCACACCCTAAAGAGCATTGAAAGGGAAGGCATAGCCTGAGGGACTTTGTAGCAGAGTAGGGGATGTTTCCTTGTGTTGGGTGTGTAGGTGTTGGGAAAACCAAGCCAGATCTAGAGTAGGTGTCCATAGCTCTTTGGTTGAGCTCACTAGCTTAGCAATTCATCCTTCCACCTCCTCAAAATCCTGATGAACCCAACTGTGTTTGGCTTGGCTAAGTTTTGATGTGTATTTGGCTATGTGTGATTCTGTTGTAGTTCCCTTATTCCTTGAGGGGATCATTCCCAGCTCGGGGGTGGCAGTGCTACTGAGAGATTAATGAGTGCACTGGCCTATGGTTGGGTGGAATGTTGTAGTGACATAGCTGGTTGCGGGACAAGCTTCTTCATAATATAAGTGTCTCTTGTGTATTCACCCCTGCGACTGTATTTGCTTATTTTAATGAATTATGATGAACATGATTAATGATGTGTTGAAATGAATTTGCTTCTGTTGTAGATTACATTATGCATCTGTAATTGTTTTATCTTCCATGCATTTTTATTTTATGCTGTTCATGGGGCGTAGATCCTCGCTTAAATGATAGTAGCAACCTCTAGGTCGCATCCTCTCGGATGGGAGGGGACATGACAAATTTGATCTGAGATTCGAACTTTTTCTAGTCCATTGCATCTCACATTCAAAATAATTAGAAAGTGCAAAGCGAGTTCCCAACACTGAAATACCTGTAAACTTTGTTTCTTGTCCTAAAATGAGAAACTATAGAAAAACATTCAAGTAGGACTCTAGAATACGAAAAAACTGAGGAAATGGAGGAAAACATGAAACACTTGTTCCCAAATAGAGTAGTATTGCAATCATGATTGGTATTTTGTGCCAAAAAAACAAAATAACTAGAGGCACTTTGAACCAATGTGTCATACTAATAACACCAGAAAACCATGCACCAAACCCATAGACATTGCTCATAAAAATACAATTAAAAATTGCTAAAGCAAGAAAAGAGTTACTTCTACTGCATTTAAAACAAAAAGTACATGTCCCAATGATGATAGCGTTTGATTTGAACTATGGAGTTTAGTGTTGCATTTGGCTAGAAAAATGCCCTTTGAAGACAAGCCCATTGAGTTCATGCCTTCCATAGATACATAGAAAAACGAAAAAATAAATCATTCCAAAATAATCTACCAATTTAACATGAAAATGAAACCATTTTAGTGAAAATCTAGCTACATTTTTTTCTTTTACAAGCAAAACAATTTGCAACTATGATCCAAATGATATAAAAAGTAATTAAATAACAACAACAATCACAAAGAATAAGCGTAACATAGATGCAAACCTTCGTTGTCCTTAACTGTAGTGCTTCTATTATGAAGTTTCCTCCTCATAAGCATTGCTACTCTTTTCATTGCTTCTAAAATGGATGCTGCATGTGGAAATTTATTCATTGATGCCGAGTTTAGAAAATGGGAGATAGAATTGACATATAACACAATAATCCTTTACTTGCTACACACATTATGACAAACAAATCCTTTACTTGTTATGCAAGTTATGAAGTGTTACCAACTAGAAAATACAACAAGCATCCAAACAGGTCCTTTACTTGTTGTGCAGGTTATGAGTATGTTACGAACCAGAATACAACACGCATATAGTAAGTGACACATATCACACTAGTATATAGGTGACTGCAAGAATTTATCCCTATGGTAATATACCATCACTATTTAAGTATGCGTTTTTTTAATAATTTATTTAGTAATGCTCTCATCCAAATGGATATCGGCGGCCACCCACCTATTCCATTGGCTCAAAACAATTGTCCATTGTGGCAGTTTCCTAGTTATATTTCTACGTTTTTTTGGGTCCCAAACTTCTAGGGATGTTTTGAGGCCCTAAATGACATTTTTTGGCGATTCGGGGGCCAAATGGTTTCTAGAGGCATGCATTTGGCTGGTTAAAAGTTGTAAAGCTTAGACAGACCTTTCCAACGAGCTATCAAACGCCCAAATTGGAGATCGTATGAAAAATTTATGACCTCGGGAAGTTGACTATTCAACTTACCACCTTGGGGCTGCAAACTTTATGACGGTTCATCTTCTAAGGTTACGTTTTGGAATTTTGGGGTTCTCACCCTCATTCTTATTGTAAATAGGCTCCTTTGGCCTCATTTTTGTATTCATCTTGGCACGGATGAGGGTAACAACCACATCTCTTCTCAGAGATAGCTACCACCATTCTAGCAATTGTATTACAGTCTATTTTATTTCCACAATTTAATAGAATTTGTGTTTACTATATCTCTATTATCTTTGTAAAATGTCTGTGATTATGATTCTCTATATGTTATTTAATTTAGTTCACGCATAAATATGGATCAGTGGTATCAAAGCAATCTTCTTTTTTATTGTTTCTCGACGCATGTCCCCAATGAGGTCAGGATATAGAGAGTTCGGTCTTGAACTAGTTTCACTTGATCACTCTCGCCACCCCAAACGACCTCCCATGGCGGAAGAAAAGAGAGACGATGGAGTAGGAGATCCTATCAAGTCGTTGCTCGAGGAAGCCCTCGAGCGACAGAGGAAAGAGATGATGGATAGTTTCGCCCAAATCCTTCTACGAATTTCGGCAGCGGTAAGTGCATCTTCAATGAGTAGCCGGTTCGGGGATGCAACTCCCTTTAAGTTACAAGCTAACTTTGATATTCTTTTATTTGAAGGCAATATCGATGCAGATGCCCTGGATAATTGGTTGAATGTTCTAGAAGGGTATTTCTTTGCCCACAATTTCTCTGAAAGGGAAAAGATCACCTTTTCTCTCCTTAAGGCAGTCCTCCATGTCCAAAATTGGTGGGGTATTTATTGGGAGCAAAACTCATCAGACGAGTCTGGAATGTTTGAGATAAATCCCACTTGGGCCTTTTTCATAGATGTCATCAAGGAACAATATTACCATGTGGGAAACTATGATGACCAGTACACAAAATGGACCATTCTACATCAAGAAAGGGACCAGATGGTGTCAGAGTACACCAACAACTTTCATACCTTGCGCACAAAGCTGGGTATCAAGGACTCTGAGCAGCACCTGATTCTAAAATATCATAGTGGTATACATCGGTACATCCGAACTGAGATGGATTTCCTCGACATTTCTTTACTTGGATCTGCCTATCGGTATGCTGTCAAAATCGAGGAGAAATTTCGACAAAATAACAAGCGAGACTCTAGACCTGCAAATCCACTGCAGAAGCAAGGCAAAGGAAACCCTAACCCGCAGAACACAGCAAAAGGAAAGGACAACCAGTCCCTGCCATAAGCAAAGAAGGGGGATGGAAATACAAAGAAGGACACCGAGAAGTGGTGCGAATTTCATAAAATCCCTTGGCACACCACTGATGAATGTCACTCAAAGCAGTCATTGGTGGTCGAGATCAAGTCTTCAGAATCAGATCTTGATTCTGATTCTGAACCCAATGCCACAGCCGCAGACAATGGGAGGAAGATCATTGATGTAGACCCCACTGCCACTGTTGCTACCACACAGGTTCAACTAGAGGAACCTGAAGAGTCAGAGGCAAAGGAGCACCTCTTCCACTCGTAGATGTGGGTGAAGGGAATCCCACTACATTTCATTGTTGACAATGGTATCTAAAAGAACTTGATCTTAGCAGAAGTCATCAAGAGATTTGAGCTTCCGATAACACCACACCCATAACCCTACAACATCGTTTTGCTAAGCCAAGGACGAGATATCCACATTACTCAACAATGTCGCCTACCATATGGCATCAAGCCTTTCAAAGACGAGGTGATGTGTGATGTGGCCCCACTTGAAGTATGTGATGTTCTTTTAAAACAACCATATATCTGGAAGCATCATGTTGTATATGAGTCACGTCCTCACAGTGCCATTGTCAGTTTGGGTGGAAAACTCTATCGGATACCAGAGACCATTGCACCTAACACAGTCTTGCAAGGTAGGAAGATAAGCTCCCACATCAAAAAATTATTCCTCTTCACAATTGCGTCTAAAGGAGAACATAAGATCACAGAGACCTCCACACCCTCTGCACAGGGTGTCTCTGCTCATCAGACACAAGAACAAGACAGAGCCATTATTTCCTCATCTATCCGAGTACCTCTATGATGCAAGGCCACACATTCAAGGTGCTCATCCAAAAACAAATCATCCATACAACAATTATATCCCTCTCGGGATGTCAAAGAAAGGAAGCCTTTTCACTTCAGCAAATGTCGCACCAGGAGATCAACTCAACACACAGTTCGAGATATGATACGGGATTCGATGCAATGGAAACCATTGCTTCCTAAGGAGGAATGATTGATCTAGATGGATATCGGTGGCCACCCACTTATTCCACTGGCTCAAAACAATTTCCATTGTGGCAGTTTCCTGGTTATTTTTCTACAAATTTTCGGGTCCCAAACTTTCGAGGCTATTTTGAGGCCCTAAATGATGTTTTTGGGAGATTTGGGGGTTAAATAGTGGCCACTAACATTTATTTGGCTGGTCAAAAGTTGTAAAGATTAGATAGACCTTTCCAACAAGCTATCGAACGCCCAAATCGGAGATCGTATGCAAAATTTATGACCTCGGGAAGTTGATTGTTCAACTTACCACCTTGGGGTCGCAAACTTTATGACGGTTTATCTTCTAGGGTTACGTTTTGGACTTTTGGGGTTCTCATCCTCATTCTTATTGTAAATCGGCCCCTTTGGCCTCATTTTTGTATTCAGCTTGGAGCGTAGCAGCCACATCTCTTCTCAAAGATGGCTACCAGCATTCTAGCAATTGTATTACAGTATTTTATATTTCCGCAATTTAATAGAATATGTGTTTACGGTATCTTTGTTATCTTTGCAAAATGTCTATGATTATGATTCTCTATATGTTATTTCATTTCGTTCACGCATAAATCCGGATCATGCTCAATGATAAAATTAGTCATTTCAAGTAGTTTCTAAAATAGTTTTCTAATACGATTAAGTCACAAATTATTATGTGTTTTTTTTTAATAATTTGTTTAGTAATGGTCAATGATAAAATTAGTCATTTCAAGTAGTTTCTAAAATTAGTTTTTTAATATGATTAAGTCACACATTAAAACTAAATTTTATTGATATTTAGAAACAAAGAAATATTAAAAAATAAGTAGAACATAGAGTCTCTGCTACATATGGCAGGCACTGACTTAAAAAACAAAGAAATAACTTGATATCTCATGTATAATCAAATTTTGAAAGATTTCTATGCAGGAAAGGCTTGATATCACATATTCTAATGCATGCCTTTGTAGCATCTGGCTTACTTTCCACCTTTCAGAAAGAAAAAAAACACAAAGTTTTAGATAGTGGCTATGCTGATCTGATAATCAAAAAGAGAATCATGAGACTGAGGGCAAAGCAATCATGAATATAAAATTTATTGAATTGAAGATGTTCATCTTCTTATTGTTATTAGATGAGTGGAGAAAGACCTCACGGTCATTCTCTAGACGTTGGTTCGCATGCAAAATAAATTGCAGAACGTGTTATTCAGTAACAACATATACAGGTAGCTCGACTTATACAGCATATACGTTTTTATTACACCGTGGTCTCTCATTCATTCATGCCTTGTGAAACTGGACCCGGAGAGCCTCCGCCGAATTATCGATAACCAACCACCTGTTGTCAGTATCGTCAACGTAAATTCCGAGTTTGGTACAAACAAGTCTGCAATTGCAAGGGCAGAAATACAGAACGTAACCATCTCCATCAATCGCCTTTACAATCTGAAATAACGAAGCAGGATCCGAAGCTTTGATGAAACGTTTGGTGGAGTTGCCATCGTTCTCATTCTGTACAGACCATGTAGTGGATTGAACACAAACAGTTTTAACTGCCATGTTAACATTGAGGTTGACGTGCTCTTGCACGATTGCAGACGAAAAGTTTCCAGTCTGGCCCTCAGCTACCTTCAACACTAGAGGATATCCTCTCGATGTCTCAGAATTCTCTTGCTTCACATACAATGGGCAGCTGTTGTTCACGCGTATCTTCAGTGCCAGCCCACCGCCATTGCCACTTCCAGCTACAGCTGGTAGAACTGTATATTCTTCCCCTACCACCACAGGATTCCCTTTGTCATCCACCACATCTGGGTGGTCCGTTTCCACAGCACCCTGCACCTCCTGAATGGGCAGATTAATCAATAACATAAATGTTGTTACTGCTACCAGTTGCATCAACAATACCATCCTTCCCCTGTCAATCAGTTTTCAAATTGCACACAAAACAAATTAGCACCTTAGTAATAAACAAATTATGAAGGGAAACGTAACTAATTTTTGATATATAATTACGAGGCAAGATGACTGTGATAAGGCACAAGTACATACGAGGCTGATGTAGAACCCATTGCGATTGCAGCTACTGTGACTGTGCTTGCGGCGCTTTTAATGATCCCCAAATGTGCTGTTTGTTTGCTGTATATATATCAACAAAGTAAGTATAATCACATTATGTACCGTCTTCATAGCTCTATATATAGAGAGCCCAGAGAACAGGTGGAATTTATCTGGATTACTAACACAAGCTGTAGATGACGAAAAATCAACATTCAAGCTGCCATTTTGGACTTTGATTTCTGAGTAGTACTGTATATGTTTGGATTCAATTCCAACTCTCTTATCTTATTGAAATTTAAATTGTCAACTTTCCTTACTCTCTTATCTTATTGAAATTTGAATTGTCAACTTTCCTCATTTCCATGTGGATGTTGCGTTATTTCTGTACGTGTTGTGAATGAGAACCTGCAATCTCTATTTCTGTACAGTATGGTTTCTCAAGTTATCTACCAAAGCGATAAAACATAGTGTCTATCTCTTATCCATGGACCATTTCAAAAGATAAAAACATAGGAAATAGGGAGCCACTATAAATGTCAAATAAGAATTTTAGGGTGCATGCACTGCGAAAAGTCAAAGAACAACCAAAATTTGACCATAGTTAACAACACAGCAAACACAGAGTACTCCTTTCCCACACGATAACTTGGTTAATGAGTATGATTTTATGATGTGATCATTTTTAAACAACTGTTTTTTCTTGAAGTTTCCAGAATGCTTTGCAAACAAATCTTTGAAGCGTTGGTTTCGTTCTAGAAGAGGAGGTTAAATATGGCAGAAAAGATTAAAACCTCCGTGAGATTGTACAAATACGGCATGTGCCATAGTTAATTTTCTTTGAGCACTGAAGGCTAAACTTATTCTAGTGGAAGCAAATTTTAATATTTTAATGTCACGTAAAGTTGAAATGAATCAAAATACAGGAAGGTTGAAATAAATCCAATTCCTACACCATGAGGAAACAAAAAGTCGCTACCAGGTTTGAAAAGTGACACAAATGGCATTCGCCCCATCTTTTTCATTAATGATATATCATCACCCTAGTTTTCGTTGATATATCAAAAGGTTGATCTGCATTGTGTTATGGCTTTTTACATCGCGTGACTGGGAATTTGAGACCTTAATATGCTCGTCTCTTGCCAAATTTTATGCACATAGGCATTTTGATATTATCTTAAATTTTGGACATTTGACACCTTAATAGGGTAATGACTTTGCCAATTTTTATTTACATAGTCATTTTGATATTACAATCAACAAGATTAATCAAGTGCAACAAGTGTACAGCATTTCATGGTGGTTGTATCTTGTTCTGCTTAAATGTATGTTGATTAAGATTTAGATAAGTTTTAGTTAAAGGTTGGTTAAAAAAATTGGTAACAATTTGTTTTAGTATTTGTTTTGTTCTTATATTAATTTAAGTGAATATAAAACCAGCCTAGATCCAAATCCTAGGCTCTATCAAGCGCCAAGAGGGATCAAATCTCTCGAGGTGCAAACCTCTCCTCGAATAGATCCTTGCGTGTGCAATACCTGAGAAGGGGTTTGCACTACGAGAGATTTGATCCCTCTCGGCGCTATATAGAGATTAGGATTTCGATCTAGGATCGTTCGAGTCGTGGGCGGTGACACAAAACTGGAGTTTGATTAGTATTGAAAGGAACAGGATAAGTTGAAAACATAGATACAATTATGAGGATTATCATAATGTAAGTAATAAGTATTAACGATTGAGTAAATTGTTAAACTAGAAAATAGAGACAATAATTCTGTAAGCATCAATTAAATGAAAATATGGTTCACATCGTGATCATTCTCAATATATATTCTTAACCCCTTCTTATCTTCACACCTCGTAGTTTTGACATATTCTTGTATCGGTCATATGAGAATGGAGGTTGAAATCGTAGACCTGTTAAATCTTTAACTCGAGATATTTTTGTCAATGTCATACCCTGCATCTCTTGCTTTCCAATATTAATGGTAGCTTTCTCCAATGTGAATCCTTGTGACTTATGGATTGTTAAACCCCAAGCGAGTTTCAATGGAAGTTGTTTTTTATTACCTCTTTCAATAGATGTAATAGGAACAACTTGAGGAAATGATTCATCCCATGGTACCCCCATATACTTATCAAATTTTATTAAAACATACATGGGTGGTTCTGGAGGTAAGCCTCCATGGTTATATGCAATTTGTTGTATAACTCCAATTTAAGAACTTCTTCATAATCAATCATTGGATCCGATTGAAATATTTTTTATGTGTCTTTTACGGAAGGATGATCGTCTACATTATCTCCAATTTGAATCTTTCGTTGAGGTCCCTCACATGGATTTATTGCATGCACACATCGATCGAAATAATTTTTTGCAGATATAACTTCTCTATGATCATCCCAATTCAAAGTGTCCATGTTGGGAGCATTTTTTAACCAAAGAAACCCATGGACATGAGGAGATCCACGATGTTTCCATTCGCAACGACTCCAATAATCTGTAGCATGATGAAAATGTTCGAGAACCTCTTCTTGAAACATTGTATGTCTCAAGTGCATATAATGTGCTACGATGTGAGGATTATGAATTACATTTTGACGTCGCCATTTTCTCGCTTCACGTAGATTTATAGGACTTGTGCCTGCATTAATTTATGCAAATCATAACACTACATATATGTTGCACTTGGTGTGAAGAATATTGTCAGACAACCTATCTATTGAATCAAGTAAGATAATTATTAATGACACTTTCTCCAATATGCATGTGTACCTCTTAATATCGTTCCAAATCTCATGAATCTTTCTCCCAATATTGAATCTGTAATATTTCGTAAATATTGTCGTAACTCTTCCATTGTTGTCGGTAGTTCACTAATCTTTTTTTTCCAAAAACTGTTGAGGAAGCTTTAGCACGATGTCTCATTATGATATTTAGTAAAAAATATTTGAAGCGAGGGTGCCTTCCAAATTTGTTATCACGATATATGAGAAGATGTTTTGCGTACTCATATAGTTGGACATTTAACATTCGCGGTTGTAACCAATTTGCCTATCCTTTAGGGAACAATGCTAGAAATGTCATATTAAATAATCCAACAGTGTTATACTTGCTAATAGGAGATGAGCCAATGTCAGGTCAGTTAAGAATATGTGATTAGATCCCGCTCTTAGAAATCGCATGCACATTGGACCTGTACTTAAATTATGTACTTGTATTCCAGTATACGACTCTTGGAAAACATGGCACATTTGAACTTCTGCTAATTGATCAATTCGTTCACAAAATTTTCAATGTCTAGTATACATTTCTTCAGATGGTACCGATATTTTATCGTCAATTTCAATCTCCTTATCTCAGACTATATTAGTAATTGGAACTGCTTGAAATTGGACCATGTCATCAACACGTTTCTCTCTGACCATTACACGTTGAGCATATCCCATAATTGGTTCTACGGGTATATTTGTTGAACATTGTTTTTGTTGTTCTACAAATTTATTTCTTTGTTCTTCCAATTGCTTCAACTTTCTCTCTCAATATGCTCTTTGTCGATCAATGTTTCGTTTTCTCTTTTCTTCTCTTTCTTATGTTGTCAATACGTCTAACTTTCCTTTTCGATATTCTTTTTGTCGATTTGCGTTTCATTTTCTTCGTTCTTCTCATTCTTCTATTGTCATTTCGTCAAAATTTATTTTTTGATATTCTTTTTGTTGTTCTGCTTTTTGTTTCAAGTCTTCTTCTCATTCTTTTTCTATCATTTCGTTAGATTTTCTTCCTTGATATGATTTCTGACGTTCAACATTCTACATTTTTTGGTCTTCTCCTGTTTGTCTCATAACCTCTTCTGCATGCACATCGTCCATTTCTAGTTCAAACTCTATATAAAAAATGTCAAGCATTAACATATACACTGAAATTTATGCATCTATGAAATCCACTGAAATTTTTGCATCCATGAAATCTACACTCAAATCAATGCCTCCAAGGAATAACATCTACACTGAAAATTATGCAATGATAAAACACCATACACTGAAATCTATGCAAATATAAAACATCATACATTGAAATCTATGCAAGTATAAAATTCAATATTTTTTCTTAAAAATTAAGTGATCTAGGAGGATCAAACCTTGGACCTTGCGCCCATTATCCCAACACCCTTACTACTATACCACGTGTAGTTCTTATTATACATAGTAAAGAACTTCTATATAAACTTGAATAATATGTTTATTTATATAAATATATAATTTAAATTATTTTAATTTAAAATATATGTAGAAAAGACTTAATTTAAAAACATTTTTACTATTTAAATTATTAAAACTTTATGACTATTAAAACATTATAATTATTAAAAATTTAAACTTTTTAAAACATCATAATATTATATTATTCCATAAATAGACTATATTTTCAATTATATTTCAAAAACTTTATTTTTTTAAAACATTTTTATTATTTAAATTCTTAAAACATTATAACTATTAAAACATTATAATTATTAAAACATTAAACTTTTAAAAAAAAATTAATATTATACTATTCCATAAATTAACTATATTTTCAATTATATTTTAAAAACCTTATTTAAATACATTTTTTTAAATGTTTTTTTTATTATAAACTATTAACTACTAAAAATACCATATTTTAATAGTTATAATTCATAGTCCTATCATTTAAAAACTCTTATTTAAAACCTTGCAATACTATCATAAATGCAAACATTAAATTAAGTCAAACCTCGAGATTAATACATTTAAATATTATCCTAAATATAACTTCAAGTGATAATCTAGGATAATGTTAATATGATTCTTAGGTATTGCATAAACTAAAGTATATTAGTATTCAAAACATCTTCCCCATACATGGTTTTAAAACCATGTGCAAGGCCGTCCTAAACCATACACAATAAAACCATGGGTTGTTTAGGAGGCCTTGCACATAGTTTTAAAACCATTTGCAAATCCCTCATAAACCATGTACAATAAAACCATGGGTTGTTTAGGATGCCTTGTACATGGTTTTAAAACCATTTGCAAGGCCCTCCTAAACCATGTACAATAAAACCATGGGTTGTTTAGGAGGCCTTGCACATGGTTTTAAAACCATTTGCAAGGCCCTCCTAAACCATGTACAATAAAACCATGGGTTGTTTAGGAGGCCTTGCACATGGTTTTAAAACCATTTGCAAGGCCCTCCTAAACCATGTGCAATAAAACCATGGGTTGTTTAAGAGGCCTTGCACATGGTTTTATAAAACCATGTGCAAGGCCAACATTTTTTTGCGGATAATTAAAATTTTTATTTTTTATTATCTTGTTAGGTAGGAACATTACAATATATCCCCCATATTGGGTTTTTTTTACGGTCGACATTCTTTTTGGCGGATAATTAAAATTTTTATTTTTTATTATTTTGTTAGGAACAAACGTTACAACATCTCCCCCATATTAGGTTGTTTCTATGGCCGACATTTAATTTGGCGAAAAATTAAAATTTTTATTTTTTATTATTTTGTTAGTAACAAACGTTACAACATCTCTCCCATACTCGACAATATTATTTTTAGCCGACATAATATCTACAAACATTACAACATCTCCCTCATACTCGACAATATTTTTTTTCCGACATAATACGTTACAACATCTCTGCCATACTCAACAATATTATTTTTGGCCAACATAGTATCGACAAATGTTACAACATCTCCCTCATACTTGGCAACATTATTTTTGGCCCACATAATATCAACAAACGTTACAAGATCTCCCTCATACTGGGCTATAGAGTGCCTCTCTGCACAATTATATATTTTAGCCTTTATTTAACAACCAACTATCTTCAGAAAACTAAGTGGTTGGTTGTGCCTATTGGCATTCACCAGCCACTTTATTTATGGTTGTGCTAATTTTACCTTGGGTGCAAAATAGTTTATAGAAGAGCATTTTCCCTTACAAATCACAAATCACTTAGAGTAAGACTAAGAGTGTAACATGGAGCACCACATACATGACGATGGGATGAGATTGTAATAGGTAAACATGCATAAGTTTGCAAGGAGGATGGTTACCCTATGGATTTTGTTTTTTTCTAAATCGTTCCAAGTAATTCAAGCAAAGGAGCAATACAATAATCAATGGAAAATAATGTACATATCTTAATACGTACACCTTATTCCAAGTAAAGATTTCAACACATATCAACTTACTTCGTACAACAAATCACATCAATAGGTTAGACATTCATCTAAATAACTATTGAGTGGTGGAGAGGCCTTTGGACTATATTATTTGGACTTACAACACTTTCATACTCCTTGGGGTTATTATGTGTAAGAACACCCATGCGAACGAGTCCACTCTAGCTCTTAACACTTCTAGCTTTGGGTCCTAAGGCCCTAATATCATTTATTGAGATTAAACCCATGAGCTCTAGTATTTGGAGTGGTTAGGTACATGCCTATCTTCATATAACCACTCAAATAATTTTGGATTAATTATAAACCATGCTTCCCTATTACCGGTTCAAATGGAAATCCAAGCCATCGACAATCATGTGAGGAGGAAGTGACCGTTGTCACCTTAGTCAACTTCTCCCAACTGCTTCAGAATCCTTAGTCTCCTAAGGGAGAGCCCTATTACGACTCTGAGAAGACACTAAGAAACAAAAATATATCTTCTTTCAAGGATTTTAGTGATCAATGCCTCATGGAGTGAGATATATGAGTGAAAGGATGTACCACATATGTTTGTGAAATATATAAGTGTATTTGACAATGCATTCATTCGGTGGAAAGTGTGGTGACCATCAGGTAATGTCATAGAAAAGTGAAAGATGAACAAACTAGGAGTCAACCACTTCTAATGTATAATTTCATAAAACATAATATCATCCATAAGTATAATATATCATTTCTTTAGACTTATCATTATTGGTCTAGTCCCAAACTTTGATTATAATTAGCATCATCAATCATTTGGAACAAGGTATGAACAACAATATACCCAAGGTATCAATTATGTATGTGCATTTAATTGAAATAACTAATACAAGATCTAAAAATAGATATGTATGTTTGTAATTGTGACAACAGTGGTATTAGTTGTACCAGCTGTAGGTATCAATACAACAACAGTAGCAATTAGGCATTCACTCTAGTACAAGGAGAAACCATATGCATGTAACGAAGCATTTAACAAACAGTTTGCATCAACTTTGAAAGTAAGTTGCGTTAGTGACAATATCAACCAAGAGTTATAAATCAGACATGGAATGAAACAAAGGCGGGAAATAATGCAAGTGTTTTTCAATCAGTGTAAACTTTTACACAACCACACTTGTGATATTTAGCTGGAAATCCTCTCAAAGTACAACAAGGAATTCAAATATATATCTATCATGTGGACAACATTGACCAATAACCAACATAAATAGTATAAGTATATGTCATATTAGTGATTATATTAGTGTAAAGATGGTAGCAGTCATTCATATGTTCATGATTGTATGCAAACAACAGTATGCATGCTTTCAAATAATGTCTGAGACGAAGTTTGATTTAAACATTTTAGAGTTTAAACAATGTCATCAACAAAGTGTGCATGTAAAATACAAGGTGAGAATATAGAAAGGACTAATAATGTCTAAATCAAAGTTCCAGCATTCCACTTTTTATAGCAATTTAAAACAACTATAACTAACCTTTTAACCATCTTCTGTTTGAATGTGTGTAGGGTTATATGAGGACTACCAAGTTTTGGTAGTCTGCATTATTTTGCAGACTTGGCGTAGCAACAGAGAGGGATGATAAAGGGTTGTTACATCCTAGTTCTTGGTAGCTAGACGAGGGTCGAGGGTTTAGGGATAGAATTAGGGGTTTTAGCGCAGAATTATGAATTTTTTAGGGCCTTTTAGGGCATATTTTGAGATTTTTGCAATTTTTGTATTTTTAGGGTTCCCTATAATTACTCCTTAGGGTTTTTATGGATTTAGAGGCTAGGGAGAATTTGTAGGGAAGGTGGCTGATAGGGAGGCCAAAAGATGAAAACGAATATTTTTTTTTTAGGGTTTTCAACATAAAATTGTAGACCTAATTTTAACTTAAAACTAATCCTAAACTAACCATAGAACTAGGTTTTTTAGAAGAGAAAAGGTGTGAAAACCATGGTAAACCCCACCCTAGCAAAAGGCCTACCCAACCAAGTGCTTCTATGGAGGATGGATAACCTAGTGAGGAAGGCTTCCTAGGTCAAGCAACTAACCTAGAAAACTAAGGAGAAACCCTAGGGAACTCTCATAAGGAGACATGCCTCAACTTGATAAGGTGACAAGAAAAAGGTAATGGCCTATCCTGGGGAAAAGTGAAGCTCTAGGGCTACCACTAAGACTTAAACATGCACATCCACCAACATCCAAACAAAAATGTAAGGATCCTGACCTCTTAGTTCTCATGTTCATCCAACAAATCAAAGCATCACCAAAAGAAGAGATTCACCAAAGAATTACCAGAAAATAGTTTGCATTAACCAGAAAATTTCCTCAAGAGGAGCGCATCCATCCAAAGAAAACCTAACAGGGGTAAAACAAATGAATAGTGTATTATCCCATAAGTTTTGTCTTTAAAATGAAAGTGAGGAGATCTATTTATATTATCTCACACTCACTTTTTAAAATATCTAGGCCTACATGCCTTAAATAAGTCAATTTGAAATTATAAAAATGTCAACTTAAAATTAAAAGAAAATAATAATAAAATATAGCCTAAGGTAGGCTTAAGGTAGGCTTAAGGTAGGCTACCTGGGGTATTTGTATCCCAAGTTCAAAAACATGCTCAAAGAATTGAATCACTCCAAAAAAAAGGCTAGCATGAGCTGGAGGGAGGGCGTTATACCCCATTTAACCTCTATAATTTTGTAAAATCCGTCAACGCCCTCCTCAAAGCATGAAAAGGACTGGCATGGAGGGTGGATTTCCTATGAGGAAATAAGGCCAGT
>LPNX010655449.1:51891-62358 GCA_001517045.1 Pseudotsuga menziesii | reverse complement strand
TTGATGATTAGTACCTATAATCATCAGGTTCTTGGTGTGAAACTCCTCGGAATCCTAAATCTAAATAACATGAAAATAAGAACATGGATTGGATTAAGCACATATTTCATAAGGGAACATGAAATCCATTATGGATATTTAGGTGCCATTTTGGGTGATCTGTAGGACCTCAACTTTAGTGCATTAAAAGTTTGTTGTAAAAGAATGCGTGCAACAGGTTAATTAAAGGGACAACATGAACAGAAATTAAATGCTCAGAATAGGAATGAAAAAACAAGACTGATAAACAGATACAAGGAAGAAAACACAGAAACAGAGTCACCAACAGAAGTTGATAAAGAATTTCACCCCCTCCACTGGGCTACGTCTTCGGGTCCCTCTCCAATGGGAACCGATCCAATTAATGGCTTTAAAAATGGTACAAAGGGTTCTGGACTCTGCAAATCAATTTCAGCAGTATGGACAAAAGTCTGCAAGAGCTCTTCTCTGGAATAATACAAATGGGCTTTCAAAAGCAAAGAAAAGCCCAATAAAACAGAGAAGACAGTCGACTCTTTATAATCACAGCAACTGGACATTAACAGTAAAGTATTCAAGACCTCCTCTCTGAAAGTTACAAAACTGGACTTCAACAGTCAAAAGAAGCCAAGTATAACGGAGAATAGTCGACTTCAAAAGGAACAGCATAATGCTCTCTCCAAGCTTCTCATTACCGAGAAAATAGTTCCCCCCCCCTTCTGCTCTCAACGAACTGAGTCTCCTTTATTACTCATCTTTGCCGTTACAAATGAGCCAAAACGCTCAAACAAATGTGACTATTCACATTCTAGAAAATGCGGCATCAAGGCTGTTCATATGCCTTTCATCATTATTCCAGCTGTGGCATAACTGCCAAGAAAAGATTTCCAACTGTTACGAATAAGCTGTGAATATCCTGCCATGCCAAGGATCTGACCTCCGGAACCATACGTAATTGAACTGCCAGAAGTTTTAGTCAACCGTGCTTCATCGTTGTGGAAGAGGATAATCAACGGGCTCCGACGGTCTCAATCGGCTGTCGGCTGGTTTTCGAGTCGGAGGATTTAGTCACTTTGGTTTTCGCCGTTGCGTACTATCAGTTGTTAAAGTCTCCCGATTTGACTTCTCAACCCGTAAATCTTGGGCCTTCGCCGTTGCGGCTGCCGAATCGTTCCGTCTTCCGATCCATCCGAATGTCCATTAAGCTTCCGTCGTTGCGGAAGGGAGAAGTCTTTGTGATCCCCGCTGTTGCAAAAGAGGAAAGGCTTCCGATCCCCGACGTTGCGGAAAGGGAAATGTTTCCGATCCCCAACATTGCGGAAGAGGAAAGGCTTCCGAGCCCCGCCGTTGTGGAAGGGGAAAAGCTTCCCGGTTACCCTGCGGATAAATTAGGAGTTTGGCCACCCGCCGTTGCGGAGGAAGATCTCTTCTGACCTCCGATGCTTTGTATTTTTGCCGTCCGATTTTCTTCGACCGTCGTTTTTGAACCATGTACCATATTGGATCTTCAAAGAGGAATAATCCGCCGGATCAATCCTCCCCATTGGAGAGCTTTTGGACCACCAAAATCCTGAATTATTCTACAAGTAAGTGAGGGTAAAGTTCCCTCACTTTCCCAATCTCCATCCATCTTGCTTTGCTAGGATGCATTCCTTTTAGCCCCACTCGAAGGTACTCAGCATTCCCCCTTCATGAAGTCCTTATATTTCTGTCAAGAATGACATCATCCTGCAACTCTCTCATATATTCAGGTGCCAAATCATCTATTGAAGGAATCTGTATGTTAATTTCCTCATCCATGATCATAGGAGGCTCATACAGTTTAAGATTCTCAACATTGATAACTGAATAGATTTGCATGTATGGAGGTAAATTCAAGCGAAAAGCATTAGTACCGATTTTTTCCAAGATCTCAAAAGGACCATACCTGATAGGCTTAAGATTTTTACCTTCACCTTTCATCCTTTCTTTGGTGATGTGTAACCAAACTCTGTCACCTACCTGAAATTGATGATCAATTCGATGCTTATCACGCCTGGCCTTGTACTTTGCCTGGCTCCTCTCCAACTGTTCTTGAACTGCCTGCTGCACTGCTTGGATTCTCTGAATGAACTTTAAAGCTTTATCTGCATCATGATGTCCATCTACTGCATCTTTGCCAAAAGAGAAGTCCATCGGTGTTTTTGGCAGATAACCAAAACAAGTTTCGAAAGGAGATGTTTTCGTGGAAGAATGAACTGCATAATTGTAAGCATGTTGTATATACTGCAACTGCTCATCCCAAAGTTTAGGATGTTTACTACAATATCCTCTGAGCAGCTGAACCACTGTTCTGTTCACTACCTCTGTTTGCCCATCGGTATGTGGATGAAAAGCTGTACTTTTCTTCAGTTTAGTGTCCATAAGCTCCCATAAAGTTGACCAGAATTTTCCCAAGAACTGAGAATCCCAATCAGATACAATAGACGTGGGTAGCTCGAAATGTACCCAAACATTTTGAAAGAATAAAAGAGTTGTTTTTTCAGCAGTGATCTGCTTGTTACATGGCATTAAGATACACATTTTGCTGAATCTATCCACAACCACATATAGGAAATCATGCCCTTTTCTAGACATAGGTAGTCCTCCTACAAAGTCCATAGAAATGCTTTCCCAAGGACGAGAAGAAACTGGAAGAGGAGTGTACAAACCCAATTTCCTATTGCTAGGCTTACTTGTTGCACACATAACACAACCCCTTATATATTTAGCTACAGTTTCTTACATTTGAGGCCAATAACAATGATTCTGTAATACAGACAATGTTTTGCTTACACCAAAATGTCCTGCAATCAATGAACTATGTGCCTCTCGGATCACATGCACTCTTTCTTTCTCTGGAATATAGAGTTTACCAAGATGATACAAGAGATGTTCATGCACAAAATAGTTCTCTTCCTGTTTACCATGTATTAGTGATGCATATACTTTCTTAAAATCTTTATCTTCTACATACTATTCAATATAACTTTCATGTGTTAATGAACTGTTTTGAAGAATGATTGAAGCATTCATAGGTGGCCTTGATAACATGTCTGCTACTTTATTATGAATTCCCTTTTTGTACTTAATGACGAGGTGAAACTGTTGTAAGAACCCCATCCATATTAAATGCCTACTTTGTTGTATTTTAGTTTGAGATTGTAAATATTGAAGTGGCTGGTGATCAGTGTGTATGATTGTTTCTTTTCCCATGATATATTGTTTCCACTTCTTCACACTCTATACTAAAGCATACAATTATTTGTCATAGGCCGGATAGTTACTTACCGCAATAGAGAATGTTTCTGAATGGTAACAGACTGGCTTCCTTCCTTGCATCAAAACTGCTCCCATGGCAAACCCGTTGGCATCGGTTTCGATCTCAAATGGCTGCTGCAAATCTGGCAATGTCAGAATTGGTGCGGTGCTAATATTTTCCTTCAAATTGTCGAAGGCTCTCTGATGCTTGCCTCCCCACTGGAAAATTTCTTTAACACTTGTTAATGCATGCAATGGAGCAGCAATGGAAGAAAACCCAGAAATGAATTTCCTCCAATACTGAACCGCACCCAGAAAACTTCTGATTTCAGTAACGGTGTTAGGCCGTGGCCAGTTTACAATGACAACAACCTTGGCTGGGTCCACTCGCAGGTGGCCTCCACCAATGATATGGCCTAGATATACTAAAGAAGTTTTAGCAAATTCACATTTAGACATTTTTACATAAAGCTTTTCCTTTCTCAGTACATCTAGAATATTTTTCATATGTACAACATGCTTTTCCCAGGTGTTGCTAAACATAAGGATATCATCTATATACACAATTACAAAATCATCAATGAATGAACAAAAGACATCATTCATGACCCGCATAAAAGTAGCAAGTGCATTACACAGCCCAAAAGGCATCACAAGCCATTCATACAAACCCTATTTCATTTTAAAAGCTGTTTTCCAAGCATCATGCTCAGTAACACGGATTTGATGATACCCACTACGTAGATCCAATTTTGTAAAATAAGTTGCATGTTTCAATTGATCAAGAAAATCATCAATACGAGGAAGAGGATACCTGTTTTTAATGGTGATTTTGTTAAGGGCCCTATAGTCAATGCACATTCTCCAAGACCCATCCTTCTTTAGAACCAAGACTATAGGAGATCCACAAGGAGAAGTGTTGGGTTGGATGACCCCCTTCTCAATCAACTCTTGAACCTGCTTCTTGATCTCCTCATTCTGCATTATAGACATCCGGTACATGGCTATGTTCGGGAGTGGCACATCCTGCGGCAAATGTATCTCATGCTGAATCTCTCTCTTCGGAGGTAACACCTTCGGATCTTGAAACAAATCATTATACTCAGAAATGATGTCAATCAGTTCAGATTTATGCTTAGGGTCACATTCTTCAAAATATTTAGAGACTTCATCATTTTTCATCTTAACCATCATCAACACAAAATTCTTACTGGCATTTACCAACCTCTTCATTTTTCCTGCAGAGACTATTGCTAGATTGGTTTTCATCTTATGTGCTCGTACAATATATTCCATACCTTCTTTAAAAAGATGATACTTATTCTGCTCTCTATAAAATACTGCTTTCTGGTCATACAAATATGGACTCCCAAGTACAATTCCACAAATGTCAAGTGGTACTACATCTAATTCTACCTCATCCCTAAACTTTTCAGTAATTGCAAATTTTAATACACATTTCCTTGTAACTTGCAATTGTGTATCATTAGAAACCCAACCTAGAGGATAGGGATTTTCATGAGGCACAGTAACTAAATGCAATTTCTTAACCACTTCTTCTGATATCATATTTACTTGTGAACCACTATCAAACAATGTATCAATCTTTGTGTGATTTGCAATGACACGAACATGAAACAGTGCACTTCTATCTTTATCATTTTGCTTAGAAGTAGATGGCAGACTTGTACTTGCACTAGAACTTGATGGTGCATCAATGGGAAGTGAGATAATTTTATCCTTACCTTGGATTCTGACAGCTGTAACCTTTGTTTCATCACCTGAGTCGGATCCCAAGTCTTGAATAACGGTTGCAGTAGCTTTGGATTTTCCTTTATCTTTGTTTCCTCCGTACTTCTTTGGCCTTAACTCTGGTGGAAGTTTCCAACACTTAGAGACATCATGTCCCTTGTGACAATGCGAACACATAGGCTTTTCACCTTCTTTATTAACAGTAGCCATCTTCTTTTTCCCCTTATCTTTCCCTTTCGATTTGCTGTCAGATTTAAATGACTTCTTCACAAAAGTATCATTAGCATGCTTACCCCTGGCTTCTAAATGGGTAGCTTGAACACATACATCATCCAAATTACTGGGATTAAACATCAACAAAGTATGCTTCAAATAAGAATGCATGCCACCAATGTACTTAAGAAGAGTTTCCTGTGTATCTGATGAAACATTCAATGCAATAGCCCTCTTTCTGAATTCATGAGTATAATCTTGAATGCTTTGTCCTTTAGCTTGTCTAAACATTTGCCAATTCATGGTTAATTGCTGCATGTGACCTAAAGGATAAAATTGCTTCCTCAATACTTCAATGAATTCATTCCAAACTGAAATAATTTTACCATTCTTTCGAAGATCTTGCTGAATCTTGCTCTCCCACCAAGTAAGAGCCATTCCACTCATTCTCAAAGTGGCCAATTGGATTCTGGAAGGGTCATCATTAATGCCCTGCACCCTGCAATATACTTCAAGCTGCTTGATCCAATTGTCTAATTTTTTAGCATCTACATCTCCATTATAAATAGGTAATTCAAATTTTACATCCAATTTTAAATAAGGCATATTAGGACTTGCATTATGAGAAGTATGAGAAGAAGAAAAAGTCTGTTTAGTATCAGGATGATCACCATCAACTCCTACTCCTTTACCCTTTTCTTCCGACTTCACTTCTGCATCTCTGGATGAAGATCCTTCTTCTTTCTTCTTCCTTTCTGCTCACTCATCGAGTAGGATTTCCATCATGGCTTTCATGCTCATAAAATCCTCCAGAAACTCAGTTTCAGAAATGACAGGTTTTTTCCGTTCGGTATGTCCTTCTTCTTCCCCTCGTGGATAAGACATGGTTCTTGAGAATGTTCTCCTCGACCCAATCTCAGGATCTCCTTCAACTAATTCTCCTTCACCAACCTTTAACCTAGACCTGGTAAGCATTCACAAACTTGCACAACAGTCAACCAGCTCTGATACCATAATATGATCTGTAGGACCTCAACTTTAGTGCATTAAAAGTTTGTTGTAAAAGAATGCGTGCAACAGGTTAATTAAAGGGACAGCATGAACAGAAATTAAATGCTCTTAACAGGAATGAAAAAACAAGACTGATAAACAGATACAAGGAAGAAAACACAGAAATAGAGTCACCAACAGAAGTTGATAACGGAGTTCACCCCCTCCACTGGGCTACGTCTCTGGGTCCCTCTCCAATGGGAACCGATCCAATTAATGGCTTTAAAAATGGTACAAAGGGTTCTGGACTCTGCAAATCAATTTCAGCAATATGGACAAAAGTCTGCAAGACCTCTTCTCTAGAATAATACAAATGGGATTTCAAAAGTAAAGAAAATCCCAATAAAACAAAGAAGACAGTCGACTCTTTACAATCACAGCAACTGGACATTAACAGTAAAGTCTTCAAGACCTCCTCTCTGAAAGTTACAAAAATGGACTTCAACAGTCAAAAGAAGCCAAGTATAACGGAGAATAGTCGACTTCAAAAGGAACAGCATAATGCTCTCTCCAAGCTTCTCATTACCGAGAAAATAGTTCCCCCCCCCTTCTGCTCTCAACGAACTGAGTCTCCTTTATTACTCATCTTTGCCGTTACAAATGAGCCAAAACGCTCAAACAAATGCGACTATTCACATTCTAGAAAATGCGGCATCAAGGCTGTTCATATGCCTTTCATCATTATTCCAGCTGTGGCATAACTGCCAAGAAAAGATTGCCAACTGTTACGAATAAGCTGTGAATATCCTGCCATGCCAAGGATCTGACCTCCGGAACCATACGTAACTGAACTGTTGGAAGTTTTAGTCAACCGTACTTCGCCGTTGCGGAAGAGGATAAGTAACGGGCTCCGACGGTCTCAATCAGCTGTCAGCTGGTTTTCGAGTCGAAGGCTTTAGTCACTTTGGTTTTCGCCATTGTGGACTGTCAGTTGTTAAAGTCTCCCGATTTGACTTCTCAACCTGTAAGTCTTGGGCCTCCGCCGTTGCAACTACCGAATCGTTCTGTCTTCCGATCCGTCCGAACATCCATTAAGTTTTCGTCGTTGCGGAAGGGAGAAGTCTTTGTGAGCCCCACCGTTGCGGAAGAGGAAAGGCTTCCGATCCCCGACGTTGCGAAAAGGGAAATTTTTTCGATCCCTGACGTTGTGGAAGAGGAAAGGCTTCCGAGCCCCGCCGTTGCGGAAGGGGAAAAGCTTCACGGTTACCCCACGGATAAATTAGGAGTTTGGCCGCCCGCCGTTGCAGAGGAAGATCTCTTCCGACCTTCAATGCTTTGTATTTTTTCCATCCGATTTTCTTCAACCGTCGTTTCTGAACCATGTACCATATTGGGTCTTCAAAGAGGAATAATCCGCCGGATCATTGGGGGCAATCTATAGGAAACTACACAATATTACACTAAACAAGTCTCTGAGATCCATCTTCAATTCCCAATTATTGTTAGATCCCAATATATAAAGTGTGAGAAAACACGGGTCGGTTCACATGAGCTAAACACTTAAGAATAATGTGCATACACATATATCAAATATTAATACACCAGTATATGCATTGTTAAAACCCTCAAAGGGGGAAATGGTCCATGGCCCCAACTTACATGTCAACTTAAGGAAATAAATCAATGCAAGAAATAATTAAAAAAACATGAACATCTCTCATAATTGATTCTTGACAAATGACCCTCCATTCTCTTTGAATAGAGATCATGGAACAGGCCTATGTTAAGCCATGGATCAAGTGTCATTATTGAGGAGGTGTTGGAAATGTAGGATCACTCATGTGTAGGACATGATTATGATCATTGGATTAGTTAATTACAAAAGAACTCTATTTAAATAGACTAAAATCACTTTTTAATCTAATATTGCATTACCAAGTTGACCTTAACTAACTTTAAATGTACAAATATCCTCAAATACCTCCTTAAGGACAACTTGGGACAATATTGAAGGACTTACAAAGTGACAAAAGGAGAAGGAAGGAAGCAATAAAGCCTACCCTTTTGAATGGCAACATCCTAAACACCTAACATAGATCGATGTTTTAGGAACTTCACCACTGTGAGGGGATTCATGAAAATGTTAACAACTTGATCATATGTTCACCAATAGAATGCTTCACGAACATGATCTTGAAGAATATTTCTAATGAAATACATGTGTATCTCAATGTGTTTTTTGTGATAATGTTGAAATGGATATTTGTAAAGTTAATTAGCACTCAAATTGTTGCACCAAAGAATGGCTTGATGTTGATATTGGAATCCAAAATCTTAAAGGATATGATGAAGCCACATGGATTCTTGACTTGCAAAAAATGTTGCTCAATACTCAGCTTTTGTTGAAGAAAGAGAAAGGGCACTTTGCTTCTTACAAGCCCAAGTTATAGGCCCATAAGCAAGGTTGAAATCATATCCTATGGTAGAATTTTGATAATAAAGTTCACCAACTTGATTGGAATCTGTAAAACCGACTAATTAGGGAGTTCCCTATATAATTTTAATGCTTGACAAACTGAATTGTAGGGCCTAATATAGAAAAATATCCATTTTGAATCTTTTAAATCAATTTCATGGGGTTATTTCATGTACTTTCCAACAAGGCCAACTACAAGAAAGATGTCAAGGTGAGTATGGGTTAAATACAAAAGGATTCCAATTAACTAATGTAACAATGTGGCTTCCACTTTGGGTCAGGTGTAGGAAGCATAAAGTTTGACTTCAAGATGAACGGGAGATGGGGTTGGTTTACAATCATCCATATTAAAGTAGAGAATAAGATTGCATGCATACTTAAGTTGGGAAAGATAATTTTTTTCTCATGTTTGTAAAAATTGGAGGCCAAGGAAATATTGAAAGTATCCTAACTCTATAATTTCAAATTTCTTCTTAATCTTGTCTTTCATATGGATTAAACATGTGTCTCCATGCTTCACTACCAAACACACAAAAGTGGATTACATTCAATTTTATGTTAGTCCAAGATTCTTTGGGTGTTAGATATTTTAAATACTTTGTGGGAGTGGGATTAAATATGTAATTTTCATGACTATTGGCTTCCACCAAAATATTAGGGCTTTATCCTTTAGATTGGTTCATGCAAGTTGTGATTTATTTAATGTGTGATTCTTTCTCTTAGCAACACAATTTTGTTGTGGTGTGTATCGAACAATATGTTGCAATTGAATTCTTTGTGTGGTGTAATGAATTATAATTTTTTTGTTAACATATTCGCCACCATTATATATTCTTAACTTTTGAAGTTGATGTCTAAACCGATTTTCAACAAGGGCCTTGCAGGCCAAAAACATGTCAAAAAATTATCTCTTAAGTTTTAATAAATAAACTCATGTGATTTTGGAGAAGCCATCAATTAAGGTTAATAAGTAATTGTACCCCAAAAAATAAATAGAGGGAATTGGAACACACAAATCACTATGCACAAGTTACAATAGAAACAAGGTGTTCCAAGAGGCGCATTTTTCAGAAGTGTCCCAATTATGTTTGTTAAGAACACAACCTAAGAAAACACCATACGTGCAAGAAACAAGAGGAAGATCAATGACCATATTATTTTTACATAGTTATTGTAATTATCGGTAATTAAGGAAGCCAAACCACTCATGCCAAAGTATGCTCATGTCATCGATATGAGCAGTAAACACTAAAGGAAAAAAAAGGTAAACCAAAGCCATCAAATTTGTACAAGATAGTAATATCATCAATTATTCTTAATGCCAAAATGGATTAAGGATCCTTTAAGTTCTTTATAGAAACTTAGTGAGGAAAAAATCCCACGGTTTTTCCTTCACTAGAATGAGTAATTTTATAGACAGAAAGATGGTTGTAGAACAAACTAGGAACACATGGCACATCACTAAAAA
This sequence comes from Pseudotsuga menziesii, assembly GCA_001517045.1. Taxonomy (NCBI): domain Eukaryota; kingdom Viridiplantae; phylum Streptophyta; class Pinopsida; order Pinales; family Pinaceae; genus Pseudotsuga; species Pseudotsuga menziesii. The sequence continues at coordinate 52,162 of LPNX010655449.1, read as the reverse complement.
CGTATTATACAACTTGACGAGAAATTTATACTCAAAACGATAATTATAGCCATAAAAAATATTTTGGGTGGGGGATAAAATCTCAAGTTGTTTTAAAGCTCGACATATTCTATTTCAATCAAAACCATAAATCAATCCCAAAATAAATAAATAAAACGACTGTTATTGGTAGCACATGTTTTTTTATGGGGATAAAATTACAGTTTGTTTGAAATCCTATCCTTAACAACCATTGTCAGTATAATAAAACCCCTAAATCAACCCTTAAATC
>LPNX010655449.1:41338-51636 GCA_001517045.1 Pseudotsuga menziesii | reverse complement strand
GGGGGAGTTAAAGTGAGGGGCATGATTCCCCACCATCGTTTACACTTAAATTGGGCAAAGTGGGGTGGAAGGGGGTTTTACATGTAAAGGGTTTGAAGAGGGGGAGGTAAAAGGGGTTGAGAGGGGGAGTTAAAGTGAGGGGCATGATTCCCCACCATCGTTTACACTTAAATTGGGCAAAGTGGGGTGGAAGGGGGTTTTACATGTAAAGGGTTTGAAGAGGGGGAGGTAAAAGGGGTTGAGAGGGGGAGTTAAAGTGAGGGGCATGATTCCCCACCATCGTTTACACTTAAATTGGGCAAAGTGGGGTGGAAGGGGGTTTTACATGTAAAGGGTTTGAAGAGGGGGAGGTAAAAGGGGTTGAGAGGGGGAGTTAAAGTGAGGGGCATGATTCCCCACCATCGTTTACACTTAAATTGGGCAAAGTGGGGTGGAAGGGGGTTTTACATGTAAAGGGTTTGAAGAGGGGGAGGTAAAAGGGGTTGAGAGGGGGAGTTAAAGTGAGGGGCATGATTCCCCACCATCGTTTACACTTAAATTGGGCAAAGTGGGGTGGAAGGGGGTTTTACATGTAAAGGGTTTGAAGAGGGGGAGGTAAAAGGGGTTGAGAGGGGGAGTTAAAGTGAGGGGCATGATTCCCCACCATCGTTTACACTTAAATTGGGCAAAGTGGGGTGGAAGGGGGTTTTACATGTAAAGGGTTTGAAGAGGGGGAGATAAAGTGGGAGGCACTATTCCTCACCCCCTTTCACTTGTAAAGTGGGTAAAATTGGGGTGGAAGGGGGTGGCGCCACCGCCTTCCACCCCACTTTACCTCTTTTATGTGTAAACGAGGTGGTTATATTCTAGAATCGAGCCCCTAACTTTACTTTCCCCTATCCACCTCCACGCCCCTTTACATGTAAGGGGGGGCTAAATTTGTGTATTTTATTTTACTTTTCACAATCAATTTTTTAAAACTTTATTCTTTATTCTTTTTTTGTTTAAGTTTCAAAATTTCAAAATTTGTTTTATTTTAATGCTTTTTATTTATTTATATTTTTTGTTTTATTTCTATTTTTTCTTTTCTAGAATTTTTAAATTGCTTTTTCGAAAAAAATTATGTTTTTTAATCAATTATTATTATTACTATTTTCTTTAAAGTGATTAAAAAAAGCAATATAGTTTTTAGACAGTGGTTTTGAAAATCTTTCATTTTTAACCCTACATAAGAAAGGGTTGCTATTGATAACATATTTTTTCAATAGCAACAATTTTAACTCGTTTTTGGCATTTTTGTTGTAATGACACCGGTTATTAAGGCCGCGAGTTCAAAAAAGTTGAAATTTTAGCCTTGGAAAAAAATGGGGGTGTCATGGTAACACCACTTTTTGATTTGTGGGTTGATTTAGGGTTTTGATTGTAGTGATTCCAGTTGTCAAGATCATGATTTCAAACAATATGTAATTTTAGCCCCGAAAAAAGGGGTTCTATCGATAGAACTCATTTTTAATTTGGGTGTTGATTAATGATTTTGATTGTAATGGCACTTACCGAGATTTTAAAAAACTTGTAATTTTACCCACCACCTCCCCCCCCCCAAAAAAAAGGTTTCTACAGGTAGAATAACTTTTTATTTGGGATAAAAATAACCCTAGATACAACCTATAAAAAAATAAGAAATATGGAGGGTTCTCATCAATTTGTATAATGTGTTTAAAGTGACCATCAACTATCTAAACTATTCTTGATCCTACAACACCTAGATATCTATCATCACCAACAAATATTTGTTTCAAGGTGTGACATTGGTTAAGATTAGAAAACATGTCTGGATCATTAGCCATATGATAAGAGGCTCTTGAACCAAGATTCCACTTAGTGGAAGAACTAGAATTTGTGCATTGTAGTGAAATCCTAATGTAGAAATAGTCATTAGAGTAAATTTGAGGTCTAAAATGGGCCTCCTAAGGAAAATAATAAAACAACAGTTATTAATTTTGGAGGAAGAATGAAATAAACTACTTTTGTGTTCGTATTTTCGACATATGTCCCTGTGTTTTTACTCAAATTTTGAGCGGGAGAGTCATCAACACGTTTTTTCAGGTATTTCTTGTTTTTGGGGTAGCGAGGTCCGTCAAAGGTATGCAATGTGGGTACTCGTATTCTGCATCCAACGAGCTCTCCTGCTTGAAATTTGAGTAAAAACACAAGGAGATATGTCAAAAATACGAACAAAAAAAGTAGTTTTCTTTTATGAGAAATATGTCAATTCAACCATTATGGTTGACTCATTTTATTGAAATTCTATTGGTTCTTGAATTCCAACTCACAAAATCTATTATTGGTGCGCTTTCTTATAAGGCCCATTTTAGACCCCGAATTTCCTCTAATGATGTGCTTTTGAGGAACAAGAGGAAGATTAATCTAACTGGAGGTTCTTCTTCTTCATGATTACTTTGAGCACTTCTGTCTTCTTGAATAAATGTGACTCTAGATTTTCTTCTCACCGAAAAAATTTGTAGTACTTGTCATACTTCTTTCCTTTTGGATTAGCTCCTTTATCAACGTTAGGATAAAAATAAGGCTCAATGGGTTTGGAAGAGTTGTTTTGTTTATTGTTGTGATGATGGTGCTTCTTTGGATACTTTTGTTGTGCCTCTAAATATTTTTTAGATATACCTACAATTCTAATCAATCCAAGATGCAAGATCTTATCTCGCTCTCTAATAAGAGAACTACAAAAAGATTTAGGGAAGGGAATTTTATAAGTCGACCCTTAACTAATGAGGAATTCTCTTGTGGAGTGAAAAGTAGATGCAAACGCCAAATAAGAAGGTCCAACTTTAGCAAGAATAACATATGTCAGTTCATAATTTTCCTTTTCTATTTTACATTCTTTAAGTAAAATCCAAAGTGACTTAAACTTACATAGAAATTCCACAATAAAAGAGAAATCACTAGTAGGTCTTAAAGCAATCAAATGATTGTAAAAATAGTGGGATTGAATCTCATTGTGTTTACCAAAGATAATTTCAAGTTTATTCCAAGATGCATTTGGAGCTTCAATCCCTTTTAAGTGAAACTACAACACACTAGAGATTAACATCCCTATCAATCCATGTGCTAAATAATTTTTATTGTCCCATTTGACATCATTAGATGCATAACTGGGGGTATTTTGTATTCCTAAGGTAATCCTATAATATCCCTTACTTATATTTGCATTTTCTATATGGAATTTCCATGAAAAGTAGTTAGAACCGATAAGTAGGATCTAACTTGGATTTCCCATATTGCAATTTGTAAGAAACATGGTGCTTTAAAAATAGAAATTGGTTTCTTAGATGGAAAAGGATTGAAAAATTAAGCACTTTCAAGAAAATGGAACCCAAAATAGTTCCCATATTTGGAAGTTATACCACATCAAAACTTTCGCAAAATGAGTATGATATGGAAATTTTTATAAAACAAATTATGTTATAGAGAGATAAAGCTAAATTTGCAAAAATGAACCACTTGAATGTGCAGAGTAGAGAAGTTTAACTAAAACAAAATACACTTCAAATTGACTATTGATGATAGAGCTATGTCCATTTAAAAATCATATGCAATTTCCAAATTGCTAATCAAGAGAGGTCATCCAAGAGTGACATAGGATAGGTTGTAAAAGTCCCATGTGGCATCTCACTAGGATTTTGATGTGGTAGATTATAACTTAGTAACGTAATGTGCCCATTGATATAGAACATTGATTTGAGTGAAAAGAGAGGTGGTTTCCTTGATTTATGGTTTAATGATGTGGCACTATCTTGATCCATGTACAAGATACATGGGAATATTGGTTTTGGTAATATTTGTGTAGGTGTAAAAGAGGGGTTCCTTGAATTAGGTAGTAGTGTGGGTTAAGATAAAAATTAATTCATTACTTTACCACCATGGTATTTGACTTATGCCCAACAATGATACCAAGTTATAGGAAGGGTGAATATAGAATGATGTTTATAAGAAGATATTTTAAACTTAAAAAACCCATCCACTTCACAACGGGCCATAGAATCCAAGGTTTCAGACCAACATGGGTATGGGAAGGTTTGGATAGTCAAATAAATTCAAAGTTTCACTTATCCACATGTACATAGCTTCCAGTGCCCCATTTAAATAGGCATTATCTCGTAGGTAAGGCATTCCTCCAATTATAATTTAAAAATTAAGCATTTGCATTCTTTACATGAAGTCTCAAAATGAATAAAAACTAAGCAATGAAATTTTTAAAGGAATGAGAACTACTTGCAATGTAGGGAAAATACATAGATTAGATTGGAAATTTGCATGCATATCAAGGTATATAATGTTTTGATATCCACAATTATAGTTGGAATACCTCATGCATTATCTAAAATGATTGCACACAAATTCATTGAAAGAAAAGAAAATAGACCCCAAAACAGTCTTTTACCAGAAACTAATAACCTAGCTGAAATTATTAGTACTTGGTTATAAAAAAATGGCAGCAGAGTGAGCTCAAATCCACAATCTATTATTGATTTCTTGAGATCACACAAATCAAAGATTGAATATCATACTCAAATAGATAGGAAGAATCACAAACCATGCCCAAAAAAATAAGAAAAAAGCATAAATAAAACTTTATAATGAAATTTGTATACCTCTAAATCAAATCACCGGAGAGAAACATTGATATCTTGGGTAAAAGAAATATGTTTTGCATGAAATAAAAGACATTCATAGATGAAAATATTTCCCCATACATAGTGGTGTGATCCTATCATCCATTGAATATATCATTCACTTTACGTGCAAAATTTGATATTCTACATAGATCATCATATTCTCCAAATTGTCAGCAATTACCAAAGAGAGAAATGAACAAATAGGAAAATTTTGAAGAGAAAATTGCAAATAATAGAGTAAGGGATAATGGTTATAGGTGAGCATAAAGGTTTGGGAAGTTAGGAAACCTTCACCCATTGTAAATTGTTCTCTCTTTGGATTCTTGAGAGTCCAAGTATTTATTTTATAGGAAGCATACAATAGGTTGGACTCTTTTTGCACACACTAAAGAGCATTGAAAGGGAAGTGTGCTTTGAGGCACCATTTAGCAAATAAAGGGTAGGAATTCCTTTTGTTGTGTGGGTTATTGAAGAGAGTTCCATGGCTATGTTGGATGGATGAGATGTTTGATTTAATAATTATGGTGCGAAGATAGGCTAAGAATGAGAGAAAATGGGTTGTGTTGAGGGTGAATGAAGCTTGTAGTTGTTTCCTTCACCCTAGATGTCTCATACCCCAACTTGGGGCTGGTATCTATATTATATACCTATAATGGGATGTGAAAGTGCACTTACACAACAATTTTCTTGGATCTTCTTCATCTAAAAGAAAGTGTTTATCTTTGTCTATTAAAATGTGTAATTTTTGTTTGTTTCTAGATATGAATACTAAAAATTTAAATGTTAAAAACTCCACTTTTATATTTCATTTTTTAAGTTTCCATCTTTCAAAGTTTTTACTTCTAGTTTAATTTCATTAATATTTTTTAATTTTGAGGAAGATTTAGGATTGTATAGCACTAGTAAATAAGCCATAAGCAATTATATTCCTGAAAAACATTTTTTTATAGAATTTTAGCTCTTTGTTCATAACTCATAAAGTTGTTATTCCTTAAAAGAAAACACAATAGATAATAGATAATACATTATGCATCTCATTTCTACTTTGATTACATAAAATTTGCACAATACTTCACAAGTCTATGAATCCCTTGGGTGATCATTTAAGTGCGATTACGTGAGATTCAACAACCTTTATTGTTGAGTCCATGAGCTTGTTTTTCTATTTATATTCATATAATGAACAATGGTTGGGTGTGTTTGAATTTAACATTTTTAATTGGTTAGAGAAATAAAGTAATATTCACATAATAAATGATGGCTTCTTGTGTTTGTATTCAACATTTTTACCTTATGAAAAAATATAATATTATCGAAAAATCAATATTTTCTTTTAAATTAAAGGCATTACTTCATTATGATCCACTTTTATTGCTTTGTAATTGCACAACTAGTGCTATTTATCCTTCTTTCTGCAATGTATTTATTTACTAGAAACTAACATGATCTTCAATTGCTTCATATTATTCAAACAAACATAAGAAATTATCCTTCAGATGGGATTGATGAAGTCCCATATTCTCCTTTTGGTGATGCCATTCTACCTCTTCTTGAACCAATTTATGGATCAAATTACTCAAGTTCTCCTTCACTGCGCTAAAGCCTTGATCTTGTTAACATTCACAAACTCACAATGCAATTGTTAAGTTGATCTAATACCAAACTTGATCTGAATTTTAAATAATCGTTTTAACCATTAATTGCATGTAAAGAACTTGAATTCTTCACTTCCTAAAAATACAATTTAAAATGCTTAATTGAAACACATAAGCATATAAACAAGTATGCAGACCATAAAATTGCAGATAGAAGATGACAGAGGAGTTCGCCCCTCCTGGGATACATCTTCGGGCCACTTCTAATGAGAAGATCGATCTTATTAAGTATTCAAAAAGATTACATACTTGAATTCTGGAGATACTTCTGGGTTTTGTCTGTTATGATTATTTTAATCCGACCTTGTCCACCATAGTCTAAATGTCAAGTTCCTAGATTAGGAGTTTGTTTCCACTTCATTAGTGCCATGGAGAATTTATATGGGAACCACCTACCACTTGATGTGAGGATCATTCATGATTTTAGGGGCTCCATAAGCCAATCCCTATATTTTAGGAAACCACACCGAGTGATAGGAGTCCCACCATCAGTTCACCCTATCCTGTGTTGACTTATGCCCCGAGGGGAGACAATCAATTCATATTCAGTTAGTATAGCACCACCTTTGCATGATTTAAGGAAAATGATTTCCTTTTCTCAACTACCTTGGTTAGTTAACTGATTGTGAGGTGTTTAAGTTGTCCTGAGTTGCACTAGTGATCCTCCAATAGTGATTTTTCCACAGTTAGTGATCTCTACAGTTAGTCCAATTCATGGAATTCAAATAATTCCTAGAGGATTTGAATTCTCTTTATTGTATTATGGATGTATTACATGCATTTTAATGATTATTGAGTTATTGTTATGCTGTCAATTTTTTCCTCTTGTCTAAATAATTTCACCATTACTGTTTGACAATTCTAGCACTGAAATTATTCCTCATTCGTTCTTCTTTCACCAAGAGGTTCTATCCATCCTTATGATCATGTGTATTTGATAACTTTCCATGGATAGAAAAACTCATAAACATATTGCACCAACGTGTTCCTCTTGAAATTATAATAAGAATGAGTATAAAATCAACCTATTTTTCTTGAGATCTCCTTTGGTACACAAATCGAGACACTCCTACATTGTGTTGTATGGACCGATACATATTCCACCTTGGAATTTGTGCATTTATTTGGATTCATGCCCTTTATGTCCTCCCTACCTGTGCTCCAATCCCGTGTATTTATAATGTAAAATCCACAATTCAGGGCTACGGGCGCACCGTTTTTTGGGCATTCGAAATCTAAACAAATTCTTAATATTATAATGCTAATCCTTATCAAAGGATTGGGCCATGGACCATTTATACAATGTTGTGTCGGGGGTATGGAGGTCTTGGGGTCAAACCCAAGGGCCTTGACCTTCTCCCTTTTGAATTGGAAATAATAACATATGTGCTGGCTTATGGTTGTGTTGGCTCATGGTGTTGGCTAGCAGTTTAATGGTATGCGTTGTTGACTATCGGTGTTGTATTTTAGTTCCATGTTCTGCGGTCTTGGCCTCGTTGTTGGATGTTGGTTCCACTATCCCTACATAATATATAGTTTGAACATTACACATGGGATCGGGGGCTAATCCCTCAGCCCCACCCTTTTTTTAAACTAGAACATGTATCATCTTTAAATAGAAGTGGCAATCACAGAGGTTAAGAAACACCGATGAGAATCCTGGACAGACAAATAGTGTGGAGAATTTGGTGGAGGTAGAAGTCACAAGTTCGATCCCCCTTGACCTCCATTTTTTTGGTAGATAAAACCATATTGTGGCCAATCAGATCGCCACATGGCGACCTCTAATTCGTCCACTTGGATGCCACTTGGACGCTAAATGGATTTCACCTAGAAACCAATTTCCAAATGGATGCCACGTACCTTCCATGAGGAAGTATTGTACATGCCACATGGAACCCTATGGGTGTGCCATGTGGCCCCTTTTTTTCTAATTTTTACCTATTTTCCTAAAAGTTCAGAACTCGATAACTTTCTCATCCGGAGGCCATTTTGCATGAAATGAACATCACCAAAAACGTCTTTTCTAGATATACGCGGATGTAAGATTTTGTTTGCATTTTGAATACTTTTGTTTTGATCAATGTTGGAGATCCTCTTGGATCACCTGTAAAAGGTCAATATATATCATCTCACTAGTTTATTGTTGTAAACGAATCTTGTCAAACACATTATTTGATGATAATCGATTTTCACTTCTGACACCTTATCCTCACTTACAACTACAATATTTAGTGTTCTCTTTTCTTGTTTTTTAACAGTAACCAGTGAAACTTTGTCCTTTGATATTTGTCAAACTTGTGGAAACAAGTTTTTATTTTCTACCTGAAATTGATTTTTCTTTGTTTTGTACTGTGAAACCAAGTCATTTTTTTAGACTTAAACTGAGAACCTGAGTCATCATCATGAACATTTGAATATGAATATTGTTGAATTTGAATAGAAGGTTGTAGGGGTAAAACATTCTCTTATGGGTCTACTCAAACTTGTTCTTTTAAAATAACAATGTATTTATCTTGATCAATCTTGACCCCCTTTTTTTAGGATTCCTCGTCATTATCCATATTTGTTACTTCTTATATAGTGATTTTATTGTTTTTCTTGGCTATATTCGAAACTAGTAGAGAAAAAGAATTTGTTTGAACTATATGAATTTGAGGGTCCTGAGATTTATTAAACTCTTCTAACACTTGATGGTCATGATCAAAGCTTTGTAAATTGGTAATTTTATCCAATCCTTCAATTGTTTAATGTTCAAAAGATGCACTTTTGTTGTTTTGTCTTCTCCATGATATAATATGACGAGGATCATATCTAAACTTCCCAACTTCCAAAAAATTCATAGCTTTCAACAAATTTTTCCACTATAGTAAGGGATGATTTACTTTTGATGACAAATGGTCCAACTTTGAATGAAAACTTTGTCTTTGATTACTTATTGGAGTTTGTGAAATTATTATTTTATGAATGAAGTATTTTTCTGACAAAATCAAGAGCAAATATCCTTGGAGTTACAAATGTCGGAAGAACATAGGGTACATTATTAAATCTATAAACCCTAATAACAGTATGATCCCTATACAAAAACCAATCTCCTGTTCTAGTTTCTGGAGTGTGTTGTAACATGATTTTCATCTCCTTTGAAACCCTTGTAAATTCAACTTTAAAAATAAGTCTTTAGATATTGGACATGATTATGTTTATAAAATAAAATGTGCTAATCTTCTTTGTCTAGATACAATAATTGAATGATCTGAGAAAAATGTTGGATCCTGAAGCTTCAAGTCTGCTTGATTGCAATATATGAATGCATTTAGAAGATAAGTCTAGTACCAAAAATGCTTCAAAGTGTGGAAATTCACTAGTTGAGCATGAATTACCTTAGCTAGGAATTCATCAAAACTAAGGCAAACAATTTGACTTGAATCTAACAAACTGACCTTCATAAGAATCCCTAACATGACTTCAATGAAAAATTTATCATTATTAAGACCAAAAATTTGACTCAACAATGACAAAACCAGTTTTACATTCTCTTTGAAAATATTTACATCAAATGGAAATGACATATTTTCAACAGTTTGACCAGAATTCAATACTTTGGAAAGGAATTCATTTTTCATGTTTGAACTGCATTCTCAATAAACCCTAATGAATTATTATGTGTTAAACTACATGATGGTTTGGGGAAATGGTTCGAATAACCCTAATGACTTTCTAGTGACTAGAGAATTTACATGATAAAGGATTTTAGACCTATCAGAGTCAATAATTTTTCTTTTAGAATCTGAATAGTTAGATTCACACCAATTAACGAACTCAAGAAAATGATAACTTTGTTCCTGACTAAAATGAGAAATCGATGAACTAGAAATTTAAAAAACATCCATACATCTTGGATCTAATGCATATAATATTTCTCTAGACTTTGAGATGCTACTGAAAGATAAGATATGATAAAAAGGCCGGT
>LPNX010655449.1:24003-40975 GCA_001517045.1 Pseudotsuga menziesii | reverse complement strand
TTGATGATTAGTACCTATAATCATCAGGTTCTTGGTGTGAAACTCCTCGGAATCCTAAATCTAAATAACATGAAAATAAGAACATGGATTGGATTAAGCACATATTTCATAGGGGAACATGAAATCCATTATGGATATTTAGGTGCCATTTTGGGTGATCTGTAGGACCTCAACTTTAGTGATACCTCCTTCTCCAATGCTAGGAACCAATCTTCGGAGAACATGTGGCAAGGTGGTTTAGATTTCGGAACCGGTTAATAGAAATAAATTTCATGCATGTATCCCCTCCAAAACGAGAAGACAATAATTGATGTGATAAAGGAAACCGTTGATGTGATAGAAGAGAGCAATTGATGTATTTTTTTATGTTTGAATAGTTTTTAAACTGGTTAAACCGTCAAATCAGACGGCCAATCAATTCACCTACATGTATATTTTTATGTTTGAATTTTTTTAATTGTCATAAAATTTTAGATTTTTATTTAGCTATAGTACAGGATTAAACCCTTGCAGTGTGTATTACATCTTTATTATGTCCTCAAATTTCCATAGTTAACCAAGTGACCTAGGGAAGGTGGTGAGAAATGAAGAAATTAACTCCAACTACCCACCACCTTATGCCCTTTTTGTACCTCATTTATGTTACAAATGTTGGAGGTTAAATCCACATGCAAAATTTTTAGAATTATATCAATTTGCATCATTTATGTTTATAAAAATAATATTTATATTAGAAAATTAAATATATTTAGTTTTGGATAAACAAAATTATTTTATCAAATTCTAATTAAAATGGTATATAAACAATTCCACTTCCCTCAATGATTTGAGAGCATGGACTTTCCATACATACCTAGGAAAAACAACATTACTAAACTTCTTTTTAGCGGATGTCAAGGAGTGAACCTAGTAACTTCCAGAATTGTAATGTTTTTTAAATGAAACATCTCCACCAAGGGAATGTTTATAGAGAGAGGAGTCTATTCTACGTTTTGTACTTTCCAATGGGCCAAAATTTGGTAAAAAAAAATTGTATAATCCAATTTTGGAAGTGTTCAAATTGTGTTTTTGAATTCATAAATAGATTTAGCATTCTCAAATTTACTTTGATATGATGCAATCATGTAATATGATTATTGTTTCATTTCATATGTTGCAATATTAGATATATAACAGAGAAATTAATTATTGCATAAAATAAATAATAACTCTTCATTTTGAATGTTTTTTTGCAAAACAAGGATCTTCCAGAAGATCTGAATGACCCCCATCAAATAGATCCAGATTACATTGGGTCCGATGTTGATATGGTAGATGATGTTGATGATGACACAAATATAGATGACAGTGAGGTTGATGTCGATGCAGATGACAATGATAATGATCATGATCATGATAGTGATGATGATGATGATGAGACAATTGTTGGTAGCAGCCAATGACATTCATGATCATATAGACTACATCATGGATCATATTTTATATATTGATATAATGCCTCTTTTTGGGTTTACTATCATATGTATCATTTTCACGTCCTCTGAGACCATATTATTGAGTTATATCATTTTGACATGTATCATTTTGACTTATATCATTTGGAAATGACATATCATATTGACTTGTATCATTTTGTCTTACATAATTTATCTTTTTTATTTATATCATTTGTACATGATGTATTATTTTGACTTATGTCGATTGTTGGACATGTATCATTTTCACATGTTATTGATCTGGTGGCATATTTCACATTCACTTTGTTTTAGTTATATATGATGATGATCTTATCAGTATTGACTCGTCAAATTTTATATATTGAAGTGGTTGATGATTTTTGGATGCATATTTATTATGTGTGATGGTTTTGATTTATTGCTCATGATGGATGTTGTCAAATTCACTTAAATTGTAGATATTGGACTCACTTGTTTTAATTATAGATGATGATCATGTTATTATAATTATCTTATTTTTTTTAATATATAATGGATGTTGTATATTCTATTTTGATGGATATTTAATAAGTATAATGATGTTGTTAATTTGTATAAATGTCTCTTCCCTAAAATTTCTTTAAAAATGTTATCTTATAAAATATTTCAATTGCATTTATATGACTTGTTGTATAATCATATAAGTTATTTAAGAGACATAATATATTTAACTAATTAAATTGAAATAAAACATATTAAATTAATAATTGTAAGCAAAACAAGAAGCCGTTTTGGAAGAAAAAAAGGAAACAACAATGGAAGCCAAATTGGAAGCTGCATCAGAAGCAAGACTGGAAACAAAATAAAAAGAAAAATCGGAAGCAAAACTAGAAGAAAAACTAGACGCAAAACTGGAAGTCAAACTAGAAGAAAAATTGGAAAGCATTTCAGAAGAAAAACTTGAAGCAATACATGGCGCTAATCCCAGTGCTATTTGTGGCACTAGTCCTAGAATTATTTCTAGTGCTATTCCTGATAATAAACCTGGCACTATTCCTAACACAAAACATGGCGCTATTTATGGCTCTATTACGGGCGCTATTTTTGGTGGTATGCCTGGCATTATTTTTTGTGGTATCTTGACGCTATTTTTGGCGATATTCTTGGAATTAGTTTTATGGCACTAAATAAGACTCTAATTTAGGTGATAATACCAATGCTTATTCTGGCGTTAAATGTGGCACAATCATAAGCAGTCCATATTGCGCCCAATATTGTGCTGGGAAGGGTGTCTGATTTGTGAACTGAAATACACTAAATTATGGCGTTATTTTAGGCACTAATTTCCCGTTCTATTATGGTGGTGGTGGAAAAAAATATGCAATTCTAATAGTTGGAACTACAAAATGACCAAATCCCTAGTGACATGTGTGGAAAATAACCTTACATTCATTGAACTCCTAGAAATCTTAAAAGATCCTTATATTTATAGTATTTCTTTAGAGAATACCATACATGTGAATGAATATGTTTCCCAATATATCCCATGAATCTTCCTATTTAAATCAAGTACTTTATCATAGAAATAAGATTTTGAACCTTTTCCAACCTTTGAGTGTACAAGAAAACTGCTAGATCACGTGATTTGTTGTGCTAGTCACATTAGGAATAGCATGCAAGCATCAAAGGATTACTCATGCAAATTATCTGACTTGTAGAATTAAAGGAATGCCTAGTCATAAATTTAGTAAGAATCATCTAGATATGATTCTCCATAGGTAATTCTACAATTTTTTTAAGTGGAAAAGTTAAGGATAGATTAATAAGGTGGCCATGGCCCAAGCCTAATACGGACAAAAACCAGAATTACAAAGGCCATGTTTCTGGGTTGAGTTGTTAGATGCCTTACGTCGCTGAAAGGAAAGATAGTGAAGCATCTAAACCAAAGATTCATGACAAATGGATTGCTTTCACATCAAAGCTAATGACAGATTCACCAGGAACAAAATTTAAAAAGCGATAGGATATTGGAACTGAGATTCAGCAAATCAAAAACAATGCTAAGAGTATGGATTATGGAAGTCAGGGCATGTCGGTCACTGCTGCAGATCACTTCTTCGCTTCTAGAGCCAATTTATCAAAATTTTGCATATACACATCCTTAGTTTCGAATCCAGGCGATCCACCTCGAAGAGACAACACCATATATCCTATCGAGTTTCCATAGAGTCCTTATTGAGTTGTAAGCATGTCTTGCTAATGTAGAGGAGGATATATATCTTCTTCCCCATTACCATAATCCCCCCTTTGGAAGACGGATAAAAACCCTCCAGCTCATGGAATGGCGTAGAGGGCCATGGGTTCTTCCTTTAAAATTAAAAAAACTTGATATAAATTACATCCTTTGTTTTCCATCTTGTTCACTTCTTGATTTGATCCGCGCAGAATTTGGTAGATTTGAAACTTGGATAAGCAATGAAGGGTTTTTTGTATCCTTTCTAAGATCATGTTAGGATAACATTGCAAAAATAATTCCTTGAATGAAAAATTTTGACAGGTACTTGCGAGTCCCCAAATATTTGGACCCTTGTGATTCCCTCAGCCATAGCCAACTAGAAACCCTTGAGAAGAGCAAGAGCTTCACCTTGATTATTTGTACATTTTCCTAATCCCAAACAAAAGCTAATATCTATAGTTCCTTCAGGGGAGAAGAACACCCCGCCTGCTCTTGCAGCTCTGAGTTTCCCTTTGGAAGCTTCATCAAAGAATATGGTTTTTTTGTTTTGAAGTTTCCACCAACTCTGGAAATCCATATCCGGTAGTCTGAGAATCCAGCCTGGTTTGGATGTTGGGCGCTTACCAATGTTTATATTCTTGTTGGGATTTAAGGATCCAATCCAAAGATGATCTACAGAATTAAGAGGGGGTCCAGATCTTTCATCTTGCTCCTTATCATGTCCAAGAGAATGGCATGTTGTAGAGAAAAGTTTCCTATGGCTAGGGTTTAAGAGGTCATCAACATACTGAAGTTAAAAGAGAGATGCATACAGTTCTGCAAGCAAACATAAACAATATTCAGAGATTAGAATGGTTCATACCTTAGTCAAACGAATGATGATCCAAGTATCCATTCAATCCTCCTCTTGCTCCTCTTTCTCCAAGAGACCCGCAAAACAAATTATACCCTCCTCAAACCAATAGACCACATGTAAAGCAATGATAATCAGAACAATATGAAATCCTAAACTGATAAACAACATCATATGATCATAATCAGATATTCAATATACAAGATAGATTGATTGGAAGAGAAAGTGCATCATATCTTTATTAATCATGAGGGAAGTAGAAATATTACCTTCTCTTCAATTCAAACACATTATGAAACCTTGATCTGGTTCTGTTTCTTCTCTTCTCCAAGGAACTCAGCCTCCAAGATCTGCAACACAAGGAGATAGCTTCTAGGGAAAAGGTGGGGGGAATGAGAGTACCAATTCTTTCAGCATAACAATGCAAAATTCCAAGTCCCCTCTCATGGACCTCTCTCCTTCTATTAATACATTTCTGAAGAGTAGGGTCGAACAACAGTCATTTATAACTTCCCAAATCAGTTCCATAACCTCCCAAACCACCCCTAATTCGATATTTTTCATATTTTTATTATTTTTTACCACAACAGGATGCATTCACAGGTAACGTGAAGGTAGAGTCACAAGTAACTTGCGGGTATGCTTCATTAAAGTCACGAGTAGAGGTGAAACTTGCAAGTATATTTCTTTAAAAAAGTCATGAATATGTAGAAGATGCTCATTATTAGGGTATTTTTGGGCATTTCCATGCTTTGGAGTCTTCTGGAGAATTGTTTCTGACTTGAATACCTTTTGAACAGTGTAGAGAAGAGGTGAAACAAAATTACATAAATTTGGATATGGCTCCTCCAAGTTAGGTGTTTTTTCAATGACTTTTCTGAATTTTCGTCATGGGAGTGTCGACATGCGATGAGATCATGGGAAAGTGGTCACAGGAAAAGAGTGTGTCATTTTAGGCTATAACAGATGCCCCCTAATGTATGATTTTGGAGGGGAAGAATATATCCGAAATACATTATAAAAGAAACAACTGAGTATGGAGAGAGAAGAGAATCCAAGATCGATAGGCTCAAACAGAGGTACCTAAAAGAGAGATAAATGTAAGAAAAAACTGATCTCTAGGACATACAGATCCATATACAAGTCATCGCCATAAAGATACAGGTGGATCTAACATGTGTATAACTGATGTAACTATCATGGTAGCACAATATGCAAAAAGGAGCCATATCAAATCTAAAGGAGTCATGGCCACAAGTGAACAAGGTGGCTCCATGTTCAAATAATCGATCATAGACACAAGAATACAAGGTGGATCTATGTCTCAACAAATGTCATATGAAGTGTGAAAAGGTCTTGCACAACTCGGTAATTAGAAAAAGATGGCGATGCTATTGTTGGCCCAATGTCTTCAATGCAAACCACCCAAAGGTACAAATCCTAACCATGCGATCAAAAGAGCTGAAGTCGAACATGGTGGAAACCGTTTGATTACCGGTCATTGATGAGGACTGCTAACAAACGCGAGGGATACAACCATTAATGAAAATTTTCCCGAAGGTACCTAGTACATTCTAACAAGTGTGAATAAAAGGTCTTGAATTCTAACACTTGAAGAATCCATCAAGTAGGAGATGGTAAGGTATTCCCACTACTCAATAGCGAGGGAAATTACCACTAATGACTACAATCCCCAAGGTACTGTCAGAAACTCTAAATCTCATTACCAAAGCAAGATGTGTTGATTTCTATAGGAAGAGATCCATTGGAAGGAAGTAATTAAGGCATCCTTCATCATCCAACACAAGGTAAGTCAAAGAATAAGTGGATCTGGAATTGATACAAAATTTTACGACAAGGATCGCTGAAGACATAATGTAATGAAATGATACTAGGGAATGGCCGACACAAAAGGTCAAGGAAATTGCAAAATGGCCGACAAAGGTTTATCCTTGAATAGTGAGCATGACACAAAAGTGACTTAGGCATATTTTGAGACAAAGGGACCAAACGACACAAATATGCAATGTAGGATACACTGACAGATTCCCCATATAATTGGAAAAGAGACCAATTGGAGGAGTAAAAACTATGAATCGATATAAGGTCAAAAAAATGAGACCTAATTGTTGATAGACTCAAACCTGGTGCTTTGTTCAAGGAGACAATACTTGCTACCATGATGTAAAAAACATGTGAATGAAATTCCCTTCCCTCTTTCTTGTAAAGGTTTAACAAGTCTAAGAAAGAAAACTCATGACCTTCTTCATTTTTAATAATCTCGAAGAAGAAACAAAAGAATTATTGATAAAGCACTGATTCATAGATTTTATGAGCCCGGGTTAGTGGATGCTCAGCGGTGTTTTCATAGTTTTCAGAGTCTGAAAACTCCAAAGAAGAGTCCTGGGTGGGTGCTTTTTCTTAAAGTTAGTCTCCTAAGTACGAACAAAGTGTAAAAAAATACAGAGGATAACTCTCTTAGCTCAGGAAAACTAAGGTATTCATTTTTCGTATTTATTCGGTAAGGTACGAAAAAGGGGTAAATTGTCACCATATCGACGCTCCTTCATAAGCAAGCAAAACTCTCTAGTTTTAACAAGTGTGAAGGAAAGCTAGATCACTCATAAAGTTCCATTTATTTACTAGAATGGTACGGACAACAGTAAACTCGATGCTTTGTTCTGTGGTTTAGAGAGCATGACAAAGACATAAAGTACGCTTGGAATCTTTTTCATGTTTAGGTCCAGAGCATGAAAAAGAGAAAATAAGCTCAAAAAGGTTCCTTTTCCGTAAGTTTAGTCCTCCATGTATAAAAAAAGAGATAAACCTATTCCTGAAGATACTCTTCTAAATTTCGAAGAAAATAGAGTGTTCCTTTCTCGTAAGTAATCCACATGGTCTGAAAAAGAGATAACCTACCACCGATGTGGATGATTTTTCAATTTACCTTAATGAGTCTGAACAAACAAGTTAACTTAACAATCTAGTCAATTTTAAGGAGTCATACTAGGGCTTAAACATAACTCCATATCTTTTATGTGAAGTTTTAACAACTCCAGAAAAGTCAACTCGTGGCCTCCTTACTGTTTTTAACAAGCTGAAAGGAGAAACATGAAGAATTCTCTAAATGTGAGGAGATGAGTGTTAGAGGCAAGTGAAACTAGTTTCCAAGCGCGAGGAACAGACCTAAGCATAATGCAAGGAACATGAGTAGGATAAATACACTCGGGGAACATCTTCTCAAGGTAAAAGGTGTCAAGTCGCAAAGGCAAAAAGGTACAAGGCTGAGTAATGATGAGAGAAGAGATGAGGGCTTATATAATGGGATAAAAGCATGGAATTTGGCATCAGGATCATAAGCACGAGCAGGGTACATGAAAATGTAGTTACAACTTGAACAACAAGGCAAGGCCAGTAAATAGTTTCGTATCCAACTACAAATCATGTCTCCAAGAAACAACAACATCAAGATCATATTCTTCCCACACGGGTGTGGCTCATTGGTGATTCACTTGATATGAAGTCACATGTTGTAAAGGAGTTCACAAGTTCAAATCACACTCGGGCTTACCTGTGTCCCATGATTGCGAGCTGTTGTGGGGAACCTAGTGGTATATTGGTAGTAGGAATGGATCCTTGGACCCTGTGTCATGCGAGTACCATCCCAGGCCCCAGTTGTTGATTCCCCTAGTATAAAAAAAAACATCAATATCATATTCAGAAGAAAAGATATGATGCAGGTCACTTTGGTAGAAACACATGTAACTTTTCTATCTTCTATAAAAGGTGTAATCAAGGAAGAATCAACCGAGGATGATTCTATAATGTCAATTCCCAAGGATTTATAATCAATAAGATCAACCTCAGAAGGAGAGAAAAAATAAACAAGGGAGATAGAGTCTGCAGGAACAAACTCAGTATCACAGGAGTTGAAAAATTCATAAGAAAAATTAAACTCATCAGGATCACTAACTTGTTGGTCAAAGGGAGAGTCAAAAGACCTAACAAGACCAACATAAGAAGATCGATCAATCGAAATATCAGGCTTACTAATAAAATCAAGTTTAGACTTAGTCATAACTGAACAAACATCCATAAGAATGTCAGACTATATCAAAGAATCTAGGAATACTTCGTCAGAATGAAGTAAACCATCTCAGATAGGACACACATCTAAAATTTTAAATGTATTCAACAGAGTGGAGAAAAGGCTCCACAGTCTGTATAGGATAAATCACCTGGTCAATTGCTGGGACCAAGTCCCGAGAAGGTATTTTATGAACACAACTATTTCTCCTCAGTGGAAATTGAACACGAGGGATATGAGGCCATGTAGCTCACCCGTGGTGGGGTAGTGTCTATCGAGACACTAGGAATTAATAAAGGAAATACCTTGTCTCTAGTTGGGTCAGGAGAGGGATCAAGCAAATCCAACTGATCAATAGTGACACTTTCTTCACGGTGATTAAAGTACATGACATGAAAGAATGTTGACACCACATCCTACATGGCATAAACATAATCACGCCCAAGGAGCATATTGAAGTCCAAGGGGTCTTCTATCACCATGAAATCAACTAAGATGGTCTTCCCACCCAAAGTAACAGGTGTTTGAGAAAGAATTCCCAAGGTTTTACTAGTTCTTCTACCAAAAGTCAGTAATTTCCTAACAGTCAAGGCAAGAATGGGAGATCCCATGCCTCACCAAGTACTAGCAGACAAGATACTAATTGAGGCTCTTTCATCAACAATACAATGAGCAATATTGTATTGTCCAACTTTGACCTTTATCTTGAAAGGTTCATCAAAAGGAAGGTGTGTCTTAGCTAGGCTATCCCAATCAAAGGAAGTAATCTGAGAGCTTGGTGGGGGTTCATCCAAAATGAGTTTAGTGCCCCCTTATTTAGTGAGTCCTGAACTGGCAGTGAATAAAATGTGACCAGAAAATAATTCACTCTCTGAAAGAAGAGTGGGATTGATCTATGATGGAATTGACTCAACCGCTTTGTGAAAGTCACTCTCTGAAGCGAGAGTGGGATTGAACAAAGATGGCATTGATTCAATCACATAAGGATCAATCTCCGAAAGAAGAGTGTGGTGAACCAAATACTGGTAAGTTTCGATGACTTGATCAACCAAATGTTGAGTAGGTGGTTGAGAAACTACAGGTTGTTCAGGAGAAGGAAATCCTTGAGTCTCGAACCACACTCTTTGCACCTCTGCGATAGCAGGGAACTAGTGAGTAAGATGATATCCCTCTCATGGATTACAAGGGAACTTAAGTTTTCACTTTGAATGACCAATTTTCTCAACAATGTCAACATGACTAGAATTGGATGTTTGTTTACCCTCAGCATGACCTACAGAGGCTGAGCGTTTTCCTCGAGCATGACTTGCAGAGGATGAGAGACTGGGTCCAACATGACCTACAGAGGTTGGATGGGTTCCACCAGCATGACCCATAGAGGCTGAATGGTTAGGATCAACATTATTCATAGAGGTTGAGTGTGTAGCCCAGCATAACCTATAGAGGCTAGGTGGTTGGGTCCAACATGACCTACAAAGGTTGGAGAAGCTTTGTCGGCATGACTTGAAGAGGCTAAGTAACTGGATCCAACATGACCAATAGAGGTCGGATGGGGCAGTTCAACTTGACCTGCAGAGGTTGAACGGGTGCCCTCAGCATGAACTTCAATGGCTGAGTGACTAGATCCAACATGACCGGTAGAGGTTGGAAGGGCTCCACCAACATGACCTATAGAGGTTGGATGGTGAAGATCAACTTGACGTACAGAGTTTGAGTGCTTAGATACAACATGACTTGCAGAGGTTAGATAGGTGCCCCTAGCAACAACTCTAGATGCTGGGTGTTGAGGTTCAACTTGACTTGTAGAGGTTGGACAAGTTCCCCCTGTTAGAAAATAGGGCCACAGAGCAATAACAGATATACAGTTAAATCATTAAACAAGATGCAAAACACATTAAACCCATTACAAAGAGACACGGATATAATTTGGTTCACCCAAATGATGGGCTACGTCCATAAATAAATTGCCAGTCCTTTTATTACAGTCCAAAAAGATGAAGGGATACAACCTGCAGCAAAACCGTTGCACTTCCTCTTCACGCTCTCACAATCTCTCTCACACAATCACAGAGATTGTTTACAATGCTAAAATACCATACACAGTCATGTTACAATGCTTTCTTTTATAGGGGAAAAATACTATGGGAAAATACTACTGTTAACCCGATACCATGGGTTTGCATAACTATTAGCCAATACACATCCCCAAACCCCAAAGCAGGGTGAACGAGTGTACAGTACACCTGGGGTACAAAAACGACTAAATAATATCTCTGGATTTGGAAGATCATGCTCCACAACCAACAATATCCCACTTGGAGATTGATCACAACAACTCCATCGCTGCTGCACTTTCTAGACTATGCTATGGACCTTGGACTTGGAAAATTTCTTATTTTCACCTTCATGCTTGAAGGCCAATAGAAACCGAGAAAGAACTCAGTTTTTTCTCTGGTTACTCCCTTTGTCAACATGTCTGCAGGATTCTGGCTAGCATGTATCTTTTCCAGTTTTAACAGTTCTTCATCTAGAACAGATCTTATGAAGTGGTACTTGAGCTGTATATGTTCAGTCCTCGAATTAAAGGCTAAGTTCTTTGCAAGATGAATGTCACTCTGGATGTCACTGTACAGCCTACTATTCTCCTGGTTCTTACCCAATTCTTCCATGAACCTATGCAACCAAATCATCTCCTTACTAGCCTCTGTAGCAGCAACATACTATGCTTCCCTTGTTGAAAGTGCAACAACCTATTGCAGTTTTGAAATCCAAATTACTATTGTTCCAGCCACAATAAACACATACCTTGTGGTGCTCTTTCCGATGTCTTTATCACCAGCCATATCTGCATCAACATATCCCTGTAGAACAGTGTCTGAACCTCCAAAACATAACGCATGAGAAGTGGTACCTCTCAAATACCTAAAAATCCATTGTATTGCTTTCCAATGCTCTTTACCTGGATTATTCATATACCTACTCACAACTCCCACTACATGTGCAATATCTGGTCTCGTGCACACCATGGCATACATCAAGCTTCCAACCGCTGATGAATAGGGAATCCCGGACATGTAATCTATCTCTTCCTGTGTCTCTGGACACATATCCTTACTTAGTTTGAAATGGATTTCTAAAGGTGTACTGACTGGTTTTGCATTCTACATTCTAAACCTATGCAACACCTTTTCTATGTACTCACCTTGAGACAATGTTAATTTGCTATTTTTTCCATCTCGTGTTATTCTCATACCAAGAATTTGTTTTGCAGCACCCAAATCCATCATCGCAAATGATGTAGCTAGTCTTCTTTTGAGCACATTTATATTCTGCATGTTAGAGCCTCCAACAAGCATGTCATCCACATACAATAACACGATAATATATCTTCTGTTATATAGCCTCTTGAAATAAACACAATGGTCAAAATGACATCTTTCATAACCTTGTTCTAGCATAAACTTATCAAATTTTAAATACCACTGCCTTGGAGCTTGCTACAGGCCATACAAGCTCTTCTTCAACCTGCAAACCAAATTCTCCTTCCCTTTAACCTCATACCCCTGTGGCTGCTGTATATAAATCTCTTTGTCCATATCCCCATGGAGAAAGGTCGTTTTTACATCTAACTATTCANACTTAAAATAGTTCTAATTGAAGTCATTTTAACAACAGGAGAAAATATTTCATCAAAGTCTATACCTTTCTTTTGTGCAAATCCCTTTACAACAAGTCTAGCCTTGCACCGCTTCTTGCCTCCATCTTCTTCCTTCAACATGTAAACCCATTTATTCTATAATGCCCTTTTCTCTGCAGGCAACTTAACCAGATCCCAAGTATGGTTTCTTACCAATGAGTCCATCTCCTCATCCATGCCTTGCTCCCACTTCTTTCTATTTTCTACCTGCATTGATTCTTCAAAACATTCTGGTTCACCATTCATCAATAAATAATACAGTGAAGGAGAGAATCATTCAGGGGGTATACTTAACCTAGTAGATTTTCTTATAGTTGCAGGAGTTTCAGGTACCTGTTGTTGTTCTTGATTTTCCAGTGCCTTTCGAACTTCATCTTCTTTGATTTCATCAAGCACTGTGTACTCTGTGTTTTCCTTTTCCACTTTCTTTCCCTGCAACTGATTTTTGTACATGACCTTTTCATTGAATACTACATCTCTACTAATGATTTTTCGTTTTTCATAATCCCACAAACGATAACCAAAAGCATCAACCCCGTATCCAATAAAGGTACATTTCTTGGATTTAGCCTCAAGATTTGTTCTATCATCTTTATCAATATGGAAAAATGCTTCATAAACAAAAGTTCTCAGAAATGAGTATTTGGGAATGTTTACCTGTCCATGCCTCCTCTGGAATCCCACCATTCAAAGCGCTTGAAGGCCCTCTGTTTATTAAATAAACAACAGTGTTTACAACATCTGCCCAAAACTGTAAGGGCAACCCTGCATGCATTCTCATACACCTTGCACACTCCATGATCGTTCTGCTCATCCTTTTTGACACACCATTTTCTTGTGGTGTTCCAGGAACTGTCTTCTCTCTACGAATCCCATTGTGTGAACAGTAACTATCAAACTCCTTGCTGTAGTATTCACCTCCATTATAAGATCTGAGACATTTCAACTTTTTTTCTATCTCATTTAGCTATAGTACAGGGTTAAAATCATGCAACAACATACATTAGTCTTAAACAATGACACTATAAAATAAACATTTTTTAAAACTTAAATAAAATACCAAGTAAACTTAGAAATGAAAGTAATTATAGTATTTATTACAATTTCAAATAAAATTATATTCAAAATAAGACGTACTTCACAACATAAATAAAGCACTAAGTCGAATTGAAATAAAAGTGAGTACAATATTTATTAAAGTTTGAAAGTGAATAAAATTAAAACATATAGCATACAGAAGATTTGACATAAAGTAATAAAGTAATTCTATTATTTATTAGAAATTCAATAAGCTAATAGAATTTCAATAAGCTCCGGTTTTTTTTTTTTTCAAATAGGAAAAAACCATTTTCCTGATATTCCATTAGAATCAAGGAAAATATTCCAATACAAGAGTGCAACAATGCAGTTCCCAATACTGTGCAGCAATATACTAAGTATACAGAAAATATCCTAACTTCTTTCTACATGTTCATAGTCCATACATGACCGATGATGTAGTAAAAGTACATATGTACAATGATATGTACTGATTACAAAATGTTCAAAATGAATAAATGCCGGTAAATAACAAAAAACTACTAATATATTGTGAAGTGCTCCCAAGTGCTAGAGACTATATCACCTATCTCTTTTAGCAGTAGAACACCCTCGCTCAAATGAAGTGCCTCTTTTGATAATGTGTCAGTGAGGGTGTTGTATTCTCTATAATGATGATGAAAAGATAGGTGCTCAAAATATCCCTTTATAGATGTGATCTTATGAAACCAGTGCAGTAGTGCCACTTGTCGTAGGGAGTTCTTACCATTTACCCAGTCTATTATAAGCTTCGAATCACCTAGAATCTCCAACTCTGATATGTGCAATGTCCTTGCGATCCAAAGGAGAGACCATAGAGAAAGAAGCTCAGCTTGGTTGTTAGTTCCTTTGCCCAGCCCTACATTGAAATGATAAATCTTTCCATCAACCAATGAAATGGTGCCTCCTCCACCACTTAATTCCCCCTGCGCCGCACCATCAAAAGTACCCACAACAGTGTGGTGGGATAGTAAAGTTGGTGCATGATCTCTAACCTTCTTGTGCTTGGCTTGCTGAATTGGATACAAACTAAATAAGTGTACAATCCACTTGAAAATCTCGGATGCCGAAGGCTTTCTGTCCTCAAAGATAATACTATTCTGATGCCTCCATAACGCCCAGCATACAATGATCGGAATAATAGGATTGAGGGAGTGTTTGAAAACCCACTGCTCAAAGCTACTATGCAAATCAAGATGGCCCCATACATGTCTTAAATCAAGTTCTGGGCCAAGCATAGACCATATCAGTTTTGTGAATTCATAGAAAATAAATAGATGGTCAATGGATTTGTCATGTGTCCAGCAAAGAACACAAATCCCTGGTCCGATGTAACCCCTTTTCTTCAGATTATCCCATGTGAGAATAGCCCTATTGAGCACGAGCCACCAGAATGTTTTGATCTTCAAAGGACATCCCCATTTCCAGAGTCTTTTATGCCACCAAAGAGAAGGCCGGGGCTCCATCACAGAAATAAAGTAAGAGTATAATCCATTTGCAGTGATGTCCCCATTCTTAAAAAGAGACCAAATCAACTGATCCTTCCTGTTACATAATCTGATACCGGATTGAGCTAGTCCTGTAAGGTAGAGATCCCAATATCTTGCGTCTTCACCAACAAGTCCCAGATCACAGCTTCTTTTCCAATAACTGAGCGCTCCAATTTCTTTGTTAACAATCTAATATAAACGGCCACATCCCATGAGCTGTATACGACGAACCAATGGTAATGGGAGAAAATAAGAGCCTTCCTGAACGCCTACATATGGGTCTAAACCCGTATGCATCAACTTCCCATCTCCGACCAACCAGTAAAGACCACCACGGATCCAATGAAAATGCCTGCATAAACTGCGCCAGAAGATCGATCCCCCTTGGAATTTAAAAAACTCGAATCTAATCCATAAATCAAGTGGAATACCTTTCATGTATTTCACAAACAGAATTTTATGCCAAAGGCCAGTCCCAGTCAGTACCTTCCAACCGTTTTTCAAACTCAGTGCTAAGTTAAACCAAAAGGGTTGTTTAATACCCCATCCCCCACTGCTCTTGGGTAACATCAGACTCTGCCACTTAACTAAGTGAAACTTCCTTTGTTTCTCAGATGTACCCCATAAGAAATCCATGATGAGACGTCTGATTTTTTCAAGCACAGCCATAGGAACAAGTGACAAAGAAAACCAGTACACTGGAATAGCAGAAAGAACAGCTTTGAGCAAAGTAAGACGACCACCCAACGATAGGAAGCGATTGCACCAAGAGTGAATTCTCTTATCGATCTTCCTTAAAAGCCAAAGCCAATCAGAGGAATGGTAACAGTTAGCTTTGATCAAGTAACCCAGATACTTAAGACCAAGATCAAAATCCCCCACCATAGTAGGAAATAAACCCAATATGAGAGTCAAAGTGTCCTGTTCAATCCCGTGAGGAAGAAGCAGGGATTTTTCGTAATTAATACACATGCCCGATGCAATACAGAACCTCTCAAGAATCCCACATAAGTGTCTCCATTCTTCAATAGACGCCGATCCAAATAACACAATGTCATCTACAAAGAAAAGATGAGAAATAGCCAAAGCTCGAGAAATCTGAATTCCAAATACTTTACCAGAAACCTTACCAGCTACGATCATACGGCTGAGTCCTTCGATAATGAGAAGAAACAGAAGAGGAGAAAGTGGACATCCCTGATGGAGACATCTCCCAGCTTGATAAAACTATGATGGAGAGCCATTGATCAGGACCGCGTAATTGACCGAGGTGACGCAGGCCATGATCCACTTGATGACTTTAAATGGCAATCCAATTTGACCCAGAATCAGGTGCAACATGTCCCAATTGACACGGTCGTAGGCTTTTGATAAATCCAGCTTCAAAATAACAGATTGTATCTTTTTAGTTTTAATCGAGTGGACCCCTTCTTGTGCTATGCCTATAGCTTCAATAATCTGTCTTTCCGGTAGGAAACCGAACTGTTCTGGAGAGATATGCTTAGCCAGATACTGTTTTATCCTGTTAGCAATAACTTTGGAGATAATCTTATATAACATATTGCAGAGAGATATGGGCCGAAAATCTGAGAATGAGATCAGTTTCAAGCACTTAGGAATTAGAGCAATGAATGTCGCATTCAATGAGCCAGGGACCACCCCCTGGTCCTGGTTAATAAAAAATATAATACTCAACACTAAAACCTACTTAATTCTTCTTTTAAATATCTGAATTATATTTCATATAATATACTAAATTCGGGTTTGATTTTTCCTTTACATATCTGAATTATATCTCATATTAATACGCTAGATTGAGGGTTTGTTTTGTCACTCATCAAATAAAGAGTGACAAAGAGGGTTTAATTCTTCTTTTAAATATCTGAATTATATTTCATATAATATACTAAATTCGGTTTTGATTTTCCTTTACATATCTGAATTATATCTCATATTAATACGCTAGATTGAGGGTTTGTTTTGTCACTCATCAAATAAAGAGTTTGTGTATTGGTTTGTGAAGTATTTATCAATATTGTTCATTGTTTTAGTTGCTATCATTTTACTTTTATTTGTTACATAATCTTATTGTCCAT
>LPNX010655449.1:0-23839 GCA_001517045.1 Pseudotsuga menziesii | reverse complement strand
ATATATATATAAAAGGTTGATCACAACCATCCTTACAAGGTCTGAATCCAAAATTTTTGAGCTACTATAGAAGGACAAACAAAGGTTTCTAGGCTATAAGCAGAAAAGCAAATGATTATAGACATCTTGTTGAAACAAGTTAAACCCATGGAAGGGTACTGTCTTACAAATTGATTGTTCAGGAATACACAAAATAACATATATAACCAGGAAAAAAAAACCTGAAACTTCTGAGCTTCCTGCCCATGGGTCGACTGGCCAACCGAGGGTTCTGTTATACCAAAATCATGTCACCATCATGTGATAAGACATTTGACATATCTACTTGCCCTGAATCCCATCTTCTGGAGTGGAAACTAAATGGTTTTTCATCAATCTTTCATACAAATTCCCAGCACCGTGCATACCCCTTTATCCAGGAGCGGTACCTCTGTTCGCACTGCCCATCATCTATTTCCCATAAGCGATGCCACCGCTTATTGTCCTTGGTCCATAAGCGGTTATTACCAGAACCGCTCTGTCATAGAAGGAGAAACGCGGTACCCGGGGTAAAAAGGGAAAAAGAGAAGTTTCTCGAGGCTTCTAGATGATAAGCCTCGTGTCCTACCTTATCCCTACTGTTGTGGGTTGGTTGAGCTCGAGATACCTCATCCTCGGATCTTAGAAGCCACCTCACCCACTAATTTCTCAACCTACTCTATCCATTAAAGCCTTATAAATATGAGCCCATAGCCATAGTTGAGGAGAGAACACTTGAGGTATTGTTATGCTGTTGGATTGATTATTGGCCCAAGATCATTTGGAGAGAGCATAGAGAGCTAGAGTCAGAGCTTTTGGGGATGAGAATGTCTGGTTTCATGGAGATGCATGTCAACACTAAGGCTTGGTTGTAAACTTCTTGATATTCTTTAATGCAAGTTGATTTCTGTCCCACATATGTTGTTGTTGTTGTGATTTCGCATGTATGTTGCTAGATTCCTTAGTCACTAGCATAGATTAGTAGATCATATTCTGGTTGCTTTGATCTGTTTTGTGTTGAGCTTGATTGCAGGTACACAGGTGGACTATCAAAGCCTTGTATTCTAGATATCTACAGCGTCTAGGGAGAGTCTTCAACCTATGTCCTCTATTTTTTCTGGATCTGAACCATTCAAACCAGTGGAACACCTTGTTGTCCGCAGGAGGTGAGATATTCCAGCTAACAAATCTAGCGACTCCACTGGGGATTAATATATCAGTTGTTCTGATCTTCCTCAGTCTGCAACTCTTGTCCAAATCCAGGCTCCGTTTTCTTCAACTCTCTTCAGTTAGATCTACTTTCTGACTTGCTTCATTTGGGTTTGAAATTTCCAGATCTGTTCAGATCTGAGTCATTTCGGTCTTTTATGCTCTGTTTCCATACTCAATTCAACAGTATTTGCCTTGATCTAGTTTTTCCTAACTTGATGCATCATTCTTTTTTTTGTTTTGGTCATCTACAGGGAACTGCGCCTATGTTGTGTATGAGGAGCGATGCCACCGACTAAACAAAGTGGACAGTGAGCGGTGCCATCGCCTGAACAAAGTGGACAATGAGCGGTGCCACCGCCTGTAACCCATTTGCAAGAAGCGGTGTTGTCTTGGAAATGCTCGGTTAACACCTACGAAGCGCAGGGCCAGGTAGGCATCATTCCAAAACATTTTTTCCTCATTTTTCTTTAAAAAAATTTGGATTTTGATTGCTTTTAGTTATGTTATCAAGCTTGTGTTACTAAATCTGATGTGTGTGGTTTGCTATTTTGATGGTTTGAGATTGGTTTGAGTGGAATTCCAAAAGTTTGTTTAAGTCTTTTGATTGTTCATCTTCTTCTATGCTTTTTGGTTGTTTTTAAGAAGGATTTCTTGTTTTCTGAAAAGTTTAAGGTGTTATTGAAATCTCTTTTCATTGCATAAACTAAAAGAGGAACACTAGATTAGCTTCTAGGTTTCGTTTATTATTGGCATAGTAAACTTCTTTTTCTTTCCTTCAAACAAGAAAAGTTTTGGCTGATACTAGGACATCATCATTAAGCGTTAGATTTGGGTTCTCTGATTGGCCTTAGAAGCTTTCAGAACCTTTATGATCTTTCGTCTCTCGTGCATTTAGGACTATCTTGATCAAAATATAAAAAAATGGTAGTTTTAAGTTAGATTTGCTTATGTTTTTGAGAAAATTGAAAAGTTAGAATGCATTGGCATATAAGTGTGCTTCATGTTGTTCTTTTAGGAAAAGAGATTCTCACCCTTCTCATTTGCTTTCGAAAAGAAGAAATCGGTTTGGAAAAGCTTTTCCTGTCTTTTATTTGATGTTCATGACTGTTGATTGGAATGATTTTTGGTCTTGAAACAAAAAGAAAACACTCTCTTCCCTCCCGTAAGTAGGCATACTGAACGGTAAAGTGAACATTTGCACAAGCATATTGCATGGTTTTACTTTTCTATCAAAACATCATGCATTCACCTAACCATACAAGTTAAAATTAACGGTAGTTGTAGGTTAAAATTTACGTAGTAACTTAAGTGATAGGTTAGAGACGTGTTTGGGCATCGTAAAATGTAGGAGCTATCGTTATTTGTCAGCAGTACATATCGGGACTCGCGTGGTTCTTCCACGTACCGTCGGTATATCGAACGGCCTTTCACGTACCCTTGAGGTATATAGAAAGGTACTTCACATATCGAAAGGCCCCTTGTGTATGGTTATGCATTAGACAGCACTACTACCGATTCAAGCTCCCACGTACCTTGAGTATATCGGGAGACCCCACTAGGATACCTTATCTATCTGAGAAAAGCCCTTTGGCCGTCTTGTTTGGAGCCATACACTGAAAACAACATTCGGGGAGATTACTACGCACATACCTTCGAGGTATATCGTGAGTGGCACCTTCTTGACAATCCTAGTGAGAGACCTGACTTTTGAACTCCTCCTGTCATTTTAAATCTGCTTGTTTTGACCTATAGTTTGTGTAGGGAAGTCTTTTGGTGTGTTTTCTAGATTTTCAGACCCTAGGTTAGATAGGAACTATACAAACTGGCTGAGTTAAGACAGTCTAGGAGAGTACGGGGCTTGCCACCTAGTTTTATTCCTATTTCAGGAGAAAATCCAATGAAAGCTATCGACTAAGGAGCTGCTACCACCTCCCAGGTGGGAGATAATGTGGTGGTGGAAAGTGGGGTACCATATTCTTCACACTCGCCTCCCTTGGTCCAACAACCTTCTCAAGGAAATTCATCGTTCCATTCTCCCTTGGAAGGTCATGTTGATGATACAACCCATCTGGACTTTGGTCCCAATGCTCCTTTTTGGGAGACACCTATATGACAGGCCATTGCCTCATTTGGCACCCGTGTAAGTTCTCCTAATGATGAAGAAGAACGCAGGAAGTACCGTGCTGCTATTCTCCGTGCACAGGAGGTAGAAAAGTAGATTGATGACCTATTAGGCTCTACACTAGTACGTTCCACATCTCTTCCTGTGGGACATCGTTCACTGGCCAATTCTATGAGACCCATTGAACCGATTATAAATCGTCCATTAACAACCCACAACCCAGGTCAAATTGCCACCCCTCTCACCTTTCATGTTATGTCTATTCCAAATCATCCCAAGTCTTCTGCACCTGGGGCTCAACCTTCAATTCTTTTTTTTTCAGTACCTTCTAATGTCAGGGGGAAACCCCCAGCATGACCTACGTTATCTGATACCAGAATTGTACCTAGTCAAGGGAAGACCTCTAGCATAGAATCATCTATAGTTTTTGTCCCTCCCACCCATACTAATGTGGTAAATCCCCCATCTAGTTCAGGTCAGCCCTTAGGGGCACAACCTATAATCGTTCAGTATTCTGGAGGTTATGGTTATCAAATACCTGTAGGTAATCACCCATCTAATCCTACAGGAACACCTTATGCTGGAATTCCATACCCTAGTAACACTTTTATGCCATGGGGGAAACCCAACTTGTCTTACATGCCATTTATGGGAGGGATACCCATACATACTGCGGGAGGTGCGGGAGGACCACCTTATGGAGGTCCTCCCCCTGGGGGACCTAATGGTCCTGAAGGATCTGGAAACTTTCCTCCTTATGGTCCTAGTGGTCCTAATGGTCCTGGGGGACCTGGTGGCTTTTCTCCTTTTGGATCTGGAGGGTCTGGTGGCCCTCCACCTAGCGGTTCCAGTGGCTCTGGAGGTTTACCACTTTCTAGAGGCTCCGGAGGGTCTGGTAGTCCGCCTCCTAGTGGTCCTAGTGGTCCTGGTGGTCCCGGTGGTCCCGGTGGCCCTGGAGGTCCTCATCCGAGAGGACCTAGTGGTCCTAATGGTCCTAATTCCAGAAATCAACCCCCCGTGGGTGGATCTTCTGGTGGTTCTTCCTCACAACAACCTATTTATCAGTCTACCTATGGTCCTACTGGTAATTATATGCCATATAAATACTACCAGTATGTGCATCCCAACCGACAGTTACCTTTCCTAGCAACTTTGGACTTTCCTGATTTTTCCAAGTTAATTAATGATCCCATTCGACACAATCCCTCGTGGCCTTCCATTCCGGTAAAGTTACCATCAAATATTCTGAAATCCGATGGGAAGCAGGGAGACGATCCGAAGAACCATGTTATGAACTTTCATTTATGGTGTTCTTTGAACTCCCTCATGGATGATTCCATTTGGTTACGACTCTTTCAGCGAACTTTGACTGGTATGGCTACGAAGTGGTACATTGAACTCCCACAACATTCATTTGTGGATTTTGGCTCGTTGGCAACCGTGTTCCTTACACACTTTCAGCTCCCTATTCGTTATGAAATAGGCACTGATATTTTAACTTCTCTGTGACAGAACATGTCCACCCACATTTTCGATCATATTCATGAGTGGAGGAGGTGGAGAAGGCTTATTAAGGCCCCTATTCTGGATTAGTTGTTACCTGATTGGTTCACTAAGTCCTTGTTTCCTCCTATTGCCTGATATGTGGCTATGGGCGGTGTTGTTACGAAAGAGCAGGCTATTAGTTGGAATCAGTACCTAGACTTGGTCTATTCCCAGTCCGGAACTCTTTATGACCTGATTCCTCAAGATCCTGGCCCCAACACTGACCCTACCAAGCCACCAGCAGAAGTACCTCTTGATGAGATTGTTGGTTCAATCCAGTCCCTGTCTGCAGCGAAACCTACCAAGCAAACCCAAACTGCTACTCCTTTGACTCCTAAGGTTTTTGTTGAGTTCAATTCTATTCAAAGTACTCAAACCGAGGGAAATAAAAAGAAAGGTAAAAATAGAAATAAAAAACCTAGAAACCAATAGGAGACTCCACAACCAACCAATAATGACAACGACAAAGGGAAAAGGAAGGCTAAAGATCCCTGTCTGCTATGTGGTGGTGACAATTTTTCAAAGGAGTGTCCCCGCCGGGATGAAATCTCCCAGTTTTTGAAGTCCAATCCCGCACCTGCAGTACTTACGGATCCCTTTCCTTCTCAACAACAACTGGTAGACCACATGTCTAACTAGGGTAACTCTAGTTCATCAGAGGAAATTCGTATGATGTCCTCAGATACCATCCATCTGCAAACTCGAATTCAGAATTATGATAAACCCGCAGATAAGAAAGAAGATCAATCTTCTTAAGGGAAAGTTCCCTCTACTAGTTCTCTGGAATCCTCATCTACTGTCCATTTATCTATCGAGAAGCCTACTCTCGACATGATTTTGCACGCACCTAAGAGTACTCTTCGGAAGACTGTCTTTAATCCCAATGCCCGAGCTGCTCAATTCTATAATGTGGTTGAAGATCTCGCTCAGGCACCTTGTGCGATGTATACAATACAAGTACTCCAAAGTTGCCCCACACAGCGCAAGAACTTGTTGACAGCATTAGGAGCTTTAGACCCGGATAACACTAACTTGATTCATTTCAATGTTGAGAACTATAAACCTAGATTACCGCATAAACTTGATTTTCAGATCATTACGAAAGTAGTGGGAAAGAAAGTGTTTCGAACAGTACTAGATGAAGGAGCTTTGACCTCAGTGTTATCTTTGACTTGTTGGAAATCTCTTGGCTCTCCTGAGCTTGTTACAACACCTACGACACTTAAAGCCTTTGATGGATGGGTTTTCCAACCCCATGGTCTCATATCAGCCCTCGCGGTCAAGCTAGTGGGAAAAACTGTTTCCATCCAAGTAGAAGTGGTAGATGCCCCTTTAGATTACAACCTCCGTCTAGGAAGGAATTGGTTCTATGCCATGACTATTGTTGCCTCAACAGTATTTCGAACAGTCCAATTCCTGCATCTAGGGAGAATTGTTACTATTCATCAACTTGATTTCTGTACGCTGGATGTTACTACCTCCACGGCTAATAACATCCCCATGTTAGGTCAGTCCCCTCCTCCTTCCCAGTCGATTAGGGTAGGCATGCTGAAGGATTCATCCCTCATGGGGATTTTTCCATCTACTCCTCCTAGCACAGATACCACGATAGTACATATGATCGCCTCATTTGATTATGAGCCTAAGGGAAAAAATGTAGTTGAGTCCACCTCGTTGAGTTCGCATGAAGCTATGTATGACACCATTCAAACCTTTTCCGATGATCACACTGATGACCTTCATCTAGTGGCTTTGGATCCTTACCATTTACCGTACTGGTTAGAACCTTCTCTTCCGGTTCTAGACTATCTCTCCGAGACTTTTCCTTTCAATGAGTCCATTATAGAGATCATGAACACGGATGAGCCCATCCTCGGAAGGCCCCGGCTATTAAAGCTGATATTAAGAAACTTCTGAAAGCTGTTTTTATTTATCCTGTACCTCTGACGAAATGGGTATCAAACACTGTCCTTGTAAATAAAAAGCAGGGCACCATTAGAGTGTGCATCGACTTTAGGGATTTAAATAAATCTTGTCCCAAGGACAACTTTCCTACCCCGCATATCGATCATATTATCAACAACTGTGTTGGAAGTGTCATTTTTTCATTTATGGATTGTTATAGCGGATTTCACCACACTAGGTGAATCACACATTGTATGGCCTTCCCCTGTCCCGCTGCAGACTCATTAGCCCCTATGGACCACTTTTTGTCTTTTGATGTATCCTTGACCATCCCTGAAAACATAAGAAAAGTGATATATGCGGCTTTTTCCTCGATAATCGCGTACATACGCGGATATTCCCTCTATAGTCATGTACATCAGGATGTGTACATAATCCAAATCCTTTTGGAGCGTTCCTTGACTTGGATCCGACTCATATGACTCCTGGCCTTCCATATGCCTTGAGATCGCACGGATTTGACCTTTCAGTATCCCTTTGAAAAGCTATATAAGGAACCCATTGAGATATTGAAAGCATAAGAGAGAATTGAGAGTAACGAAACTATAGTCCATTGTTGCCAGAACTTATGCTCGAGTATGCATCCCTTTGTCCCTTGGAGCACTATTGTGTTCTTCCCAAGCTTTCCTTTTGCTAGTAAGCTTGCTATCAAAGTGATGGAGGATTGAGGTGGTGGAGGCCCAAGTGGGGGATTCAGTTTCTCCGGTTCAAAGACGTGCCGTCAGAGGTTGTCTCTATCTTGTAATATCTGATTCATATTAATAGAAATATATTTTCCTATCCAGTAATGTGTATTTGAATGAATATTGTATCCATTGGAGTATGTCAAATGCTTTTACATTATTGATTATATATGCTAGAATAGATCTAACACCATGAAATATAGTATGCTTGTATTGTTTACTTGTTGTTGAGGACATGCTATAACAATTCAAGCTGAAGATTGGAAATATCAACGGGGATCTACTTCAACCGTTTGGAATAAGGTACGAGGTTCGATCCTTTAGTGTTAGATATTTTATTTCTATTGCATATTGGGAAAGATTGATTTCTGGAGTCTAGCTGTTTGTTGTGGTACCCCAAGCCATAGGAATTTCTCTCCGTAACAGAATTGACGACTCCGCTGGGGAGTTCCTAGTAATTGTCCTTTGGGGATTGATTTCTTGGCATTCAATGTATTTGAATTGCTCTCTCTCTCTTGTTTCTGTGTCGGGTATGGGGGCATGTATTCCTGGTAGAGCCTAATTGGTGTGAATTTAGTCTCAGCCTGTCTGTTTGCCTTGGATTTGTGCATCTTTTTCTTCCTGTACACGGGTTTGTCACTTACAGTCACGTATACACGCGGTTTCCCCTGGGATTTTCGCGTATACACGCAGGTTCACTGCGCACAGTCTCATATACTCTGGTTTTTACCTTTTTGTGGAAGATAGTGGATTGCTGGGTGAATTCTGTTAATTGTTGAGTCTCCTTTGGCACTGCCTGAGTCTGTTAATACCTCTGTTTCTGACCAGAAACGGTTTTTTTTAGCCTAATTTTTTTCTTTTAGGAAAGTTCTTGTCATGGCATCTTTGATTTTTTGTTTGAGATTAGTGCATTAGAGTCCTTTTGCCTTAGTGCTTTGCTGGAATGTTGTTTATGTGTGCTTGCAGATTCTGGGGTGGATAGAGTCATTCTTTTTCTTTTTGTATCTCTTTATTTTCAAAAAATCCAAAAAACATTTACT
The DNA here is from genome assembly GCA_001517045.1 of Pseudotsuga menziesii. NCBI lineage: Eukaryota > Viridiplantae > Streptophyta > Pinopsida > Pinales > Pinaceae > Pseudotsuga > Pseudotsuga menziesii. The sequence goes on along the minus strand of LPNX010655449.1, from coordinate 15,254 downwards.
TATCATCATGCATTGCATTTTGCATTTTGCATTGTACTTGCACTAGATCTAGATTTGCTTTGGAGTAATAGTTAGGACTTCATATAGGGAAATTTGCATTCAGCATTTCAAGAATAAATTGTGCATTCACGTAGTATGCATACCCTGTTTTCATGGACACAATGCATTTGCATTGATTGTTAAGTGTGCATTTTGCTTCTTGTTGCATCATAACACCATTAGTTGCACGACCATATCCTATTTTTGAGTAATAAAGCCAACTAAAATCAACGCTAAATAAAATGAATTACACTCTTTTCTTTTCTAGGGTGCACCAACAAGCTTAGGTTTTAGGATCTTGGAATAGTTCATTGTAAGTTAATTCTCCAAGATCACTAAACGAAAACAACTAGGTGTCTGTCCAGGGAGTGTGTGAAATCCTTGGTATAACCAGCGTTCTCAGGAAGCTTCTCTCAAAAGGGAGTCAAGCACTAGGTAGTGTGAGTGGTTGTTGATTGGGATAACCCCTGGTCGATAACTGTGTAGCACCGACGATATAGCCAGGATTGTATTCGTATCTGGGGGCTCTTTCGGGAGTTTCAGGCTTTGCTACCCTTCCCATATGGTCAATCCCGCCTGCGACTGTCCGCCTGAGCGTTGATTATATTGAGGTGACCTTAGTGACCTTACCTAGGATATCGAGGGGGTACATGTAGAGGTTATTTTGCATGTGTCCCGGCCAGGTTGGGGTCGGACAGCACAGTCTCTTTACGCGTTGAAGCTGAGGGCCACAATAATTGGTTTCGAACCTTCGCTTATGGTGACAAGGGCCTCTCAAGCCTCTCCTAGGCGAGACATACTGGCCACATTCGGGAGCTCACTTATCCAACCCTTGTTTTCTTGCATTTGGCTTTAGATTTTATTAGTGATTTCTCTGTGCATGCTAGTTTGCCTAGGGTTGACGTAAATAGAGAGTCTTTTCTTTTTGTTGAGTCATTGTGGAGTTTGGTGCGGTTCCGTGCCATTCTCGTCGGTTAGCAGGACTTCCGCCTTCCACTTCTCATCCTCCTTTGGGAGAGGGGCCTATACTGTCCAGGCAGACTATGTCACACACTGATTCACACACCATGGAGGATCATTCAGAGACTATTCCTGAACCACATCCTCCCATTCGTATTGACGATGGGGAACTTACTCCTACGTACGATCCTTCACCTGACCTAGCTGAGTTCGGTCCTGTGATTTCCCAGATAGGATCTTTGCATGATAGACCTACTCACCCTAGGGATGATTCCCCATTGACACATTACCGGTATGGAATGCCGAATGATGCTAAGACTCACTTTGACCCTCCTAGCACTAGCTACGGTAGTTATGCCATGACTGGTTTTCCTATGCATGATTTGACATTTCATGTTGAATCCGACTTTGAGCCTAGCACTATGCCTGGGGGAAATCCCATGCCTTACCTTGCGGAGAGGTTTGGGAGTACTAGTCACATTGAACCTTCCATCCCAGCGGTGGAAGCTCCATCTTATATACCTCCTAGGCCTAGAGTTAGTGATCCGATAGGGATATTAGGTTCTAGACGAGTGACGATAGGCACTAGTACATTTCTTCTTACAGAGATTCCTTCGTCCTCGCTTCCAAGTTCTTCAAATGTAAACCCTCCACCTTACTCACGTGGTCCTTCGAGTCGGCACGTAGCTACGAGTCAGATCCATACTGCGATTACTAGACCAATTGTGTCTCAAGCCTACATACCACCCGTGGTTTCGGAAGGTTATGTTCATGTTTCTAGAGGTCATATTGCTACTTCCACGATGTATATTCCTACTTCCGGAATGTATATCCCTACCTATGGAGTGTCTCATGGGGCATCGCAAGCGATGACCTATGCACCCTATTATGGGACGCAGTATGGACAGGTCTCTCCACCTTATGGAGGCGGGGATTCACAACCTGCTTACTCTCCTAATTACGGCTTTGTAGCTCCTACTAGTCAAGGTCCCCCTCATTATGGTACTTCCACGTCACCCTATACGGGTCATACAGGAGGAGGTCACTATGGCCAAGGTCATGGTGGTAATCAATCCTATATGAACCAGGGAGTGGTCCATAGATCTCATCATCCTAGGCTCCCTTTCCTCACGACACTCAATCTACCTGACTTATCGAGACTTACGAACGATCCTGTGGCTCATGACCCGGCTTGGCCGGTTGTCCCTACCAAGATTCCTTCGGACATACCTAAGTTCAAAGGAAAACCAGGAGAGGATCCGAGTGAACACGTTACGACATTCCACCTATGGTGCTCTTCCAATTCATTGCATCAGGACTCAGTCCGTTTGAGACTATTTCAACGCACCCTTACAGGGCCTGCAGTGAAATGGTATATAGAGTTACCTAGGGGTGCCTTTACTTTGTTCGACGACCTTGCGATGACTTTCCTTAATCACTTCCAGCTACCAGTGCGCTATGATGTTGGTACTGAACTCTTGTCGACATTTCGGCAAGATAAAGCCACCCATATTTCTGATCATATTCAGGAGTGGCGTAGATGGAAGAGATTAATTAAAGCCTTTATACCGCCGGAGTTCCTCCTTGAGTGGTTCCTCAAATCTTTATTGCCATATATAGCGAAGGATGTTTCCACATCCGGAGTGCAGAATGAGGAAAAAGCCATCTTTAGGGCGTAGGAACTAGACTTGATCTATGCTCAGTCTGGTTTGTTATATGATATTATACCCAACACTCCTCGTTCTAGTTTCGATCCCAAGGTCAAACCTGGACCACATGCCGATGGCATTGTGGGTAGTGCAAGTAAGAAACCTGCAGGTTCGGTTGTGAAACAAGTTGCTCAGTTGTCAATCAACCAATCTGCCTCGGGACAAGCTACGGCTTCGTCTCAGCCTGCCCAAACGGAAAATGTACTTCCTGTGCTATCGTCTGACCAGAAGGGTAACCAGCAACCCGGACGGAATAGTAAAAAGGGTGGGAATAAGAATGTGAATTCCAATAATAATGACAAGAACGGTAAAAATGCTGGGGCGGACAAGCAGAATAAACGTAAGGTTAAGTTTCCTTGCAAGCTTTGTAAGGACGATCACCTCACTTACTTGTACCCTAGGATGGATGAAGCTTCGAAGTTCATAGAACAGGGCCCAGCTGTGTTAACAAACCCTTTACCGCATAACCAGAATATGCACTCGAAGTCCCATGATTAATCTAGTGATGAAGATCCAGCTGAAACTAGTGGTCGTGGGTGCATTAATATGGTCCATGCCGCGAAAGTTGTGACGCGTGCGAAAGATTATACTTCGTCACAACCCAACCCAGGTAAAGAACCTGATCCACCAGGAACCCCTTTGCGTATTGACAAACCTGCGGATAAACCTGAGGCTGCACCTCACATTCCTAAGGGGGTACTTAAGCATTCGGGGCATAACCCAAATTCCCGAGCGGCCCAGAATTATTCAGTTGTCGAGGACTTGGGCCATACTCCTTGTGCGATGTCTGCATTGGAAGTACTTCAGAGTTTTCCGTCGCAAAGGAAGGCTTTGCTTTCCGCTCTTGGTGTGAATGGTGATGATTCTTCCTCAGTGATCAAATTTGAAACCGCAGGACATCAGCCTCGCTTGCCCTACTATGTGTCCCTTTTGGTGCATGTAGAATGTCTCAATATGATCGTCAAGCGCACTGTGATTGACGAGGGCGATGTTTCTTCTGTGATGTCTTTGTCTTGTTGGAAGGGTCTCGGTTCTCCTGAGTTGTCAAAATCTACGACCATGTTAACTGCTTTTGATGGGAGATCATTTAGGCCGCACGGTATCCTTCCTTCCCTTAAAGTCCGTTTGGGAGGGAATACCATTGTGATAGAGGTTGAGGTGGTTGAAGCACCCCTTGACTGCAATCTCTTACTGGGAAGGAACTGGATGTATAGTATGCAAGCCGTTGCGTCTTCCGTGTTTCAAGTTGTATGATTTCCACATAATGGGAATATTGTAACGATTGATCAAATGGCATTCAAGAATCCGCCTGTTACTGCATCTTCGGAAGCTTCGGTTCCAAAAGTTGAACATTCCCAGCTGGCAACTGGGAGTGTGGGTGTAGGCATGTATCCGTCCCTCATGGGAACCTTTAGTTTTCCTGCACCCATCCTCATGATAGGATCTAGTTTCGACGGTGCTTCGACATCTACGAGATCGGTGCCTTTTCGCACAATTCATATGGGAGATCCTTGGATTCTTCCTTCACCGAGTCCTTTGAGTGAGGCCATTGAGACGAGCGTGCCATTGCCTGCAGTCATGATAGCTTACCAAGATAATCTCCAGTCTGCTACAGATCCTTTTTCTTCCTCTTCGCGGATGGAGGAGGAAGACCCCTATGTGCTACCGGCATGGGCAGTACAGTCTTCTCATGCCCACGACTGCCTTGATACAGTTTTCCTTTCAGATGAAGCAATTATTGAGGCTATGTCGGGAGTTGACCCACCATGGGAGGAACTTCATCATAGATCATACTTCCTTCCAGAGCTTGACCTTTTGGAGCATGAGGATTATAGGGAGATTCTTAGTCAGAAATTTGGTAGACCCATGGTTCCATTAAGCTCTCCTGATCAGATGGCTGATGGAAACATGGCGAACATATCGTCAACTATTTCTATCAACATTTCTCACAATCCTGGTACAATTGAGAATGTCTACATTGGGGCGGATTGTTCCCAAGATGAGATTCGGGAGTATACCGAGCTGTTCAAGGAATTTCGTGATATTTTTGCTTGGTCTTACGATGAGATGCCAGGAATTGACCCTCGAATTGTCGAACATGAAATTAAGACTTACCCCAACGCTAAGCCTGTTCGACAGCATTTATGCGCGGTAAATCCTAGGAAAGCACCCGCCATAAAGGCAGAGATAGAGAAGCTATTGAAAGCTGGTTTCATCTATCCCGTTCCCTTGATGGAGTGGGTTTCAAAACCCATTCCGGTGGATAAGAAGCAGGGAGCGATCCGTATATGCACTGATTTCCGTGATTTAAATCGTGCCTGTTCTAAGGATAACTTCCCCACACCATTTATAGATCAGATTTTGGATGAGTGTGCGGGTAGCGAAGTGTTCTCCTTTATGGACGGATTTTTTGGGTATAATCAGATTCAAATTAAACCTGAGGACCAACATAAGACTGCATTTATTTGTCCTTGGGGAACATTTGCGTATCGAAAAATGCCTTTCGGCATTAAAAATGCCAGAGCTACGTTTCAGCGGGCGATGACCTTGATCTTCCATGATCTCAAGTCCATTATTGAAGTATTTTTGGATGACCTCGCTGCTCATTCTCACATGAGGATGCGTCATTCTTATCACTTGAGATTGGTGTTCGAAAGATGTCGGCACTATGCTGTTAGATTAAACCCTCATAAGTGCATCTTTTGCGTGAAATCGGGTCGTTTGTTAGGATTTATCGTTTCGAAAGAGGGTATAAGAGTCGACCCTTTGAAGGTAGAGGCAATACTTCAGTTGTCTCCCCCACGAAATATTCATCATCTTCAGTGTTTGCAAGGCATGGCAAACTTCCTACGAAGATTTTTTATCAATTTTGCCAATTTGACTAGAGGTTTCATGCGTCTCCTGAAGAAGGATACTCCCTTTGAATGGGATGAGCGAGCCCAGGAGTCCTTCGATGCAATTAAACGAGCCCTAGCATCGGCCCCGATGATTAGTCCTCCGGATTATAGCCATGATTTCCTATTATATGTGGCCGCATCTTTAGAGATGATTGGTATGGTTTTGGTTCAAGAGGATGAGGAGCTCCAAGAGCATGTCATATATTATCTGAGCCAAAACCTTATTGACACAGAGATTCGGTATTCTCATGTCGAGAAGCTTGCCTTAGCTACCGTACATGTGGTGCAGCGTTTGAGACATTATATTCTCCTTCGCCAGACCTTGGTTGTTGCCCATGTCAATCCATTTTAATTCGTCCTCACACGTAGGATGATTGGGGGAAAATATAATAAATGGATTGTCATCCTGCAAGAGTTTGATCTCGAATTTGTTTCGGCAAAATCAAAGAAATCTTTAATCTTTGCAGAGCTCATATCGTATTTTTCGAGCGAGGCTGAGGAGTTGGTATGTGAAGATATGTTCGTTGATGAACACATTTTCTTAATCTCAATGACTGACCCATGGTACGGAGATATCATAGTATATCTGCAAACGATGATTGGGGGAAAATATAATAAATGGATTGTCATCCTGCAAGAGTTTGATCTCGAATTTGTTTCGGCAAAATCGAAGAAATCTTTAATCTTTGCAGAGCTCATATCGGATTTTTCGAGCGAGGCTGAGGAGTTGGTATGTGAAGATACGTTCGTTGATGAACACATTTTCTTAATCTCAATGACTGACCCATGGTACGGAGATATCATAGTATATCTGCAAAGGCAGAGGACCCCTACTCACCTCTCGCGAGATGAACGACGACGATTACGTCACGTCTCCAAGAACTACCTCATAGTGGACAATACTTTGTACCGCCGTGGAGTAGATTCCATTTTACGACGTTGTTTAACTCATGATGAGGCTGAGGTAGTGCTTAATGATTGCCATGGAGGGGCATGTGGTGGTCATTTATCTGGGCTTTCTACAGCTCAAAATATTTTGAGAACGGGTTATTTCTAGCCGTCGATCTTCAAGGATTGTATTGAAGCGGTCAAGAGGTGCCACCCTTGCCAGGTTTTCGCATGAAATATGCACTCGAAACCTGCCCCGTTACACCCTATTATCACCGCTGGTCCCTTCACCAAATGGGGGCTCAATTTTATGGATTGTAACCCAGCTTTGGCTGGGGGGCACCATCATATCGTAGTGGCTGTTGATTACTTCATGAAATGGGCTGAGGTAATGCCTATAGTAAAATCCGACGGTGAGACAGCCGCTCACTTCGTATTCAACCAAATCATTTCTCGGTTCGGGATTCCGAGAGAGCTTGTCACTGACCATGGCTCGCACTTTCAGAACCGTATGATGGAAGAGTTGGCATCCAAGTTAGGGTATAAGAAAGAGCACTCCTCTTCTTACTATCCTCAAGCGAATGGACAGGTTGAAGCGGTGAATAAATCACTTAAGTCCATTCTCCAACGAACCATCGCACAAAGCAAGACGAATTGGCATATTATGTTATACCCTGCTTTGTGGGCATATCGAACTGCGGTAAATACTGCCACTGGTTTTTCTCCATATCAACTTGTGCATGGAGTGGAGTCGATATTGCCGGTTGAATGCGAGATTCGTTCGTTGAAGTTAGCCGTGGAACTCTTACCAGACACTTCGCCTTTGGAGGAGCGTTTGGTTCACCTTAAGCAACTCAATGAGCAGCGTAGAGATGCCTTGGTGACTCTAGAGGTTAATAAGCATTGCGTAAAGGCCCACTACGATAAATCTGTCCGTCTGAGAGTGTTTAGTGAGGGAGACTTGGTCCTTTTGTGGGATCAATCGAAAGAACCCTTGGGGGCAGGGAAGTTCAATCCTATGTGGCGTGGTCCTCACGTGGTCAAGCGTGTGTTAGAGAAGGGTGCTTATGAGTTAGTGGATTACGAAGGGACAACCTTGGCGGAGCCTAGAAATGGGCTCTATCTCAAAAAATAATATGCATAATCTTTAGCCAAGGCTGCTTGTTGTATATTATTGTATAGCTTTTTTGCATAGTTAGGTCTTGTTTATCGTGATCGGGTTTGTGATTAGTTTCCATTTCTTGTGGCAGATGTCAATGGAATCTTCCACCTACATAGGATTCGCGGATGGTGCAAGCCGTCACACTCAACACTCAGCCTCAGCTGCTTGGGTGATTTATACTCCTATGGGTCATGTACTGTCTTCAAGAGGTGTATGTCTACGGCCATCTTCCAACAATGTTGCTAAATATAGTGTCGTTATCAAGCTTCTACGGGATGCCATTTCGTATGGTGTTCTCTCTCTTGAGGTACGTCTTGATTCAGAGTTAGTAGTGTCACAGCTCAATGGTTTGTACCATGTTAGAGATCTGACGTTATTGAGGAGATTCTTACGTGTGAGATTGCTAGAACGGCAATTTGAGAATATAACATATATACACATTCCAAGAAATAATAATCAAGTTGTTGACTCATATGCTAACTATGTGTTATATTGGCATTTGTTTCATTCATCATAAATTAATCATAAACACAATTTTTACACATGTAAATAAATAAACTGATCACCATAAAACTTTTTATATATCAAAATGTGGTAATACATAGTGTCATAATACAAAATTGGGTCTTTGAAAGCCACCATCATATACACGGTAGTACAAAATAGATACACTCCCAGGTGTCTAGTCCTGTGGAGGTGGAGGAGGGTTGTGATCATGATATGTGACCACGGCTCTAGCTAGCCACCGGAATAAATGCACCCATGCGCGTGGTACACCCACCACCTGTCTCTGCATAGCCTCAGGAAAGTCCTCGACTTGCGCCATGGGAACCCTATGAGTAAGTCGCATGAAGTTGGTATGGATGCTTTGGAGCGTTCGCTCTGCATCCACAATGGTGATATCATCTCCTCTTCCCCTGCGTCTATGACGTGGGAATCCCTCTGGTCGCCATGGTCCCACATCTGCACATGAATGGTAGATGTCATTATGTATTGTCACCCAAAACCATGTCTTTTTGATTCCATTAATCAAGAAAACACAAAAAAATTAAATAATTCAATTTTTTTTTAAAAGAGTAAGGGTCGAGATTCGTTACCTATGTCTCCATATGCTGATCCTGGTGGTAATGGCATGTCCGGATCTCCCCGAAAATATATCCCTGCATAAGGGTAGTCATCTATGGCAACAATCTGTCGTCGCCACCATGGAAAAAAGTCTGCTGGATAAGGGTTGGCCACCCTACCACCCCCCAGTCTGCGCATCGCATCTGCCCAACATCGTTGGGCCAGATCTCGAACCCCGTGGAGAGGAACATCCACTCTAGGGCTCAATCCTGGAACACGCTCGAAGAAAAACATGCTCAAAATGTTGTTGAACCCGAAGTTCTGTATCCTACCTGCCTTGCACTCACTGAGCTGATGTTTCATGTTGCTCAGTAGTGAAGTACTCCAGTCATAGATGGTCGGTGTCATACACTCCACCGCATAGAACATCAGTGGCCGAGAGGCCTGATGGAGTGATGCTAAGCCTGCTATCCTGCCCAGTGTCAGTAGTATGGCCTTTAGGCCCAGCACCTGTATAGAGTTGGTGGGACCTTAGCTCCCCACCTTCTCAGTCTCTGGGTAGCAGTACACAGCTATGTACTCATCGATAGTAAGCCCATGACCTGGCCCTCCTCGAGCACGAAGGTTCACCATCTCCCCTCGTCTAGATAGACATGTGATAAAGTAGATATCCTCCACCTCAATGGTGAGGGACATGCCATCTATCCGAAAGGACTCTGAGTCTGGATCCCAATAGTCTACCAGCATCTGTAGCAGTCCCGGTTTGGCCCTCAAGCCACCTAGGCACCAAAACTTGTAGAGTCCACATCTTCTTAGAGCTTCTTGAGCCATTCTGTCAGCCCTTACTGCTTCCTCTACTTCACCATGCTCGCGTTCTCGCCACTCTAGCACCATCCTGCATGAGAAATTGACCAAATGTCCATTAGATTCATGTAAATCCTTTTGCGCAGCGTCATACGCGACTGTTTTGCAAACAGTCACATATGTACGCGGTTTCTATCCCCTTTTCTGCGTATAGCCAGCCCTATACATGGAAAAAGCTTCGATACCCGCGTGGGCCACAGCGCTCATGTAGAATTGGCCTTAATAAACTCATTTGACCATGAAAACTTGTAAAAATTATATTGAAATGCAAGCAGAGAACATGAGTAAATACCTGGAAGAAACGGTTGTGAATTCCGCTGGCTAGATCTCCTGCAATTTGTAGTTGAAAATCAGAGCTCCAATGGGTAAAAGTTTCAAATGATTTCTATTTTTTACTATTTATAGAAAAAATTTCAAATATTTGAAAATTTTTACCCCCTTTCCTATAGTTTTGACCGTTTCTAACCATTTTGGACCGTTTCTGACCTAATCTGTGATGTAGAAGACCGTTTTCAGCGCCGTTTCAGCCTTTGGATTGACCCGTTCGTGCCCATCTCAGGTATAACGTGTAAACTGGCATATAGGTTAGGTTCACCACCGTTTGCATTTTTCATGACCTTATGACCATGTCACTATATCCTTAGGTACGAACCCACTCTATTATGTCACGGAACCTTCTTGCTGCTATAGAAGTGGCATGATATGAGTGGTAGAGCCTCACCTTACATGGGTACCCTAGTTAGCACCTTATTTGCATTTGGTGCCCATGCCGATGTTTCCCCCTTTAGGTTGTGGGAGTCCATTGTATAGTATTGCCATGACATTTAGCAAGAGCCTCATACTCCTCTTGATCTTATGCTGGCCATGATCCCCCGGACTCCCTTGTATCAAGTTGTGGATGCATTATCATAAGCTTTTCCTATCTTATTGAGCTTTATGCCAGCTCCCCTGACATTGCGTTTCATCCATATAGCCCGAGCTTGTCTCATGTCTAGCCATGCAGAGCCTTTATTTATATCCTTCGCAGCTTGATTCCCTTTTTACCAGGAGGGGATTTTCCCCCGAGTGTCGATATCCTACACATGTATCCTTGCATTGAGCATAGGTATGTTCCACTGCTTGGAGCTAGTTTGTTTGCCCCATGACACTCGTCTCCTCCTAGTTTGTAACTATAAATCTAGTTTATTCTTTTTTCAAGCTTTTCAAATAACTGAAAAAGACCCAAAAAATCAAAAAACCAAAAATCCGGACAATAAAAGATATTATCTTTGGCAGCTGTCGAGTTGTGTTGCCTTCAAACAGAGCACTGTATATCACATCCATTGGTTGGGTTATAGTTTGACTTTAGGATCTGTACTCGTTTATCTGAGTTTTATCTCCACCGACTGGTTAAGCTTCCAATCCCTATGGAGCCTCTATTGATGCCTCCTGCATCATAGAGATGTCCCAGTGTGTATATCGAGCCTATGCTTCCTTCATTCAGTCACCATACGTCGTTATGCTCTTGTTCGAAGGAAGTTGAAACCTGAGTCGGCCATTCCTCAGTTATCTTGACTTTGCATGTCAGCCATTCTCGGTACAGTGACTGGTTTGTGCACCTTATGATCGAGTCCTTTCACATTATGCATCTTTGTTGAGTACCTCGTGTTGGATGATGGGGGATGCCCTAATGCCCTCCTTCCAGCGGATTTCATCCCATCGACTTCAGATCATTTATTCTGGGATTGGAGTCTAGAGTCATTTTGAGTGCCTTGAGACTTGCAGTCATCAGTGGTAGGTTCTCTCGCCATCGACAGTTTTGGGAATACATCAATGTCCCCTAATCGATGGATTCTCTCAAGTGTTCGACCTCAACACATTTATTCACACTTGTTAGTTTGCACTCTAGTACCTTGATTCCCATTTTCATTATCGGTGGGTGATCTCGCGTCTGTTAATGGTATACATCAATGACCGGTAATCAGACGATGGACTACTATGTTCGACCTCGACACCTCTATTCACATAGTAGGACATGTACTCGTAGCGGTGTGTGTAGAAGACCTTCCAGATTGGTGGCATCCACTATATGCTACCTCCTTGATCATGCCAGTGTTCATGAGCTTTCAGCTCTCGTGACTTGTTCCAGTATATGTCAGACATTTCCAGCCACTATGGAGATCTTGATCTATTATATATCTTCAGCCTCTGTGGAGATCATGGTCCTTTTTATATCTTCATCATGGAGATTCTGATCTATGTATATTGTACGTGGCGATGACCACATATGTGTTATCATGTTTCATGCCTATTCAGGGCCATTGTACTCTTATGTATCCGGGACTGCTATGTGTGTTTGCAGTTATATGCAGAGTTGTATTATGGTATTATGCTGATTGGGTGGCTGGTCTTCCATTTGGGTACCTTCATCACTTCACTTCTGGGATGGACTTATAATGTATTTCGGCCATCGTATAACCCCTCTGATCTCATACATTAGGGGGCATCTGTTATAGTGGATTTCACCACACTAGGTGAATCACACATTGTATGGCCTTCCCCTGTCCCACTGCAGACTCATTAGCCCCTATGGACCACTTTTTGTCTTTTGATCTATCCTTGACCATCCCTTAAAACATAAGAAAAGTGATATACGTGGCTTTTTCCCCGATAATCGCGTACATACGCGGATATTCCCTCTATAGTCGCGTACATCACGATGTGTACATAATCCAAATCCTTTTGGAGCATTCCTTGAATTGGATCCGACTCATATGACTCCTGGCCTTCCATATGCCTTGAGATCGCACAGATTCGACCTTTCAGTATCCCTTTGAAAAGCTATATAAGGAACCCATTGAGACATTGAAAGCATAAGAGAGAATTGAGAGTAACGAAACTATAGCCCATTGTTGCCAGAACTTATGCTTGAGTCTGCATCCCTTTGTCCCTTGGAGCATTGTTGCGTTCTTCCCAAGCTTGCCTTTTTCTAGTAAGCTTGCTATCGAAGTGATGGAGGATTGAGGTGGTGGAGGCCCAAGTGGGGGATTCAGTTTCTCCGGTTCATAGACGTGTCGTTAGAGGTTGTCTCTATCTTGTAATCTCTGATTCATATTAATAGAAATATCTTTTCCTGTCCAGTAATGTGTATTTGAATGAATATTGTATCCATCGGAGTATGTCAAATGTTTTTACATTATTGATTATATATGATAGAATAGATCTAACACCATGAAATATAGTATGCTTGTATTGTTTACTTGTAGTTGAGGACGTGCTATAACAATTCAAGCTGAAGATTGGAAAGCTCAACAGGGATCTACTTCAACCGTCCGAAATAAGGTACGAGGTTCGATCCTTTAGTGTTAGATATTTTATTTCTATTGCATATTGGGAAAGATTGATTTCTGGAGTCTAGCTGTCTATTTTGGTACCCCAAGCCATAGGAATTTCTCTCCATAACATGGATGCCTTCTCTGGCTACAATCAGATTGAGATATTGCCCTCCGATCAGCATAAAACGGCATTCATTTGCCCATGGGGAACCTTGCATATAAGAAGTTACCTTTCGGCTTGAAAAATGCTGGAGCCACATTCCTGCATGCTATGCATTTCATGACGTTAAACATATTGTTGAACCGTACCTTGATGACCTCCCTTCTCATTCGCAGCGACGGGAGGACCACCCTCTTCATCTTAGAGACATATTCCTGAGATTTCATCATTATAATATACAGCTCAATCTGCATAAATGTGTTTTTTGCGTTGAGACGGGACATTTGCTAGGATTTGTGGTATCCAAAGATGGCATCCGAATAGATCCTTTGAATATTGTTGCTATCATTAATCTACCAGCCCCAACCAACCTTCTTGAACTCCAAAGTTTGTAGGGGAAGGCAAACTTTCTTCATCGTTTCGTTTTCTTCCCCTACTCGCAGAGAAAACATACGGTTATATGCGTCTCCTCAAGAAGAACACTCCATTCTTCTGGGATGACCAGGCCCAACACGCCTTTGATAATCTTAAGCATGCTCTGACTCATTCACCTATGATACACCCCCCAGATTATTCAAAGGACTTTCTCTTGTATATTGTTGCCTCCTCTACTACCGTCGCCATGGTTTTAGTGCAGGACAATCTCCATGGTCAGGAGCATGTGATTTATTATGCCAGTAAGAATCTTATCAATTCTGAAACTCATTATTCACATGTGGAGAAGTTAGCATTGGCCACGGTCATTGCTGTGCAAAAGTTTCATCACTACATTCTGCTCCACACTACCACCATATTGGCAGACCAGAACCCGATGTACTACATCTTGACTCGTTAGGTACTCAGGGGAAAGTACTCCCGTTGGATCGTTATTCTTCAGGAGTTTGATCTAGAGTTTTCCAAGGCCACATCAAAGAAATCCTTGGTTTCTGCAGAGCTTATGTGTGATCTTCCCTGTGCTACAACGGAATTTGAGCCCAGTGATTCATTTCCGGATGAATTCTTGTTCCTGATTAGCACTACTGATCCTTGGTATGGAGATTTGCTAATTTATCTCCAGACCCAGTTTTTTCAGCCGCAGTTATCTCGCGATGATCGTCGTCATATCCGTCACCACGCGAAGTACTATCTCATCTTGAATGATACCTTGTATAGACGTGGGATTGACTCCACCCTCTGGCGATGCCTCACCCATGAGGAGGCTGAACACGTGTTGAATGATTGCCACTTTGAAGCATGTGGCGGTCATTTATCTAGGATGGATACAGCCCAGAAAATCCTTCGCACTCGATATTTATGGCCTTCTGTCTTCAAAGGCTATCATGAGGCTGTTAAGAAATTCCCACCTTGTCAACATCTTTATTCTAAAAAGCGCACCCATCCTTCTCCGCTTCACCCTGTCATTGTCGTTGGCCTATTCGCCAAATGGGAGATTGAATTCATGCATTGTAAGCCTACCTCAGCTGGGGGGCATGGTTACATCATCGTAGCCGTGGATTATTTCACAAAATGGGCTAAGGCCATGCCTACATATGCATAAGATGGTAAGATTGATGCTCTCTTCTTGTTCAATCATATCATAGCTAGATTTGGAGTTTTGCAGTCCATCGTCACTGATCATGGATCTGAGTGCCAAGCTAGGTTTTTTCCATTAAAACTCTACGCCGTATTATCTGCAAGCTAATGGTTAGGTAGAGGCCATTAACAAAGTTTTGAAAACTATGCTTCATCGGATGGTTGGAGATCATAAATCCAATTGGCACCTAGTTCTTTTTTCTGCTCTTTGGGCTTATCATACTTCTGTGAAAACAGTTATTGGTTTCACGCCATTCCAGCTTGTCTATGGACTTGAAGCTGTCTTGCCGATCCAATGTCAGATTCCATCTTTACAACTTGTCGTCGAACTTCTCCTGGACACTTCTGCAGAGGAAGAGAGATTTTTGTATTTGAATAACCTTGATGAGACTCGCAGAGATGCTTCCTTGGCTAATGAGGTGCATAAGAAATGCGTCAAGGCGCAGTACGATAAATCTGTCCAGCCTCGTGTCTTCAATGAGGGTGACCTAGTATTGACTTATGACCAGAGATATGACAAACTAGCATTAGAGGAAATTTCAACTCAAAATGGGCCTTTTAACTTTTATTCATATTCCATGTCATCATGTGTTAGCCAATGAAATTGCTTTAAATTTGAAATAC
>LPNX010655432.1:55000-88749 GCA_001517045.1 Pseudotsuga menziesii | reverse complement strand
AAGGCACATTTTACATCCATGTGATGTACCTCCCATTGCCTTGAGGCTGCAATGGCTAGAGCTAGCCTGATGGAGTCCATTTTTGCCACTGGGGCAAAGCTCTCATTGTAATTGATGCCATGAACCTGTGACTAGCCTTTAGCTACCAATATAGCCTTGTACTTCAGTGGTGAACCATCAGCAGCAAATTTGTTCTTATAGACCCACTTACACTGTACTAGTTTTCTCCCTGGAGGAAGATCCACTAGCTCCCATGTGTTGCTCTTCTGGAGTGAACTGAACTCCTCGTTCATGGCAGCTTGCCATCTTGGATCTCCTGATGCTTCTTCATATTTTTGAGGATTAGACTCCACCATCAAATAGCATTTTTCAGCAAACATAGGATCCTTCATGCACAGACCACTCTCAAATTGAGATCTAGTCCTCCTTGGGTCATTGGGATCCCCAGCTAGCTCACCTGCTGCATGTAGTGTCTTGGATTCCAATTTAGTCCTTGTGGGGCTGTTTGGGTCTGCAATAAACTCATATCCATCAGACAAATCAGAATCAGCATGTTCAACAAACTCTTTACTTACTTCTTGAGGTTCAGGTGGTGAAGAGGCTTCACCAATTTCCACTTCTGGAAGGGGCTCTTCTTCAAACTGAACACACCTTTCAATGAAGGCTTTGTTTGTGCTCAAGTTTATCAACTTGTACCCTTTTGAATCTTCATAGTATCCAACAAAAATACACTCTTGGATTTGGGGCTGCAAAGCCTTCCTCTTCTTTGTCGGGATTCTAGCCCATGCCTTTGAGCCAAAAATCCTGAAATGGGTCACATCTGGCTTGTGCCCACTCCATGCTTCGAAGGGAGTCATGCCATAAAGATATTTGTGAGGCACCCTATTCTGAATATAGGCTGCATAGTTGATAGCTTCAGCCCAGTACTTTGGTGGCAAAGTTTTGGCCTCCATCATGCATGTTGCCATCTCCTTCAATGATCTGTTCTTCCTCTCAGCAACACCATTTTGCTGTGGTGTGTAGGGGATAGAATTCTACATATGAATACCTGCATCTGCACAATAGTTAATAAACTCAGACTTGACATACTCACCACCATTTTCAGATCTGAGGACCTTGAGTTTCCTTCCACACTGGTTTTCAACCAAAGCCTTAAAGACTTTGAATAGGCCAAAAACTTCAGACTTGTGTTTCATGAAGTGAACCCAACAATACCTGGAAAAATCATCAATAAAGGTCAATGCATATTTGTCCTGACTCATGGACATATGAGGGAATGGGCCAGCAACATCACTGTGAATCAGCTCGAGGGGTGCAGAGGTTCTCTCATGACTAGCTTTCTCAAACTTATGCTCTGGGTGTTTTCCTAGGATACAGCCTTGGCAGACTCCTTTGGAAAATTTTATCTTGGGCAGCCCTATGACCATTTATTTCTCACTAATATCAGACATATACTTGTAATTTAGATGCCCAAATCTTTCATGCCATAGCTTGCTAGCTTCATTAGCATGGATAAGAAGAGCAGAGGGGTTTGAGTAAGGTAGGAAGTGTGAAAACATGTATACCTTTTGAGCATGATTCGCTACTCCTTTTGCAATGACTCTACCACTTGAGATTTTTGTGATCTCAACTTCATTGGGGGAGAATATTACTTTCTTAGAAGACCCAGTGTGGGTCATCTGGTACACTGACAGAAGGTTGGAGGCGAGACCAGGGACATACATCACATTGTTGAAGTTACCATGATCAAGGTCTATCCTTCCTTTTCCTTTACTTTCAGTGAGAGAGTCATCTCCTAGTACAATAGATGGTCCTTTCGACATATCCAGTGAGGAGAAGGCATCCTTAGTCGAAACCATGTGTCTTGAAGCTCCAGAATCTATGATAAAACTGGGTGAGCTTGATGTGCCAGCAACTATAGCATGAACTCTCTCTCTGTCATCGGAACTTGATCCTCCTTCTCTCTTCTTTGAGCTTTCTGGAAGGGAGATGCCATTCTTCTCCAGGAGATTGGTCAGCATATCAATCTGCTTTTTCATACAAGAGCTTTTAGTGTGATTTCCCTTCAAATAGTATGAGCACTTGTTCATTTCAACTTTGTTTTTCTTCTTCTGGGTATTTTTCTTGGGACCTTGTTGATCCTCTGGAGACTGCTTCTTGTCTATTCTTTGCTCAGGTGGATTTTTAGCTTTCTTTTTTCTTTTTGAATCCACCCTCGAATCTCCAGCAATCAAAGCTTGATCTTTGGATGGTTTGATGGTGCCCATCATCACCAACTTGTCTTGTTCTTGTGTGAGAGATTCCATGAAATCTGCAAGGCTAGGCATCTTCCAGGTTTGAGCTGTGAGTTTTGTGGCATAGAAGGTCGAAACAAAGACTTAGTAGCCAGGTCCTAGCTTCGAGAGGATGGCCAATATGATCTGATCATCTTTCTTTTCGATACCACACTGCTTCAGCTGCAAAACTAGTGCTTTGAACTTGGAGAAATATAGCTGCAGGGATTCAAAGCTACTGGGACTCAGAGAAATCAGCTCATTTTCGATCTGATGTCCCCTCATCTCATCTGTCTTTCCAAAAATATCAGAAATCTTCTCCCATACTTGATCCGGTGAAGTTAATCCATCGAGATCGAAAAGGAGGTCTCGGGAAATACTGAGACATAGGAGGCCATAGGCCTCATCTCTCAGATTGTGCCATTTGATCTTCTCTGCAATAGCATTGGGCTCTGCTTCTGTAGCCATAGTCACCCTATAGAGGCATTTTTCTCTCAACAAGATCTCCATCTCTGCTTTCCATTCAAAATAGTTGAAGGGAGTCAAGATAGTTTTCTGTGAATCCATAGCTTTAGAAAATCTGTCCCGGCTGTCAGTAGAAGGCTCCTAGTCTTGATGTCGAACCTGCAAAAAAAAATTTGAAGGAGAGTAACAACCTACAATGGCTCTGATACCATGTAGAAATTCAGGCTAGCAATAGATTAATTTTACCCACAACAATTATCAATTGATCATGCAAAATTGCTAACAATGGAGACTGAATATGGAGCTGTAACACAAAATTATATTAACTGAGTGTACAATAGCCAACCCTATAATAACATAGGTTTCTGAATATATAGAATACATCAATATATCTAATGTATAAGGAGGAATCCAAAACTAGCATAAAGCAGGCTTACCCAAAATAGGCAAATCCCCCATAGGTGTAAAAAGCTGATCCCAAATCTGTCATGAGGCTCACGAATTGGCAAGGGCACATGGGAAAGCTAATGAGTGATGAAATGGAAGCTCATACATGCTTTTTCATGGAGGAAAGAGTGGAGGATGAAAGGGGCAAAAAACAAGTTCACCTCACCTAGTCTTGCTTTCCTATGTGCCTTAAAACACTGAAAAAGCAGAAGGGCACCTAGGAGGCCAAGAATAAAGTATATTTGATTCCTAAGGCTTTCCCAAGTGCTACATGAGTCAAACATGGCAAATTTTACCTCTATGGATAGGCAATTAGCAACTTGCACAAGGTGGGACTCATGAACTAGGCAAATAAGACAAAAATAAATGAATTAATGTCTAACTGGGTAATACTATGGGTTTGATTATTCTAACAACAATATCCAAGATAATCATAAAGATTTATATCAATATCACATCAATATATATACCAAGATAACTATCACCATATCCTCCATAACATATTCAATGAATTCAAATATATATACCAATATATAGGCTCAGATACTAATATCAAAGATAAACTCTATCCATGAGAGACATGTGCCATCACAAGAGAAACCCGGAAGCATGAGACATACCTTTTTGAAGATAATAAGATGAATAAATAGTATAAAAACCAAAATAAAATCTATATCATGTCATCATATATCCCTCATAACAAGATTTCTAACTAGCCAAGAATTTTGTAATTCTAATTCCATATGAGAAAGTTATGCCAATTTTAGTGAAGATGCGCAAAACTTTCTCCTTCACAAAATTTTGCACTTTTCTCCAAGAGTTGCAAAATTCCTGAGTGAATTGATGATGAAAAAATGAAATGTTTGATATTCTATTTATATATGCTGTGTAGGAAATTTGTTACCTTGGGATGACATGCAATTCAAAATTAATAATAATTAAATTCTCTTTTTTGGTCGACTCACCCAAAAAGGTGGGGTACACCAACTTCAAAAATTCATATCTCTTCAACCATAAGGAGTTAGAAGATTCTCCACATATCAATGAAAATGGATTGATGAGGATTATCTCCCTATGATGGTTTTAGTTTCAAATTCTTGGTGTAACACCCTTTAATTCTTCAATATGTCCAGGACGTCAAAGACCCCACACATGAGGGTGCCAAAGACCATACCACCAACTACAAGAGTTTCAAAGTCTTCTTCAAAGTCTTATTCAACATATCAAGGAAAGTATGTGGGATCTAACTCCATATACATCCCAATATCCATATAACCACAAATAGGACCATACATCGTCAGGGTTCAAGACCAAAGGCACCACATGCAAGGGTTTCAAGGACTCTTTCAAAGATATCATATAATATTTCAACAAGATACTTTCCATGGACTTCAATCCCATCACATAGGACTCCATCACCAAGTGATGAGGGAATCATGACCAAATATTCCATCATATCATGACCCCAACAAGGGATACATGAGCATCAAGATCTTCATCAAGGGTTCCAAGTCTTCATTAAGTCATTAATCACCACATCATCACCTTTAAGGGGACAAGGACCATTAAGCCATCAAATGTGGTTCCAAGGGCTTCTTCATCAAGCAAGGGACTTCATAGGCTTCTTCAACCACCTCAACCACACCAGGAGACCTCCAAGGGTCAAGATCCATCATGACATCACTTGTGGGGTTGATAAACCTTCTCCTGTTGTACCATGAACTCAATAAACACAAATGACCACTGAAAGGGTCATTTGGAGTCTTGCAACTTCTTCAAACCACCAAGGACACTTTTGTAGGGTACTGGGGAATAAGTTGTGGTACTGGGAAACCAGAGAAACAACTGGGGAACCATAAAACATCTTTCAGGTAATTAAACACTCTATAGGGTGTTCAAGGTTTTTTCCATTGTCCCAAGGGCTCCAAGGGATTCAAACCTAGGATTGGATAAGATCAAAAGGTCTCCTTAGACACTAACACATAATTAACCCTCAGGGGATCCTCAAGGGGCACCAAGACATGTTGGAATCAATGACTATACAATGTTGACATCAATGACAACCTAATCAACACAACCAACTCATCATTTATTTCCTTGAACACCAAGGAGACAAGAAAAACCTCCCTAAAAGGGTACATACATATCTCTCTTTACAATGTCTCATAGAAGATTTAACAAAAATTATAGCCAGCGGGCTCAAAATCCTCCTTCCAAATATCATCTCTGAGAATGAGGGGGGTTTCTTGGCTATTAGGTAAATAATCAATAACATCATTATTGTGCAAGAAGCAATGCACTAGAGTTACCAAGGAAAATATCAAGGCATGGAAGTAAATATGGACTTAGCAAATGCCTTTGATAGAGTGAAGCATAACTTTCTATTTAATGTGTTGAAAAGGTTTGTGTTGGCACCAGATTATGCCCCCATCAAAATTTTAATATTTCGGCAATGCACATGTAAATAGGTACCCTAATTTTCACTAGCAGAATGCTCACAAGTATTTTCACCAAAGTGATTCCCCTGGAGTCTTCATTCTTTTCACTATCATGCATCAAATTTGCATCATATTCCAAAATTTTGTCAAATCTTCAAACTTTTCTACTATTAAAGTTTGATCCCATGAACTTGTTGACCTATTCACTTTTTATTCCTAAAATAATAGTTTTTATTTTAAAAAATAAAATTATTAATAATATTTTTTTAATTATTAAATTATTATTTTATCAAACCTATTTTTTAACCCACCCGTAAGTTTTTTATGTTAAGTTTCTATAAAAAAAAAAATTGGTTTTGTTAAAAGGTGTTTTGGGTCTCTCTTAAAGCACTCGCGCCATAATCCAAGTCTCGAGCAAGTCCAAGCTACAGCTCATGGTTCAAAAATATTACCCAACGCGTCAAGGTTACCATCAAGCAAGTGTGTATATAATGTGTAAAGTTTTCATATGACAATTTGCTTATGAGATATATCCCATGAAGTCAATGAAAACACTAATCTCACACCTCTACACACAATGTACATATGGAGATCACTTGAAGATGAGTATGTGGCCAAGTGGTGAGAAAGAGCACTCCCAAGCATTCACGAGATTCACTTACAGTCATCACCAAGCACTGAGAGCACAAACATCGAATCTGATCATCCAATAAGAAGAAGAGCAATGCTTATTATCTGTTGAAATTTGTGATATTGTAGTTAACTTCAACCACAGTTCGTGATCAAATAGATACGAAATTGAAAAAAATAAACACGGGTTTGGTGATTTATAATAACCTCTTTCATTTTCTAACAAATGTCACGATTTAGTAGGTACAACTGATTATTCTATGACGTTTTTTCCATAAATTCGCCAAATTTGCCTTCTATAAAAATGTTTTATCAAAGGACCATCTCCAGATTTGTACCAGTTTGATGAGCATTTTCAAGCAATCTTATTGAAGGTGGAATTCAATCTCAAATACTTGATTTGAATGCTACATCCATACATAAAATGCACAAGTGGAAACGTT
Organism: Pseudotsuga menziesii; assembly: GCA_001517045.1. Taxonomy (NCBI): domain Eukaryota; kingdom Viridiplantae; phylum Streptophyta; class Pinopsida; order Pinales; family Pinaceae; genus Pseudotsuga; species Pseudotsuga menziesii. The sequence continues at coordinate 82,053 of LPNX010655432.1, read as the reverse complement.
TCTAGCAGATACAGATTTGAAATAAAAAGGATAACCACCAAAATTAATACCATATTTTAGAGCAATGCTAAAGCAATTAATTCCAAATTTGAATATGAAAATAAGCTACCTCATATCCATTATTTAGAGCATCGAACAAGCATTTGAATATTATTTAAGACAACTAGAAGATATGATGTTCGAGCCTTTTCAAAAGTATCACACCTTTGGGTTAATTTTAGTTAGTGATTCCAAATTTTAAACAATAGTCAGAAAATCATTTCCAAATTTCTTGCAGTGAATCTGAGATTCCTTNGGGGGGGGGAGGGGGGGGTGTAGCTAAGAGGTTGAGAGATGGTAACATGTCAACATTGATTATTTTGAAAGCATGAAGATACATACTCTGTAAATTTTCATTTAAGTCAAGTTCTAGCTTTTCTTGTAAATCTTAATATTGTGTAGCTATGTTTTAACTGATCTTAGTTATGTATTCTTGAGAAACAATGGTTTTGTTGTGGTGGCTCATACTCAAATTTAGTATCTTGGAACCATGATTAGAATGTTTTTCTGAACATGGTATTTTATGTTAATGTTTGAAAGAGTAGTTTGTTACACATGTTATCAGCAACTTTGAACTTCAATCATCTTTGCTTGTTCTTGTTTTCAATCCATTTACCCAATTCTATTTTCAGAAGTTGATGTTATCAACTTTCTTCTACATTCTCTATTATGTGAACCATCTCTTCTCCCATTGCACAACCACATACCCATTCAAATGAATCAACCTTTACCTTGAACATTAAGATGGGTTAGGCTTGTCTCTTCAGTAGTCAAGAAACAACTTTTAGCACAAACATCTTCTGGCATCGTTGTCAAGGTGCGGAGGAACAAACTCATCTTCCCTGGGGTAATATATTAAGTAGATCTTCTTCTTGATGGTGAACAAGAAGTGGACACTTGTTTGAATGCAGATTTGTTCACCAAGTGACTCCAAAGAATCCAGTGGCAAGTTCACATTTTCAAGATTTCAAATGATCGAATGGCTTCCATTCTAGCTCAGAGGTTTTCTCCATTCAATTTCTCATATGTTCCAGGATTTCCAGATGCAATATCTATCATGGACAAGTGGGGATATTTCCTTCCATGATTCAAAGAGAAAAAAGATGGCAATCCAGCAACACATTTGTTGGCATTCATAAAGTTATGTATCGACTGGGGATTCATCATGAATATGTACTAATGAAAATTTTCATGTATTCACTCGAAGGAGATGTGTGATAATGGTATTTTTCTCTTCCTCCTTCCAACATATTTTCCTCAAGAGATTTCCATGTTGTATTCAATAAATGCTTCAAAATGTATTTTTCACATGAATTACTTCTAGAAGATTGTTGTGAACAGTTTGAATCTTGTATTCAACACATGATGGAGTTTTATTCTTGCAATGAACTCTTTGAAGATCTTGTTGAAAAACAAATTAAAGGAGAGTTAGTTTTTGAAGAAAATATTTCAAACTTTTCTTTGCAAGAGGATATTGGAACTTAACAAGAAAAACAATAAAAAGAAAGATGATCATGCTAATGTGTTTTTAAATCAGCTTGTTTATGATATATTTGAAGTTGAGAAAAACTCCATGCACTAGTTATGAGGAAGAGAAAGTGTCTTTTCAACAGACTCTTGCTGCAGGATCATAGAATGAGCCCATCATTGAAAAATATTTTGAGCAGAACACTCAAGTTATATCCTTTAATGGTCATCTTTTATTGGATCACTATGGAGATAATGATGTTAAAGACCAAGAACAACAACTTAAAAAGATTATTGAGCTTCAAAGTTATGTCATGAATCAACAATTTCAAGAAATTAACAGTGAAGAAAGGCGGCTTATTCTTTTTTAACAACATATGGAGGAATAATTTTTCATGAGTTTCATGATCCTGTGGTTGTTTAGACTATCTATTGCACTTATTACATCGTTTCTAGGTCTTCTCAAACACTGACATGCATGGAGTTATGATTCCCAGTCAAATGATTTCTTGGCTTCATTGGCAATGGGATTACACTTGATCAAGCAGAGTTCAACTGACTAAATTAGTATATAAATAGGGTCAATGTATGAGCAGTTGGATTTCAGTTTGGTGTTCATGAACTAGTTTTCACTATGTAGTTTGTTTCCAGCAGTTTTCTTTTCAACTTGTTACAGTATATAGTAGTTCAGATGGTTAATAAGACTCCATTCCAATGGATCACTAGTGCTTCTTATTGTCATTTGCAGAGTAGCCTCAATTTGCATAACAAGGTCCTTTCAGATCTTGATGAGCAAAATAGATTACATCTTTGGTTTGCAATGAAAAAAAATCATGATAATTTGTAGATGTCAAAGATAGTTCAACAAAAGGAACATAGTCTACGGATTCTTGGAACCTCGCAAGGAGTACTCCATCCCCAGTTGGAGCCAGATGTTGGCACCAGATTCTGCCACCATCAAAATTTCTATATTCTGACAGCACACATGTAAAGTGTTAGCCTAATTTTCACCATCGGAATGCTCACAAGTATTTTCTCCAAAGTGATTCCCCCGGAGTCTTCATTCTTCTCACTATTCGGCGTCAAATTTGTCTCATCTTCCAAAATTATGTCAAATCTTCCAACTTTTTTTCTATTAAGGATTGAAATTTTTCTCATCCAAATTACGTCGAATCTTCCAACTTTTTTTCTATTAAGGCTTGATCCCATGAATGGCTCACGTATTCACTTTTTCTTCCTAAAATAATAGCTTTCATTTAAAAAAAATTAAAATTATTAATAATAAGTTTTCGAATTTTTATTTTGTCAAACCTATTGTTTTTACCCAGCCATGAGCTTTTTATGTTATGTTTCTATTAAAAAAATATTGGTTTTGTAAAAGGTATTTTTGGTCTCTCTTAAAGCACTCACACCATAATCCAAGGTTTTGTAAAAGGTATTTTTGGTCTCTCTTAAATCACTCATGCCATAATCCAAGCCTCGATAAGTCCAAGCTACAACTCATGGTTAAAAACTCTTTCCTAATGCATAAGGTTACCATCAAGCAAGTGTGAATATAATGTGTAAAGTTTTCATATGACAATTTGCATATGAGATATATCCCATGAAACTAATAAAAACACCAAGATTATACCTATGCACACAACGTACATATGGACATCGTCTGAAGATGAGTATGTGGCCAAGTGGTGAGAAAGAGTGCTCTCAAGTATTCATGGAATTCACTTAAAATCATCACCAATCATTGAGAGCACAAACATTGAAACTCATCATCCAATAAAAAGATGGGAATCATAAGCTCCACTTAGTTAACTGGGAGACGATTTGAGATGAAAACAAAAAAGAGGGCCTTTTCATCAGGGAACCTAGATTGACGAATTTAACATTGGGAGCAAAAATAATCTAGAGACTTATCTTTGGGGGAAAGGATTGCTCGAAGGAATTGATTCTTAAAAAATACATAAAGAAGGATAAGTTAAGAATCTTTGACAGGCATTTGCACAGCCAAGGGGAAAAAATATAGGATCTTTGTAAAGCAACAACTTATCTGATCAGGGGTCACCTTTATTGTTCCAAGGAATGGGAAAAAATAGATATTTGGGAGGATAAAATTCTTGATCATACCCCTATGAAAGAGATGGAAAAGATTATTAGAGCTAGAGCCTGGTTGGATGAGCAAGGGATAACACATATTTTTTATATTTCAGACAAGGATGATTTTAGGGGCGAAATTCAGCCCATGGGAAAAATTAGAGGGGTTTCAAATTTTCTTTGGGAGAAATGTTATATAAAAAAAGCTTTTAGGGTCACTATTAAATAGCCCATTATTTATTTTCAAACAAATATTAAAAACATAGTTATCCCAACAAAATATGGTTGAAAGTTATTGCAAAAAAGATTTTCGCACTTTGAAATTTACTTTGGATCCAGCTTTCGCCCATGATTTCCACCATGGGTTCCAAATAGAGCTCTTGTTCGCCCGCGATTTCCAACATGAGTTTTGGATAGAGGCCATGTCCGCACATGATTTCCAGCATGGGTTTCTGATAGAGTTTATGTTTGCCTTTAATTTCAATCAATGGTCGTTTTTTTAGTCCCATTCGGCCTCGATTTGGTTTCAGAGCCCTTGTCCATCCTTGAAATCAGAAAATGGCAGTTTTTGGACCCTCATTCGCCCCCGATTTGGCTTCTAAATCTCTTGTTCGTCCTCGATTTCAGGTGATGGGATTTTTGAGAATCCCGTTCATCCTCGATTTTGAGGATTTATCGTTTCTAGAATCTAGAGCCCCATTTCGCATACGATTGATGGGTTTTCTCAGTTTATGCACAATTATTTAAGACCAAAGAACATATATGGTAACCACATCAAATTCAAAAAGCATGTGTATAGGATATATGCACTAAGAAATTTCGAATTGAGTCTCTGCTGCATCTAGATTCTATTTGTTAGTCTCTATTTCACACGGCTCTAAGTCTCTAAGTTACAGGTTAGTCTCTCTTAGTTTGTATTTTGGGTGCTCAATTTGATTGAATTTCACAGTTGAAATTAAATTATTTGGCTTAATGAGCTAGGGTTACTATTTCTATTTAGTTGATGTCTTGTTTGTTCTTGTAGCAATCACTTGATTTACAAGTTGTCATGAGTATGTGTCTTAATTGAAGAGGACTTCATTTGTATACTATTGAATTTCTTTCAATCATTGCTTTTATATTTGTAGCAAGGGAAGGTAGGTTCAATTTCATATCCAGCTGGTTAGAAACAAGCAATAGGACAATGTTTAGCATCCATATCCACACCTCTAACTAATACAACAACTGTTAGAATTCAAGGGTCCTTTTCTCCTTTTCCACCTGTGCAATGGCCATCAAACAAAACACAGAGGGAAAGTATGTTCCTTGAAAGGCCTGGTTAACCAAAATATTAGCTATGCATAAGATAAAAATTTGTCATACCATTATTTTCAGGGGAAGGGATCATTCCCAGGGCCACACCAAGTTATGTCCTTGCTCCTCTTGGTTTACCCTTATGACCTGCAAGATTTTGTTGTTGAATAAATTGTCATTGATGCCAACATGGGACTTACAGTGGCCCCACAGGTTTTCATTGATGCCACCAAGTCCCACTTGTAGTGCCTTGACCCCTTACAGAGTGGGTTTGTACCTTGAAGCACCTTGTACCCAGTTGACAAGGTCCATGTACCCACAAACTTGGATCTTGAATCCACCACCTTAATGAAGACATTGAAGACCCTGGAGATGGTCCTAAAGCCTTGGTAGACAATGGAGAATCCCTAAATGGATTGGAGAAGCATTAATGACCCATTTTGTGGTCATTTATACTCTTATGGTGTCATGGTACCCCAAAAGAAGGCCCATCTACCCCATAGGTGATATCTTAACCCCTGGAGGTCTCCTGGCATGGTTGAAGAAGCCCGTGAAGCCCTCTTATCTTGATCATGATGTCCTTGCACCACTACCACCTAAATAAATGCATGATTGGCCCCTTTTGTGTTGGTGATTACCTTGACACCATTTTTGGGGTCAAGAAGCCCATTGTTTGCACTTGATGATGATCCTTGTATCCTTGAAGGAGGGGAGAAGATGATGTGGATCCCATGATACTCTTGCTACATTGATGGACATACTTGATGGGCACTTGGTACCTTAAAAGAATGGATACATGATTTTGGTAACCTCACACGTGGAAACTTGGGTCTTGGAACCCACATATGTGGTTCAATAGTCCTTGGAAACACTACACATTTCATAATGTCCATGGAAGCCCTTGCTTAATTGATTAAACCCTTAGAGTCATTGCTTGTGAACATAGATGAGACATGGCAACATTAATGTGAATATAAAAGGACAAATCCCTAAAATATGGATGCATGCTACCCCTACTCTTTTATTTTCTTTATGGTGAATCCCTATTGAAGGGTCAACCTGCCAAAGAAACACTTAATTATAATTTAATTAAATTCATTTAACCTTTCCTTGCAAGGTCGACCTGCAAAAAGGAGAATATCTTAGTTAGTTTTAATGGTGAAGTCGGGTCCATAAAATACACTAAAATGTTTTTAAATTAAAAGAAATTATTCAGATACGTCGGCTCAAAATTATGAAGGAAAATGTGTATAAATAGGAGGTTGACACCCTCATTTCATATACAAACAATTCGTGGAGTATTTTTCTACTCTAAGGTCTTCGGATGACTGAGGCAGTGAAGGAGCAATTACTCAGATTTTTTGAAGACCATTTTTTGGGTTTGCTTGGGGTTTCCACAGTCGAATTTTTTGCAGACCCAAATTTATTAGTAGAAGGAGGAGCAGTAAATTATTAAAGGCAACAATAGTCTATTTTCTTCCTTTTATAGCAGTCCATTTGGACTTGCATGGGGTAAACACAAATCCAGTGAAGAAGAAGAAGATAGCTCACTTAGGGAGTTTAACTGAGACCTTTTCATAGAGAACTAGGTAGCAAAAGATTGAAGAGTGAGAAGTAATAATTATCCTTTTTTACAGCAGAAGAACAATACCAAATTCTTGAATGTTTGTACCAGCACATCGGTGGTCATGACCAACAGCAATAGTAATTAAAGGTCTGAATTTTTCCATGAATTTCGTGTACTGAGATGGCAGCAGTCTAATTAGAAAACATCCCTAGAATTTTTGTGAACAACCCAAGACTTTTTGTGGAAATCCCTAGACTCAATTGTTGAAATTCTGATATTGGTGAAGTTATAGTTCCAAAATTTGGTTTTTGAAAGTCCATTTCTAACGCGGTTGACAATCTGTTTTTTGAAGTTTGAACCATCCAAGACATTGATATAGTGATATATGAGATGATGATGTATATTGGAGGACACTATATGTTGATGATATGATATGCATGATGATGTTTCATTCCCTAAGATGATGCTTGATGGTATGATGATGAATATTCCATGATTTCTTATGTACAGTGGCATCCTTATAATAATGCACATACAATTATGAAAGGTATGTTATTAATGTGATGAAACTAATAGTGCTTATATTGATGATGATATAAGGATGATGATACACCAGTCTGTATGATAATGAAAACATCAATGATGATGTGTCCACCATGATGACTATGATGAAGCACAACCAAGTGAGTATGAACAGTGGTAAATATGCAGTGGTACAGTTCATTAATATGATGATTTGATGCATGAGGATGATGACTTGTACACCATGATGCATACACCTTTTGAGGATGATGTAGATTGAAGTATGTATACAGTGGATGCTATATAAGATGATATATACATAACTAGATGTTGTGTACCTTATGATGATTTGTGCACTCTATGATGAGCGTGTATGCTATGATGAAACAGTCCTAGGTTGAGACTAGTTTTAAACACTAAGATTGATGATGTTATCTACAGTCCTACATACACAGCCAAGTGATATATATATATATATATACACAGTATGATGATCTTCTATAGTGACAAGTGACAAGACTTTGAAGATCTTGATGCAAAGATGACAATGTTGCATATCATGATAATGATGATTCTATACACCTGATACATCCACCTTGATGATGAAATGTATGAAGATAATGAGGTGAGTTGTTGCTAGTGATGATGAGTATGTGTACATAACCAATAGCAGTGATGAGTAGCAGTGAGCAGATTGCAAATACTGATCAGAAGATTAACCAGCAGAGTGATGAAAAGATTGAACAACTATGATTGATTAGCAGATTGACAAAGAATGACGAGATTGACCAGAAGTGAATGACCAGCAGATGAAGTATTCACCAAAGGTTGATTAGAAGCGTTGATGAGTGGAGATGAGAAGTAGAGGATGATGAGCAGAGATGGTTGAGAAGCACATTGATGAAATCTAGAGATTGGCATCAAGATTGCAAGTAGTGACTTGCACTTGAGGATTGGACTCCTCAAACAATTCTTAGAGGGGTCTACAAAAACCAGGCAGGGTCCTGGATGAAGAGTAGGTTCTCTTTGTATTAGTAGGTGTTTATTTTACCTCACGGTTATATCCATTCCAAAACAAATACAAAAATATTACAAAATCATATGGTGTTGTGTTCTCTTGTGCTATGGTTCTTGTTATGACTCCATGATTTAGATGCTTATTATTTATAAATGATGAAATGCTATATTTTTATGAAATGATTATGTAAATGGTATAATAATGAATTGATGAATTAGTTTTTTATTGTTAAACTTGAAAAAGTAATAAATATTGCACACGCAGATTCACCCCCCTTCTCTATGTGCCTAGTGTGTCTAACAATTGGCATCAGAGAAGGCCTTCGTCACAAGCCTTGCAAGCTTGAAGGAGATCCTTAGACACAATGGATGAAAAAACAAGGTGTTCTATGAATGAAGTACTAGAGGAAGCAATCACAAATATTGAAAGAAAGGTCCTCAATAAATTGAAGAAATCCGGGGAAAAGGATGAGTTGCAGTAAATACTATTAGAAAAATATAGCAAACTCAGCAAAAAATCATGAGTCAACTTCAGGAAAGGAATGCAAAAGTTAGTTCTTTGAAATATGAACCTGATCAATTGAAAAATGAAGTGGCTAAATTTAAATCAACCAATGAAACCTGTGTGAGTCTTCAAAGTCAATTGGAAAAGGCCAAAGCACCGCTACTAGAACAGAAAAAGGCGAGTCAAGCAAAAGAGTTTGAGATCATTTCTCTGAAAGAGGAAATGAACAAGATAGCTGCTACAAATTTGAAGTTTAAAAGGAGTTCTTCAACTCTAGATGACATCCTTAGTTATCAGAGATCACCACTTGTCAAGACTAGGTTAGGCTATGATAAGGAAGAGACCACTGAATACATCAAACTCCTAGAGAAGAAGACTGAAGAGAATCCTAGAATTCATGCTGAGATTCTGAAGAGTCTTAAGCATGGTGACGAAAGAATGAAATGACATACTAAAACTTGGCAAGGAAGATCCAATCATCATGATATTCCAAGAAGGACTGTGTCACAAAGAAGACCACTTGTTTCTAGGTATGGATTTAATGGTTATTATTTTTGTTGTTCTAACTTTGGTCATAAGGCTATGGATTGCAGAATCCATGGAATAAGAAGTGTTGGAAGTTCCAACATCTCAATCAGGTGTTGGACATGCAACCATGTGGGTCACATTGCTGTCGTACGATGAGGTGTTATATTTGCAGTGGCATTGGGCCTAAAGCTCAAGATTGTTAGAGTACACAGATACAACCCTTGAAACGTTTCCTATACAGCTCATCAAGGAAAGCCAATATAGATGAAGGAACAAATGCTGAAAGGACAAATTCCAACAAGAAAGTATGGATGAAGAAGACCGAGCAATTGCAGTTAGGAGAGATCAATCAAATAAGGGAGGATGGCTTCCATATGGCAAGACAAGTGTAAGGTATCTCAAATACCTTAACACACCTTGAGTTCATAAGGTTGGAGGATGAACTCAAAGCAGAAAAGATGGTTACTCCATCCATACAGATAGGTCCTAATATCGTGCATGTTGATAGAGGGAGTAGTGATCAGTAACTTCATATGTAGATATGTGGTCACCCTTTTCCATTGATGCCAAAGGGGGAGAGATGAAGATAAAAGGGGAGCATGCTCACAGGGGGAGCACGAGTTGTTTTCATCAATGAAAAATGGGGATAATGTTGAATGAATTGTCATTGATACCAACATGGGACCTAAAGTGGCACCACAGGTTTTCATTGATGCCGCCAAGTCCCACTTGCAGTGCCTTGACCCCTTACAAAGTGGGTTTGTGACTTGAAGCACCTTGTACCTAGTTAACAAGGTCCATGTACTCACAAACTTGGATCTTGAGGCCACCACCTTGCTGAAGACATTCAAGACCCTTGAGATGGTCCTGAAGCCTTGGTAGACAATGGAGAAGCATTAATGACCCATTATGTGGTCATTTATGCTCTGATGGTGTCATGGAACCCAAAAGAAGGCCCATCTATCCCACAGGTGATATATTGACCCCTATAGGTCTCATGAGGTGGTTGAAGAATCCCATGAAACCCTCTTGTCTTGATCACGATTTCCTTGCACCCCTAACACCTAAAGGAATGCATGATGGGCCCATTTTGTGTTAGTGATGACCTTGGAACCCTTTTTGGGTTCATGAAGCTCAGTGTTTTCACTTGATGATGATCCTTGTACCCTTGAAGGAGGGGAGAAGATGATGTGGAATTCCATGATTCTCTTGCTACATTGGTGGACATACTTGATGGGAACTTGGTACCTTAAAAGAATGGCTACATGATGTTGGTAACCTCACACATGGAAACTTGGGTTTTGGAACCCACATATGTGGTTCAATAGTCCTTTGAGTCACTTTAGATTTCATAATGTCCATGGAATACCCTTCTTAATTGATTAAACCCTTAAATTCATCGCTTATGAACATGGATGAGACATGGCAACATTAATGTGAATATAAAAGGACAAATCCCTAAAATATGGATGCATGCTACCCCTACTTTTTTATTTTCTTTATGGTGAAACCCTATTGAAGGGCCAACCTTCCAAAGAAGCATTTAATTATAATTATAATTTAATTTAATTCATTTAACCTTGCCTTGTAAGGTCAGCCTGCAAAAAGGAGAAGATATTAGTTAATTTTAATGGTGAAGTTGGCTCCATAAAATACACTAAAATGTTTGTAAATTGAAAAAACATATATTATTGAGATAGGTCGGCTAAAAATTATGAAGGAAAGTGTGTATAAATAGGAGGTTGATGCCCTCATTTCATATACATAGAATTTGTGGAGTATTTTTCTTCTCTAAGGTTTTCGGATGATTGAGGTAGCGAAGGAGAGGTGACTGATGTTTTTTGCAAACCAATTTTTTGGTTTTCTTGGGGTTTCCACAGTCAATTTTTTTGCAGGCCCGAATTTATTAGTAGAAGGAGGAGCAGTAAATTATTAAATGCAGCAACAACCTATTTTCTTCCTTTTATAGCAGTCCATTTGGACTTGCATGGGGTCAACACAAATCCAGTGAAGAAGAAAAAGACAACTCACTAAGGGAGTTTAATCGAGACCTTTTCATAGGGAACTGGATGGCAATAGATTGAAGAATGAGTAGTCATAATTCTCTTTTTTTACAGCAAAATAATAGTATTGAATTCTTGAAGGTTTGTACCAACATATCAGTGGTCATGACCAACAATAGTAGTAATTAAAGGTCTGAATTTTTCCATGAATTTTGTGGACTGAGATGGAAGTAGTCTAAGTAAACAACCCTAGAATTTTCGTGAACAACCCAAGAATTTTTTCGGACATCCCTAGACTCAATTGTTGAAAGTTTGAGATTGGTGAAGTTACAGTTCCAAAATTTGGTTTTTGAAAGTCCATTTCTAAAGCAGTTGACATCCTGTTTTTTGAAGTTTGAATAGTCCAATACATTGATATAGTGGTATATGAGATGATGATGTATATTGGAGGACACCATATGTTGATGATATGATATGCATGCTAATGTTGCATGCCCTAAGATGATGCTTGATGATATGATGATGAATATTCTATGATGTCTTATGTATAGCGACATCCTTACAGCAACGCACATACAATTATGAAAGGTATGTTATTAATGTTATGAAAGTAATAGTTATTATATTGATGATGATATAAGGATCATGATACACCAGTATGTATGATAATGAAAAAATCAATGATGATGTGTTCACCATGATGACTATGATGAAATACAGCCAAGTGAGTATGAACAGTGGTAAATATACAATGGTACAGTGCATTAATATGATGATTTGATGCATGAGGATGATGTCTTGTACACCATGATGCATACACCTTTTGAGGATGATATAGATTGAAGTATGTATACAGTGGATGCTATAGAAGATGATATATACAGAACTAGATGTTGTGTACCTTATGATGATTTATGCACTCTATGATGAACGTGTATGCTATGATGAAATAGTCCTAGGTTGAGACTAGTTATAAACACTAAGATTGATGATGTTATCTACAGTCCTACATACACAGTCAAGTGATATATATATATATATATATATATATATACAGTATGATGATCTTCTACAGTGACAAGTGACAAGACTTTGAAGATCTTGATGTAAATATGACAATGATGCATATCATGATAATGATGATGCTATACACCTAATACATTAACCTTGAATATGAAATGCATGAAGATAATGAGGTGAGTTGTTTCTAAATACGATGAGTATGTGTACATAACCAATCACAGTGATGAGTAGCAGTGAGCATATTGCAAAGAATGATGCGATTAACTAGCAGTGAATGACCAGCAAATGAAGTATTGACCAGAGTTTGATTAGCAACGTTGATGAGTGGAGGTGAGTAGTAGAGGATGATGAGAAGAGATGGTTGAACAGCATATTGATGCCAATCAGAATTTGACATCAATCTTGCAAGTAGTGACTTGGACTTGAGGATTGGACTCCTCAAACCATTCTTAGCAGGGTCTAAGAAAACCAGGAAGTGTCTTGGATTAAGAGTAGGTGCTCTTTGTATCAGTAGGTGCTGATTTTACCTCACTGTTCTAGCCATTCCAAAACAAATACAAAAATATTACAAAATCATATGGTGTTGTGTTCTCTTGTTCTATGGTTCTTGTTATGACTCCATGATTTATATGCTTATTATTTATAAATGATGAAATGGTAGATGTTTATGAAATGNCCCCCCCCCCCCCCCCTTCTCTGTGTGTCTAGTGTGTCTAACAATTGGTTTCATAGCAAGCCTTTGTCACAAGCCTTACAATATTGAAGGAGATCCTTAGACATAATGGATGAGAAAACATGTTGTTTAATGAATGAAGTACCAGAGGAAGCACTCACAAAGATTGAATGAAAGGTCCTCGATAAATTGAATAAATCCAAGGAAAAGGATGAGTTGCAGGAAATACTATTAGAAAAATATGAGCAAACTCAACAAAAACTCATGAGTTAGCTTCAGGAAAGCAATGTAGTAGTTAGTTCTTTGAAAGATGAACTTGATCAATTGAAAAATGAAGTGGCTAACTTGAAAGAAACCAATGAGATTTGTGTGAGTCTTCAAAGTCAATTGGAAAAGGCCAAAACACAGCTACTAGAATAGAATAAGGTGAATCAAGTAGAAGAGTTTGAGATCATTTCTCTGAAAGAGGAAATGAACAAGATAGCTACTTCAAATTTGAAGTTTAAAAGGAGTTATTCAACTCTAGATGACATACTTAGTTATCAAAGATCACCAGTTGTCAAGAATAGGTTAGGCTATGATAAGTAAGAGACCACAAAAGACATCAATCTCTTAGAGAAGAAGACTGAAGATAATCCTAGGAGTTATGCAGAGATTCTGAAGAGTCTTAAGCATGGTGAAGAAAGCAAGAAATAACATACTAAAACTTAGCAAGGAATATCCAATCATCATGATCTTCCAAGAAGGACCATGTCACAAAGAAGACCACTTGTTTCTAGGTATGGATTTAATGGTTATTGTTTTTGTTGTTCTAACTTTGGTCATAAGGATATGGATTGCAAACTCCATGGAAGAAGAAGTGTTGGAAGTTCCAACATCTCAGTCAGGTGCTGGAAATGAAACCATGTGGGTCACATTGTTGCATGTTGTCATTAATAAGGTGTTATAGTTGCAATGGCCTTGGGAATAAAGCTCAATATTGTTGGAATACATAGAAAAAACCCTTGAAAATTTTCCTATACATCTCATCAAGGAAATCCAGTACAGATGAAGGAACAAATGCTGAAAGGACAGATGCAAGGAAGGAAGTGTGGATGAAGAAGACTGAGCAATTGCAGTTAGGAGAGATCAATCAAAGCAGGGAGGATGGCTTCCATATGGAAAGCCAAATGTAAGGTCTCTCAAATACCTTAGCACACCTTGAGTTCATAAGGGTGGAGGATGAACTCAAAAGAGAAAGGATGGTTACTCCAGGAATACAAACATGTCCTAGGATCACGCATGTTTAAAGCAGGAGCAATGATTAGTACCTTCATATGTAGACATGTGGTCACCATTTTCCATTGATTCCAAAGGGGGAGAGATGAATACAAAAGGGGATCATGCTCACAGGGGGAGCATGAGTTGTTGGCATCAATCACAACAAAATTTGAGCCCAAAATCCAACGGATGCATTGTCTGAACTTTGACAGACACGTGTCTGTTATTCAACAACCATTTATTTTTTTGTTGTCGGTGGGACTTCGTCGAATATTCGACTTTAGTTCAAAACCCGTCAACAATTAGACAGAGTATCAAGCTAATATGGACAAGTATTTCATCCATGAATTGTCAAATTTATGTCTTCAACTCGTCGGATCTATCATTTTATTTCTGAATTCCTACTGTCAAAATTTTGACTGCTCTTTGTCGGATATGTTGTCAAATATCCAACTTAGACTGGTTGGATTCATTGGCAGATTTTTGACTGCCTAATGTTGGATGTCGTCGGATATATCATCGAATATTCGACTTCTCTTCATCAGATATGTTTTCAGAGTGTAGCCACGGTGTGTCAAAAATATGATGAAAGTCACAACTCATTTGTTGTCGAAACCAGGGAAAGCTCATCGGAGCTTAGCCACTATTTGTTAGAAATCTGACGGAAGAAACAACTATTTCGCTATCGGAGCCATGGAAATATCATCAGAGCTTAGCCACCGGTTGTTGAAAATCCAATGAGAATTTTTTTATTGATAATAATAAAAAATTTGTGCATTCTCTAAATTATTTAATAATACAATCTATCTCAACTCTCAACTCTTATATTATATATAAGAATATGGACTACAGTTCAATGAATCGTCATCAAGAAGTAAATTATCATCCCTTCATGTAACTTATGATTTCCAATAACGCCATTGTCACTCACAAACACTACTATACCCATATTGAATATATTTTAGAATACATGTCTTCCTCCAAGTTCAGAAAAATGGTATATGTGTCTATCTTTCTTCTAACATTTTTAACTTCATTGAACAGTTTCATGAATCCTTTGTAGTTTTTCTACAATCCTGATAATTCCAGCTGCTAGGTTAGTGAATATGAAACCTTTTTGGACATGGCTTGAACATGATTTCATGGAATGAACAAGTCACTAAAACTTTAACTTTGTTTAACCAAAATCTATTTTAACTCATGACTCTGTTTGAACTTTAATTGAAGTCTAGTTTAACTCCATGGAACTTGGTATCTTATATGGAAAATTTAAGTGGTGTAAGCCTTACTCCACAGAACTTGGTATTTTTACCATTGATGAATATCTGGATATAAATGGAGTGATCCTCATAGTTATGGGATGATCTATGACAAGGATTGGTTGAAGCTTAGGGCTAAGCAAATTATCTATGATAGGTAGGAAAAAGGCACTTGGAAATAACTATTCCACTAACCTTGTTTCTAGATTTTCATTATTTATAATTGCATGTTGGTGTTAGTTATATATTTTTTTTCAATTATGTGTCAATAATATTTACACTCAGAAGAATAATTTCATCCTAAATCCACTATCACATTGCACTGAATTCACAATTATGCAGCTCAACAACAATACACATCAACAATTGAAACATTCTCTATGTAGTGGTTGTGATGCCAATTACACATGATAATAATATTTATGAGGCACCAACTTGAAACAATATGCATATGAAAGAAATAGAACACAATTGAGCTAAGATTAGGGTTTCCAAGAAACAAATAAGGACACAACCCGTATGAGGATAGAGTGCGTAGGTTCTAGGGGAAGATGTATCCTTGGAAAGGGAGCATTTCAAGACTTCTTTAGGTGATTACTTGATATCTCTTTCTATTGGAAGAATCCAACAATCATGATAATTAACAAATATGCTTCAAGATATGTTTGTATCTACATATGAAGAAAAAGAATCCAAATGCTTTAAATTATTGTCAACGGGCCCTTTCAATATGTACATCACATATGCATAAACTCACAAATGAAGGCATGAAATTGTATTTCTAGGATTTTAATAAAATAAAACATGAAATATATGCTTAATTATTCTAGTACCAAACCAGTGACATTTTAATTTAAAAAAGGGGGCTCAAGAAAGAATTCCATACCATAAATATGCACCAAATATGCCAAGTTCAGACATAGTTTCACCTTGTTGATTGATACCACCACGAACAAGATATGATAGATGAATTGGAGGAAAGATCATTTGCATTAGTATGTAAGTAGCATGTCCATTACCATCATTGTTCTACAGCTTCAGTAATTTTTTATTGGAATCATTCTCATATATGTAATTTCCTGAACATGCAATTACCATACATTATTTCCATGCATACATTTGAAAAAGTACATTGGGTTTCCAATCTTGCCTGCAGAAAGAGTATTTTCTGCACTAATAAAATAATGAAGAAATACTAAATAACTAATATTGTAATTAAAACTTATATGATCAACTTACTCCCTCCTTCAAGCTGGGGCTGTAGCATAAATTATTATGTCCTTCCCATGGCATATTCTATAACATTTGCATTATTATCCAAGCTCCACAATCCAAAAAAGAATTTCCTAATATTGGAAATGTCATCCTTATTATGTCATCCCTATATGGGTGATCTGTACAAAAGGATTATGTAAATGCAACCCATGCTTGGAGAGCACACCCCTTGAGGAGCCTTGTCTCAACATGTGTACACCTTGGATAGAGAGCACTTCAAGAGGAGACCATATCTTGACATTATATTAGGTTGCTTATGGATTTAGTCCACTTTACTATTGTTTTCCTCCCTCACCTATTTTATATGAAGGGAGGAGAGAGTACTTAGTTGTATTATTCATGTAGAATCAAGTGAGAGTTGATTGGATCAATTGTATCTTCAAGAAAAACTTGCCATGAATATTTATACTTGTCTTTATGCAAGGAAGGAAGATGCTAGGTTTTGTGAAAGACAAAACCTAGAAGATACTTGAAGGGTTGGGGTTCGTGAAAGATAAAACCTATAGGATACTAGAAGTGATATGGTTTGAGTCCATGTGAGAAGGACCTAGGGTTTGTGGCAAATAAACCCTAGAGGAGTCTTGGAGCACATTGCTTGGAGATTTTGTGTGATACAAGCTTGGTGAAAGATCAAGAATGGACTTGTTGGTGTTGGTGCTAACTTGTTTTAAGGATTTTGGTGTGGCTAGATAGCTTGGTGGGATACATTGCTAGGCCTTTGTATTTGTCATTAGTGTTTTCTATTGATGGTAGAAACCCTAGCTAGTATTTGGATGCATTGGAGACTCTTAGCTTGTGGATAATCTTGAAGGACTATTTTATACCAACTTGTGACAAGTTGTTGGTATGTACTTGTAACTTCATTTTTGTGTATATGTCAAGTGTACATTCTTGTCTAGACTGTGTACTTGAATATCTGGTTTTCAAAGTATATTCTCATGGTGAATTAGTAGTTTATAGGTTTGTTTGGTATGCTATTTTATAATAAACAGTTAGCTAGTTTTGTTGAGTGATTTGACAAGTTTATAGAAGCTAAGAGGGAAGATTTGTGGTTGTAACAATTCTATTGTTAATAAGTAAATTTCAGATTTGTAATATGTTGGGACTTGAGCCATAAGGAGAGTGTCTTTAGTTCTAGTACTCATATGGAATCATGTGAGAGTTGATTGGATGAATTGTAACTTGAAGAAAACCTTTCCTGGAGTCTTTATACTTGTCTTTATGCAAGGAAGGAAGGTGTTAGGGTTTGTGAAAGAGAAAACCTAGAATATACTTGAAGGGTTGGGGTTTTTGAAAGACAAAACCTAGAGGATAATTGAAGTGCTAGGGTTTGAGTCCATCTGAGAAGGACCTAGGTTTTGTGGCAAATAAACCCTAGAGGAGTCTTGGAGCACTTTGCTTGGAGAGTTTGTGTGATGCAAGCTTGGTGAAATATCAAGAATGGACTTGTTGGTGTTGGTGCTAACTTGTTTTAAGAATTTTGGTGTGGCTAGATAGCTTGGTGGGATACATTTCTAGGCCTTTGTATTTCTCATTAGTGTTTTCTATTGATGGTAGACACCCTAGCTAGGGTTTGGATGCATTGGATACTCTTAGCTTGTTAATAATCTTGAAGGACTATTTTATACCAACTTGTGATAAGTTGTTGGTATGTACTTGTAACTTCATTTTTATGTATATGTCAAGTGTACATTCATGTCCAGACTGTGTACTTGAAGAGATGGTTTTCAGAGTATATTCTCATGGTGAATGAGTAGTTTATAGGGTTGTTTGGTATGCTAGTTTATCATAAATAGTTAGCTAATTTTTTTGAGTCATTTGACAAGTTTATAGAAGCTAAGAGGGTGGATTTGTGGCTATAAGAATTTTGTTGTTAATAAGTAAATTTCAGATCTGTAATATGTTGGGACTTGAGCCCTAAGGAGAGTGTCTTTAGTTGTAGTATTCATGTAGAATCATGTGAGAGTTGATTGGATGAATTGTAACTTGAATAAAACCTTGCCTAGAGTCCTTATACTTTTCTTTATGGAAGGAAGGAAGGTGCTAGGGTTTGTGAAAGACAAAACCTAGAAGATAATTCAAGGGTTGGGGTTTTTGAAAGACAAAACCTAGAGGATAATCAAAGTGCTAGGGTTTGAGTCCATCTGAGAAGGACCTATGGTTTTGATAGTGATTCCAACCTAATCAAACATCACATGGAGAGTAGTAATTCAGTAGATAACACTTTTTATAACATTAAAGTTGAATATATCCAATAAAGAGACAAGATTCCATTGAATAATCAGTCCATAAATTGCACAATTCAGACCTGATATTATCAAGTCTTAAGAGGAAAAATAGATCACTATTCACAACCCTCCGATGATGGCTAATAAACACTAAATTAGTAGAAGTATTTTTCAGGTGGGAAAAGAAAAAAAATAGTACATGACAACAGCCTTATAATGCAAAATGATAGCCTTGAATATCCCAAAATCTAGCTCCAAATCTGCAAATATATCTTTAGCATTCAACCCAATGGGCTAGTACATTTCTCCACAATGGAGGAAACACATTGCAAATGAGGATATGCTATTATTTTGTAGGTTTCCATCCAACTAACACCAAAACAAAAATTAATTAAATGAGGCCAAAACCTTAGGATGTTATCCTTGAAGAGTTCAAATGTGCTTGACATATTCACCAACATGCCACTTGTCCTCTCCTAACATGAGCACTCTTTCTTAGATGACTTGCAAGTCTTCTTGGAGTGGTGTGACCTAGAGATGTGTGCACAAAGAGCCTCAAATGTAGAGCGATCCTCTTCTTAAATGATTCCACATGTGAGAAAAGGGTCATTTCATGCAGGGTTGATTGGATGAATTGCAACTTGAAGAAAACCTTTCCTAGAGTATTTATACTTGTCTTTATTCAAGAAAGGAAGGTGCTAGGGTTTTTGAAAGACATAACCTAGAATATACTTGAAGGGTTGGGGTTTTTGAAAGACAAAATGTAGAGGATAGTTGAAGTGCCATGGTTTGAGTCCATCTGAGAAGGACCTAGGTTTTTTATAGTGGAACCACATCAAACATCACATGGAGACAACATTCCAACAACTCATACGTGACAACTCTCGAAGAAGGTAGGGTTGAAACAAAGCCCTGCAAATATCCTACTAGAGGGTAAGAAGTATTCCTTGCTCTTTTTTACTAAATAGTGACACTACAAATACAGAATATGATGAGCTTTCTATCGAGTTTCCATCACACTATGACCTTTATGGATTCTAGTTTGATTTCCTAAACTATAGTGGATCAGATTATGCACTAAAATAATTCTCAATTCTTACAAAAACAAAAAATCACTTTAAATTACTTTGAGGGAAATTAATGCTAGAATCTATAAATACATATTGTAAAAAAATATGTAACAGAACATGATACCAGCAGAGTGCACCCTCTTTGCTCCCCCTCTCGAATATCACTCCCAGAACATTCCCAGTTTTGGGAGTGCACTTCCAAGGTACTCCCTACCTATCCTATACTATAAGTTCTTATACTATGTTGATCATTTGATCACTAAGTTATGGTACATCCGTTCTTTTTCGATCTGCTATAGAATATGTTATGGTTGATCGTTTGATGACAATGTTATAAGTTATAACTACTAGGTTACATTTTCTATACTAAAATAAATGAGGCTGCATATCCCTTACTTGAATAATGAATGAAAATTTAAATTAGAACCTAATGCATTCCTTTACATGCAACCTGTCTAACACATGCACTTGAAAATTGTGTAATACATACACATGCAAAATGACTAATGCATGCACATGCAAACTGCTGAGGATATAATTATCCCTTCATATCTATGGATGGCATATCACATATGGATGCATACATGCATGCATGTTTCCTCACAACTATAATCATACAAATAGTGATGCACCCTCATCTACAAACCATCCTACTTAATGGAATTCATTGATGTAATCTATCATTGTTTAGTGGATTCCGAACCCTTACTCAAGCCCATACACATGGCATATACAGTTTCTTTTTTAAAAGAACATCCTATGGGTATCAATTACAACAGTGAACTGCACTTAAGCTAGATTTGGGTTTACATATGAATATAAATATTGAAACAACTATTTTGATTCCAAACTGAGAAGGGAAGGGATCAAGGTATATTTCCCCAAATCCCATTAGGACAAAGTGAAGCTAAAAATTATCAGGAGAATATTCCTTCCATTACCACATATTATTGTTGAGGCTCAAAAAAGAGTCTCCACAAATATGTAATAGAATGAGTCATACCACATGCTAAGTATGAATTTCCATTCAATCCTATCATAATCCTTTTCTAAAGTAATTTTCAGAAAAAAGAGCATTTGATGACTATCACTTGAGACAATTGAGCCAATTTTCTCTTTTCTAATTATCAAGGAAACTAACCACTTAATTCTCTTGGCCAATTAGCTAGGATTTTGTTGGAGACATTGAGAAAAGTCAATGGGGCCTAAGTGGAAAAGATCAACAAAGTAATAACTTGTGTACCAAGTTTCCATTCTTGTTAAGGTATACCCCACTCAACTAGCATGTAGAACAAAAGTCATCCATAAGTGTGAACCACATCCAATGAGCTATAGCACCCCAATAGAAAATCCTTCAGAGTCCAAATACCATCATTAACATGCAATAAGCCTATTTCTTCATAAAAAATGATAATCCATGTCATTAAGATGCCAAATCAAACCAAAAATGCTAGGGCACTCCATGAGAAGATGATCAATGTTTCATGATAACATGACATATGAGTGAAGTTCACCATCATCTCCTAGTGTTCTAGCTCAGAGGCATAAAACTCACATAACCACATCAATAACCATACTGCCAAACATTGCATAGGCAATACTTCATCAAGGAGCAATTAATAACTCTTTAAAACTTAGGGAAAACATAAGTTGATGCTCCAAACTCTTTTTGAAAATAGGTGTGCACGGTGACACTCAACATACCTAAAATTACATCTACTGGATTAAGGTTAGGTATCTTTGAATACTTCCAAAGGGGTTACACTCTAGTAATTGCTGTTAAAATTTCATTATTTAATATGCCAAGAAATAACATTGTTTTTGTTATACTATTTTAGCATAGTCATGTGAGGCCATATCAATAACTCATTTGACTCTTCATAATCACATTTTTCAAGGCTCAGGTCACTAATTTGAGTTTAAAAGATCTGTTCTGGAGGGGGTGACATTTACTGAATTATTTTGTAATCTCATCCATCAAATAGGAAAATGTTGCTCCTATAATCTATTATATATTTTTTAAGTTATATCCATTTGCTAATGTGCTACTATTTTGGTTGAAATCCACATATTCTTACAAATGGATTAATAATGATATTTTTTCCAGTTCCAAGAGGGTTCGGAACTTCCAAGTACACATGCTTTTGCAATGGTGGAAGGTCATGAAAGAAGAACAATACTGAAGTTGCAGATGTTCCTCGACGAGGAAGTCAAGCAACTAAATTTGGAGAAGATTTCACCCTCTTCAAGACTTTTGAAAATGATTGCTTCTCTTCAAGGAACCAACACTGTATTGTGGATCTTAAAGGTGATTTGTTATCATAGACATTGCTACTAGGTACAAGTTGCATTATTTATTGAATGCATCACTGTTTCTTTTGAGTTCAGTAATTTATGGTGTTTTACACTTTCCACTTGCACCTTTTTTTTTTGTTTTTAACCATATTGGAATACACACTTTCTATATTTAATTTTGAGGAAATGATTTCCGCATATCTCTTTCAAACAGATCAATTTTCATAACTAATCTGTATGTATATAAAATAAGAGTATTTTATTCATCTGAATGCTATAATCAAACATACAACCTCTATGAAATATTGGACACTTTCCAATTTGGATGTTGAACAAACAATTTAATGTTGTTTGTAATCCTTGTTTTCTTCTTTGAAGAGTTAGGTGGGTCTCTTTTACTTATACATTTTTTCATTCTACTGGTTGACTTGTATTCATTTCTTTACCAAGGTTATCTAAATGAACTTTGAAGGTGTATTTGTTCTTTGTTTACTAGGTTTCTTTCCCCTAAAGCTTCTTCTAGTGTTTGGATTGACATGTATACGACCCAAAACCATAGTTTACCAGAAATAGATGTGTTTTTTCCCTAGTATGCAAATATTCACATTTTCCCAAGTTCCAAATGTTTGTATTTTCAAAGAGGAAATAGTTGAAATATAGATGAAAGGAAGAGCACACGCCATGAAGGATTTCCAAACTTAAATATCTCATTCCTTAACAATATTATATACATCTAAATTTAGTAGTATAAAATTAGAGACTAAGGACAGTAATAGCTTGTAGCCTAAAACAAACTAATATATCAAAAATATTTTTTCTCCTGTGAGAAGCAGTAACAATAATCAAGTGTCTAAATCTAGACAAAACGTACTTTCAATGGTCATCATCTATAGAATATTAACCTAAATAATTGCAGTTCAGTAAATTGTATGCGTCTTATTTCATCAACATTGCTTGTACTATATCTATTCAACCGATTTCCTATATTTTGTCTTCAACATAAAGATGTTTCAAATGCTGAAGTAGCACTGCAGAGATTGATATACCTTGTGAGGATATACTTCAATATTCATAATTAACTTGGTACATATCAATGCAATATATGTTATAAACCTGCATATAAAATCCGTTACACATAACAACATCATATACCATTTAGTAGGTATATAACAACATCATGACATGAAAATTGGTGGGATCAATTTTCATATCTCTTTCAAACAGATCAATTTTCATAACTAATATGTATGTATATAAAATAAGAGTATTTTATTCATCTGAATGCTATAATCAAACATACAACCTCTATGAAATATTGGACACTTTCCAATTTGGATGTTGAACAAACAATTTAATGTTGTTTGTAATCCTTGTTTTCTTCTTTGAAGAGTTAGGTGGGTCTCTTTTACTTATACATTTTTTCATTCTACTGGTTGACTTGTATTCATTTCTTTACCAAGGTTATCTAAATGAACTTTGAAGGTGTATTTGTTCTTTGTTTACTAGGTTTCTTGCCCCTAAAGCTTCTTCTAGTGTTTGGATTGACATGTATACGACCCAAAACCATAGTTTACCAGAAATAGATGTGTTTTTTCCCTAGTATGCAAATATTCACATTTTCCCAAGTTCCAAATATTTGTATTTTCAAAGAGGCAATAGTTGAAATATATATGAAAGGAAGAGCACACGCCATGAAGGATTTCCAAACTTAAATATCTCATTCCTTAACAATATTATATACATCTAAATTTAGTAGTATAAAATTAGAGACTAAGGACAGTAATAGCTTGTAGCCTAAAACAAACTAATATATCAAAAATATTTTTTCTCCTATGAGAAGCAGTAACAATAATCAAGTGTCTAAATCTAGACAAAACGTACTTTCAATGGTCATCATCTATAGAATATTAACCTAAATAATTGCAGTTCAGTAAATTGTATGCGTCTTATTTCATCAACATTGCTTGTACTATATCTATTCAACCGATTTCCTATATTTTGTCTTCAACATAAAGATGTTTCAAATGCTGAAGTAGCACTGCAGAGATTGATATACCTTGTGAGGATATACTTCAATATTCATAATTAACTTGGTACATATCAATGCAATATATGTTATAAACCTGCATATAAAATCCGTTACACATAACAACATCATATACCATTTAGTAGGTATATAACAACATCATGACATGAAAATTGGTGGGATGACAAAACACCACCAAATAAATTATTATCGAATTCCTTCCAATCCATATAAGCACTTCAAATATGAATAACATCCAAGTGACCTAAAAATCAATAGCCCATGGTAGGCCATTTCATAATAAGGTGTCTTGCCAAGAAATCCAAGAATGTAGATATTGTTGACACACATGTTCAATCTAGGAAAATATTTTCCTAACAAGATTATAGAAGGGTTTTAAGGTATTGTTATAAAAAATATTTTGAACAAAATTCTACTAGAACCCATAACTCCTCTAAACCAATTTTTATTTTTTTCTAAGACTCTTGCATGACCATCCCCTTATGAGTCTTTAAGCTTCATTAATCACCAAAATTTTGAATATGCAAATTATGTTTTAACACTAGCAATGGATTTACACTGTAATAATAGATCTAATATCATAACAATAGAATTGAATTTTTGTAAATGAAATAGACCATGAACTTCTAAAAAAACATCAACTCCAAGTTCACAATTCCTTACAAATGTCCTTGCTTTTCATTTGCTAAGGATAAATCGTACATCCATATCTATGTGTTTTGTCCAAACTATCTTTAGCACCACTAGCATAATGGGAGATGGTTGTTCCCTACAGTAACTTGTTCTAAATAGTTGAACATCAACCATCTAGTTCTATAGAAATACAATAGATATAGTTGAAAGCATATGAACATGTTTACTTCAAGCAAATCCAGTCTTACTAGTTCAAAAAAAAAACACATTACATGGAGGGAAGGAATGCATGAAGCAATTTCACAAGGAATTTTCCTAGTGATAAGCATCCACTATGGTTACCACCCTCAATCTGGGATATGAGGTGAAATTGGGGAAATATTTCATGTTAATAATCTCACATATATACAATGCAAAAGTAGTTCCCCATGACCTAATTTGGTCTTAGAAAGTACTAATGATTCCCAATGTTAAAAAAATGGTGTGGATTCATGTAGAACCGTCCATTTTGACTCACCCAGCGTATAATACTTGCCACATACCAATGTTTCATAGTATCTTTACCAATATTTTGTCAAAAACTCTCATTTCCCAGGGAACCATTCATAACTAAGGTACAATTACAACATAGAAATCCTACCCAAGCTACAATTTCAGTAATGGTCTTCCTCAATTAGTGCTACTGATGAAGATGGTCTTCCTCAATTAGTGCTACTGATGAAGAAAGAGATCATAGGGTTTCCTAATGATTGGATTTGGGCATAAATAAAAACACCAAATGTTAAAGAATTGAACATATTTTTGTGCTCATGTTGTGATTCCTTCCTAGGTCCATATGATCAATACATGGAAACCATATCTCAACATGATATTTAAAAAATACATAGTTAAAGGTGATTGGAGAAAGCCAAAAAATACTACGACGAATGATATTTCCATTGTTTATGATGCATGAGGATAAATACTATGTTTGAAGACCTTGTTTATTAGGCTATGATATGAAGGGTTTATGATGCATGCATATTCGAACAATGTTTGAAGACCTTGTTCATTAGGTTGCATTATGGAGGATCAATGGCTCGGCTGCTATTGTTTCCAACTCTTGATTCCTATTTTATCATTGAGAATTGTATTATGAGGATTCACCACATATTTTAAGGCATGATGGCACATGTAGGTTGTTGTCACATTTTAGATCCTTCACCTACTCAATTCCATGCATATTTGTTCACTTGAGGGACATCTCACATAATCCCTACAACCAATTACATATGTGGAGGCATGCCACATCACTAGGATCTAAAGTTGGATGGGGACTTTGCATTATTACCCCACATATGATGCTACATTGCTAAATTGCATGGGTTGAGAGATTCAATGGGTGGAGTGCTTAACAAGAGGAGGCTCGTTTGACCAACATTTCTTCACATTTGGAGGAACACTTTGCATATTGAAGAGATTATTTCACACACTTGTATTCACAAATGTTAGGCACATATCTTGAGGAACACCCATTAATTAAGGGGTTCCTAAGGTTGATCTCAACCATGGTGTGGGGTTTTGACACAAATTTTGGAGCACTTCACTCCAATTGTACATATTCCCAAAGTGCTCAATGTTTGGCCCTTGTTTGTAGGTGCCTTGATGGTTTTGCATATGGGTCCATTCTATTGGCACATGGTTTTGGGTTTTTTAATGCATATTTTGGAGGAGCATACCCAAAACCCCTATCACAGCATGCCCAAAAAATATACTATCATAGCATGCCAAAAACCCCTTTGTGAGTCAACCTAAGTAACAAATGGCTGCAAAAGAAATGAGGTGATGCTTACTCATTGAGACATGAGTTCCAAATGTGAACCATGAGCTCCAAATGTGAACTATGAGCTCCAAATGTGAACCTTTAGCTCCAAATTGAAATCGTGAGCTCCAATTATGAACAGTGAGCTCCAAATGTGAACCGCAAGTTCCAAATGTGAAACTTTAGCTCCAAATCGAAACAGTGAGCTCCAATTGTGAATCATGAGCTACAAATGTGAACCATGAGCTCCAATTGTGAACCGTGAGCTCCAAATGTGAACCGTGAGTTCCAAATGTGAACCTTTAGCTCCAAATCGAAACAGTGAGTGCCAATTGTGAACCATGAGCTACAAATGTGAACCGTGAGCTCCAAATGTGAACCGTGAGTTCCAAATGTGAACCTTTAGCTCCAAATCAAAATAGTGAGCTCCAATTGTGAACCGTGAGCTACAAATGTG
>LPNX010655432.1:0-50000 GCA_001517045.1 Pseudotsuga menziesii | reverse complement strand
CATCCACAAGATAATAATTACCTTTCACCTTCCTCGATCTACCTTTCCCCTTCAGGTACTCCCCTTCAAAATTTTATTGGAGTCTGAATCACAAATGCAACATAAATTGAGCTTTGACACTAAATTAGGAATATATTCACTAGCATACAACATGTTTTGGTATACCATATATCCTTCCATCATAGAACCCTTAGCGCGTGCTTATTGTCTCACCAAATCCTTGATAAATTTCAATTGCCTCTCAACCATCCACATGGACCTTGAGTGCTCAGGTCCACACAATTCAATCTCCTCAACTTGGTGTATGAGGTAGTGTTCATGTGCATTGAAAAATACCGAAGGTAGAAGCTTCTGCATTTCACACATAAGACGAGGAATTTCTCTCCTCCAATACTTTATATCTTCTTTATGGATTTCTTTAGATGTCAAGCATCTACAAGTGATGCAAACCAATAGCAATATTTAACAAAAAAAAACATTAAATTACATAACATGAATTAGTGCACAAAAAACAAATATAAATTATATGAAGAATTAAAGAAACACTAAGCACAAGCAACTAATCACTAGTTACCTCATGTATTTCCCAAGATTATATATAACTTGTTTGACATTGTTGTCAAAGTTGTCCAGGAGAGAGAGAGGTAGAACATAATGTATCAATATACAAACCATGTAATTTTTTAAACAAAGAGTATACAAAAAAGAAAACAAATTTATGCAATAAAATGAAAAAAATATATATATGGACATAACAAATATAATAATTACCTTGATGAAGACATGCCAATCATGCAATTTTACTCCCACAAAATCACCTTTTTTTGTTATGATATTCTTCAAGTTTGCAAAAAATCCAGTGGGAAATTTAATTTTTCACATTACTTCTTTGACAACATTACTTTGTTGCTTCGTAAACATCCATGGAATTGAGTTTATATTAATTTGGTCTCCGTTGCTATGAAATTGAATGGTGTCTTTCATTGCACGGTTTCCTTCTTGAATGTCTTTGCAAGCTTTCACAATTTTATCTTTCTCGATCCTTAGCTCCACTAGTCACCATAATGTTTCAGTCACATTCTTTCTAATATGCATTGTATCAAATAGATGAGGAATTTGTATGTGCTCATAGTAGGGAAACCTGTTGAACTGTATAGGATAACTTTTTATTCCTCGTGTAATCCCATTAAGGCCTTCATGATCACGATGGACATCATGAATATTAGTTTAGTAATAAATTACAGAAATCAAATATGGCCAGTATAGTAAACAACTCACAATAAAAATTAAAATACATAACAATTCATATCGATGATCCATACGCACCAGCTTGATGATTTCTATTGTATTGTATCTTCCAAATGTGAGGTGTCATTCTCTGTGGTTTTAATGTAGTCTCATGCTTCCCATTGAAAATATTTTTTTCAGTTGTTCTATACCTATGATTGTTAGAGAGGAAATTCCTATACTCATTAAACACCTCCTTTCTTAAGCTTTTTGAGCAACAAGATTTGATCTTAGGACCACAAAATGGACATGCAAATTTACCCTTTGTCTGAAGACCTACAATATATAGATATGGAATATCTATGTCAATTATAATTATATATAAACTATATTAACTACTTCATATAATTAAACGCAATTAAAGTGGAACTTAAAACTACAAACCACAAAAATGGGTTAACCATGGGGCATCGTGTATTTTCCATACAACCATTGCATGGAATTGAAATTAACTTTGTCGTATTGGTCTAGATACGTCATACATAGTGATGTCATTCCATAACTTCAGTAGCTCGTTTATAAGAGGTTCAATATATACATTCATATCTTTGACTTGGAACTCACCTGATTGATTTGAAGTACATATAAAATATATAATTATGAGAACCATTAAGATATATAAACCATTCACAAGAGTAAAATAATATATATATATTCAATATATACATTCATATCTTTGACTTGGAACTCACCTGATTGATTTGAAGTACATATAAAATATATAATTATGAGAACCATTAAGATATATAAACCATTCACAAGAGTAAAATAATATATATATATATATATATATATATATATATATATGAAATTAGGAAACATAATAAGACAAAAGAGATGCCACAACTACATTAGAAATAAAATAGTTGTAGACACGAAATACCTAGAATAATCATCGACAACATTATGTGCTCCATCTTTATTGACAACCATGGAGAAATGTTATTGTCGATAACCAAAATAGGCCACACCATGTAAATGGATTTCATCTGTGCAAATGGATTAACACCATCTGCTGCCAAAGAAATCCTAATATTACATGGTTCTTATTTAAAGTGAGGCCACTTTTCCTCCATATTGTTGATGTATATGTAACTTCGGAATGTATTCTTCTATGTATTGTAACCCGATGTTTATTCCGAGATGTTTCTATTATGTATTTGAGTCATGTTGTCATGCCCCGATGTTCCGATCAGAAGGATTAATAATGTAAACAATTCATGTCAAGTCATTGTTGAAGTCCCCATAGTTTCGGGGCACTTGAGTTATTATACACTAATTAAGGTGTAGGCTCGAGTAAGTAATTGTTAAGTTAGGCCAACATGATTGAGTGCACTTCAAGTGAACGGAAGAATATAAATAGAGAGTGAGACTCTCTATTTATCACACACATCATTCACTCTCACTCAAGTGTGGCGCATTAGTGAGGAAGGAAATACTGGGACTAGACAAAAGAAGAAGACTACTGCTTTGAGGATTTTACTGTTTTGTGTTGATTCTATCTCTAAGGAAGTTGCGGGGTTTTCTCCTTTATGGTTTCCCTGAGAAAAAATCTTTGTGTCTCTTGTCTCTTTTGATGTGCTTGTGTTTGATTGATGTACTTGTTATTCTCTCAGTAAAGATCCTAATATAATGCTAGCTTAATGTTGAAAAACTAACATGGTATCAGAGCTAACCTGAGAAGAAGACACTGTGCAGCTGCGGGAACTAGGGATTCCTAGTTTGTGGATCTTCCTCCACATATTTTCAACAAAAGTAAGGTGGAATTACTCTCCTCCTAAGGGCACATCTTTATGTCGAAACAGAATCCAATTCTAAGGTTTTTCAGTTTTGGACCTGTCACTCGGGTCGAAAAATAGGGCTTTTTACAGAAGAGGAATTTTTCAGTGAGCCAAGGCCTGGATTGATCTCCTCCCCAAAATCGAAGTTAGGAACAAATTTGAAGGCATTTGAGTGGACAGAACTCTGGAAAAGAAAAACCCTAGTTTGCTCCTGAACCAGCTCTGCAGGATTTCAGCTCAAGTTCCAGATCCGACATCTTGAACCTGGTAAGATCTAAAATCTTTTATATTTCCATTTGAGGTTCTCATTTAAATATGTCTCATCATACCAAGCTTGATGAAAATCTTGGGGGAGCTGAAAACTTCTGAGCCTGGAAGTATAGGATCTCCCTGGTCCTGGAAGAAAATGAGTTGGACTCCTACATCAATGAGGAGATTCCAGTTCTAGAGGGAGATGAGGCTAAGGCCTTGCATAAGAAGAATATGGTTATGGCAAAGAGGATCATTGCTGATTCTATTAAGGATCACCTTATCCCACAGGTGTCCTCTCTCAAGACACCTAAAGCTATGTTTGATGCCCTAACCAAATTGTTTGAAGGAAAGAACATCAATCGGAAGATGACCCTGAGGAACCAATTGAAGAATGTGAAGATCTAGAATGTAGAAACTATCCAGTCCTACTTCACAAGGGTTTCTCATATCAAGGAACAATTAGAATCTGTTGATGAAGAAGTGGAAAATGCAGAGATTGTGATGACTACATTGAATGGCCTTCCTAGTACATGGGATGCTTTTATCCAAGGAATCAGTGCTAGAAAGAAGTTAGTAAAATTCAGCAGACTATGGGAAGAATGTTCTCAAGAAGAAGCATGGATAGCAGCTTGGGAAGAGAAGATGGGAAGTGAAGACCAAGCCCTCACAGCTCACTCCAAGAAGGAAAGCAGAAAACCTCATAACTCCAACGGTAAGAGCTCTCACTATAAAAGGGATCTATCTAGATTTAGATGTTATACATGTGATGAAAAGGGACACTTTGCTAAATATTGTCCTAAGATCAAGAACCACTCTCATAAGAAGAACAACAACAAAAGAAGACATCATGCTCATGCTGTAGAGGATGATGAACCATCCAGAAAGAGATCTAGATACGAAAGTGAAGATTCTTCAAGCGAGGATGAATATGTTCTGATATCAGCTCTCACAGGTAACATTACTCATGGTACTGATGATTGGCTTATAGACAGTGGGGCTTCCAAACACATGACGGGATTCAAGGAATCCTTTGTAAGACTGTTAGAACATGAATCACCTCACAAGGTGAAACTAGGAGATGACTACCAATATCCAATAAAAGGTAGTGGGGAATCTTCATACAAGTTAGAATCTGGTAAGTATCTAACAATGAAAGAAGTATTATTTGTTCCAGGACTCAAGAAGAACCTTCTATCCATTTCAGCATTAGATGCAAAAGGAATGCGGGTTGCATTCATAGATGGTCAAGTCATCATGTGGCCAAAAGGAAAGACTATCGATGATGCGGTAGTGATTGGAGAACAAGAAGGAGGCTTGTACAAATTGAAGGGCCATCCAGAACAAGCCTTGATCCATGACACAGTAGATCCAAATGATATTTGGCATAGAATACTTGCACATGTACATTACAGAGCACTACCTATTGCAAGTAAAGCTATTGAAGGTCTTCCAGAAATTCAAGCAAAACATGATGGGGTCTGCAAAGGATGTGCGAAAGGAAAGAATACAAAGAAGACATTTCCAAGCAGTGAAAGCAAAGCCAAAAGCATTCTAGAAATCATCCACTCTGATGTATGTGGTCCTATGTCATCAAACTCACTTAGCGGGTATGCATACTATGTTTCTTTTATTGATGATTTTTCTAGAAAGACATGGATTTACTTTATGAAGAATAAAGATGAAGTATTCAGCAAGTTCAAGGAATTCAAAGCCTTGATCAAAAACCATACTGAAAAGAAGATAAAGACCATTCGATCAGATAATGGTGGAGAATTCACTTCAAATGAATTCAAATATCTATGCAAAGAATCAGGGATTAAGAGGGAGTTATCTACTCCTTATAATCCACAATAGAATGGGGTTGCAGAACGGAAGAACAGAACTATCATGGAATCTGCAAGAGCTATGCTTCATGATCAAGATCTACCTATGCATCTTTGGGCTGAAGCTGCCAGAACAGCGGTGTATGTGCAGAACTGTACTCCACATAGAGTACTCGAGAACAATACTCCTGAAGAAGTCTTCTCCGGCAAGAAACCAGAAGTCATCCATCTCAGAATATTTGGCTGTCCCATGTACATACACATTCCAAAAGAGAAGAGAACAAAATTAGATCCTTCAGGAAAGAAGGGCATATTCGTGGGATACTCTAAAAGCTCGAAGGCTTACAGAATCTACTTTCTAGGATACAAGAATATTGACATCAGCAGGGATGTGACATTTGATGAAGGCACGGCTTACAACAAATCCAGGAAGAGACCTGCTGAAGAACCTGAAGAAGCGAAAGCAGAAGTACCCAGAATTCATGATACAATCATGGACAAAAAACCTCAAGAAGAAGATCAAGAGTTCGAGGAACCACAAAGACCTGTAGATCCACCTCTGGAGAAGAATTCTCATAAGAGGAAACCTGCTTGGGTACGTGAACTTATTCAAGGTGCGGAAATATATGGGGCTCCAGAAGAGAATCATTGAGAAAGGAAAAGAACCAGATCAAATTCTAGGTATGTAGCTTTACTATGTGATTTCGTTGATAAAGAACCTTCTAGTTGTGAAGAGGCAGCAAAACAGAAAGAATGGAAGGATGCTATGATCGAAGAATATCAATCGATCATGAAGAATGATGTTTGGGATGTTGTCCCAAGACCAAAAGGGAAGTCAGTTGTCACTTCCAAATGGATCTACAAGATCAAGCATGCTGCAGACGGTAGCATTGAAAAGTATAAGGCAAGATTTGTAGCTCGAGGATTCTCTCAGAAAGAGGGAATAGACTATGAAGAGACCTTTGCACCTGTAGCCAGATACACTTCCATCAGATCAGTACTTTCTCTGGCTGCAGTGACAAAGTGGAAGATACACCAGATGGATGTCAAGACTGCCTTCTTGAATGGTGTAGTAGAAGAGGAAGTGTATGTAGAACAGCCACTCAGTTTTGAGACACATGACAGAGAGTCTCATGTATGCAAACTGAAGAAATCCCTGTATGGTTTGAAACAGGCACCCAGGACCTGGTACGGTAGGATTGATAGCTTTCTATCCAGTTTGGGATTTACCAAGAGTAAATAAGATTCCAACCTTTACTACAAGGTTGAATATGGAAACCCAGTGATGCTCCTACTATATGTAGA
Organism: Pseudotsuga menziesii; assembly: GCA_001517045.1. Lineage (NCBI taxonomy): Eukaryota > Viridiplantae > Streptophyta > Pinopsida > Pinales > Pinaceae > Pseudotsuga > Pseudotsuga menziesii. Next base: position 43,552 of record LPNX010655432.1, on the reverse strand, counting down.
TGATCTATTTGTGACAAGCACAGATGGGTTGATTGCTGATATGAAGAGAAAGCTTGCTGTTGAGTACGAGATGAAGGACTTGGGTATGATGCATTACTTTCTAGGTATGGAGGTGTGGCAGAGTACAGATGGAATCTTCCTTGGACAAGGGAAGTATGTAGTAGAGATCCTGAAGAGATTTGGGATGATGGACTGCAAGACTATGGCCACACCTATGGCATCGAACCTGAAGCTATTGAGTGATGCTTCATCAGAGTCGGTTGATGCTACTATGTATCGTCAGATGATTGGGTCATTGATGTACCTGACGAACACGAGACCAGACATTTGCTTTGCTGTGAACACCTTGAGCTAGTACTTGACAGATCCGAGGAGTGTTCACTTGACAGCTGCAAAGCATATTCTGAGGTACCTGAAGGGTACAGTTGATTATGGACTCAAGTACGATGCAAATTAGAAGATTAACCTGGAGTGTTATGTTGATTCAAATTGGGCAGGAAGTGCCATCGATAGGAAGAGTACTTTGGGATGTTGCTTCAGTATGGGATCAGGTGTGATCTCTTGGTTTAGTAAGAAGCAATCCTGTGTGGCACTGAGTACAGTTGAAGCAGAGTATATCGCAGCTTGTTCAGCTAGTTGTGAGGAAGTATGGCTATGGAAGCTACTATCTGATATATTTGATCTCCAATTGGATGCTACTTGTATACATTGTGACAACAGAGTTGTGTGAAGTTGTCAAAGAATCCAGTGTTCCATGACAAGTCGAAGCATATCGAGATCAAGTATCACTATATCAGGGATATGGTGCAGAGAGGAGCAATGAAGCTCCTATATGTTGCGATGGAGGAACAGATAGCTGATGTATTGACGAAGCCATTGGCTAGGCTAAGGTTTGAGTACTTCAGAGAGAGACTTGGTGTTCTCCAGATCGAGGCTTCCTCCTAGAGAAAGTGATGAGACCCATAGCCATTCTGACATGGTGAGAGGATTGGTTCCTTCCATGGTTAGATGTAAGGGCTGAGCCATTCTGTCATGGTGATAGGGTTTCTCCCTTCCATGTCAGATATGAGTGCTGGCATTCTGTCGAGTAGGACAGATGTAAGGGAAATTTCCATTCTAGGAATGGAGGCACCTGGTCAGTTACCAGGAACACTCAGTGTAGGACTGAGTAGCCATTCTGATGTGATAGAGGGATGTGTTCCCACTTAATCAGATGTAAGGGCTGAACCATTCTTTTCATGGCTAAAGGATTTAGTTCCTTTCATGTCAGATGTGAGTGTTGGCCATTCCGACGAGCAGGTCAGATGTAAGGGCAACTTCCATTCTCTAGGAGAATGGAGGCACCTGGTCAGTTACCAGGTAGCTCAGTCGAGGACTGGGGGCCATTCTGATATGACTGTTGGGATGTGTTCTCATAGGATCAGATGTGAGTGCAAGCCCTTCCATCACTATGAGTAGGATGTGTTCCAACCTGGATGGATGTAATTGCAGAGCCTTTCTGGAGCGACTGAGGGATGTGTTCCCACATGCTCAGATATAAGTGCTGAAATCTCTCATCACTGTGAGTAGGATGTGTTCCGACCTGGATGGGAGTCTTTCATCATTATGAGTAGGATGTGTTCCAACCTGGATGAAAGTGGGAAAATCTTCCATCACTGTGAGTAGGATGTGTTCTGACCTAGATAGGAGTCTTCCATCAGTGTGGTAGGATGTGTTCCCCTAGATGGTTGTGCCTTTCTGACGAGTAGGTTAGATGTAAGTGCTGAGCATTTTCACAGATGTTAGTGATGTGATGTCCTATCATGCTGGTGAATGTGAGTGCTGGGCATTTCTGATGTGATTATAGGATTGGTTCTTATATGATCAGATGTGAGTGCTGGGCGTGCCTTTCTGACGAGTAGGTCAGATGTAAGTGCTAGGTGAAGACCTACATGATGGGTAGGCCTACAACCAGCATGAAAAAGGGCTGGCTCTGTAGAAATTCCTGTGAGAAGAAGAATCATGAGATAGCAGCAGTGATGATCCAAATCGAGTGATGATCCATATCCTGTCTAGTGATGATGATCCAGATCAAGAGATGATCCAAATCCAATGATGATGTTCCATGATGATCCAGATCTAGAGATGATCCAGATCCGATGATGACTTGAATATGATGATGACTTGAAGATGAAGATGACTTGAAGACGATATGATCTAGCTGATACAGAGAAGAAGACCAGTGCTGAAAATTGTGTCGAAAGAATACCTTCCTAGTTAAGAGGGAGTGTTGATGTATATGTAACTTCGGAATGTATTCTTCTATGTATTGTAACCTGATGTTTATTCCAGGATTTTTCTATTATGTATTTGAGTCATGTTGTCATGCCCCGATGTTCCGATCGGGAGGATTAATAATGTAAGCAAGTCATGTCAAGTCATTGTTGAAGTCCCCACAGTTTTGGGGCACTTGAGTTATTATACACTAATTAAGGTGTAGGCTCGAGTAAGTAATTGTTAAGTTGGGTCGACATGATTGAGTGCACTTCAAGTGAACGGAAGAATATAAATAGAGAGTGAGACTCTCTATTTATCACACACATCATTCACTCTCACTCAAGTGTGGCGCATTAGTGAGGAAGGAAATACTGGGACTAGACAGAAGAAGAAGACTACTGCTTTGAGGATTTTATTGTTTTGTGCTGATTCTATCTCTGAGGAAGTTTCGGAGTTTTCTCCTTTATGGTTTCTTCGAGAAAAAATCTTTGTCTCTTGTCTCTTTTGATGTGCTTGTGTTTGATTGTTGTACTTGTTATAATTCTCTCAGTAAAGATCCTAATATAATGCTAGCTTAATGTTGAAAAACTAACACATATCTCTAAAAGCAGAAACACTGCTACAGGAATTCGAATAAAATCATCTTGACTTTTGTTCCTGGCGGCAATCGATAAATTGTGCTATGCTATTGCACCTAAACGGTCGTTGCAAACGTGGAATGATGGGAATATAACAAAGAACCTTGTAAGGCACCTTTTTTGTTACTTGATATATTCGATATCTACTTATATGACATTCAGGACATTCTGTTGCAAATTCATGCTAATTATAATATATAACATGGTCATCGGGGCCTACATGAATTGCTTCATAATGCATTCCAATATCTTTCATGATGGAAGATAAATATCGATGTGTGTGAGGAAAATATTTTATGGTGGTAACAAAAATTTAGCTATCACACTACATCAAATAAAAATAAAAATAGAGTTAATGTAATATATAAATAATATTAATGAAACACACTTCATCCGTATTAATTTTAATTATGAATTAACAATACAATTATTAGAGGAATACATATAAAATTTATCACAATCATATATATGTGATGGATTATTTTACATACCTTAGCATCTGTGTGATTGATATGTTTGAAATACCATTCATAACCTTCAAGTTCATTATCAACAATATAGCAGAGAGAAGATTTATTTTGGAGCCTTCATAAAGGGGTTCATATGCCTTATCGCGAAGAGTTGTATTGTGAACATCATCAAAGTCATCAATATTTTCTCTATCATAATCATCATCATCATCCATCTAACATTAAATGAATCAGGGATCAATGTATTTGTACCATCATCTTCGACTATGTTATTAGTATGATCGTCTTCTTCAATATGATCATTCACTAGTTCTCCATTAAACATAGACACTTCATGATCCTCTGGTACTTGTTCTAAAAGCACTTCCTCTAGACGATATGTCTTAGGATGTCTTTCCTTTATAAATACATCAATAGATATAAGTTAATAGAGGAAATATTAAAATAATACATATTTTTAAAAAATAAAAAATTATATAAAAAAAAATTTAATGCTAAACCTACAAATGGACGATATTCATTCCCCCCTTAGCGTGTCCATGTTCCCTACAATGTTTTGTGGCTGTTGAGATCAATATTCCTCTCCTCTTAAATCCCTTGCATTGAGTACATGGACAATAACATTTCCCATCACCCCTTCATTTCACTGCATACCATAGTCTAGCAAGCAATTGTTGATTGTGTTCATTTGGATCAGGAATATTCATATTTGACATTTTGTCACAAACTTCACGAGTGAATACTATCGACAATCTTAAAAAATAAATTTCCATGCATCACAATTTTCTCAAACGAAGGTTTGTCGAAGAATAAAAAAATTCCCGCAAACTGTCTGTCGAAGAAAAAAAAACCCAAACTAGTAGTCGAAAAATAAAACAATTCCTCAAAAGGTCTATCAAGGAATAAATAATTTTTGCAAACCGTCTGTCGCTTCTATAGAAAACATGTCAGAATGTTTAAAAAATTTTATATTTATAATTTCAGAGTCATCGAATATCCGACGATATGAACCTTCTTACCGTTGGAAATATGGCTTTATACTATTTGAAATATGTCTTTGTATTATTTTGAAAAATAGCCTGAGATCGTCGAAAGTTTGATGAACTCCCCTTCATATCTCATCGCAAATCCAACGACTACCCTTTCAAGTGTCATCACATATCTGACAAATGGCCTTTCATATACCATCGCAAAACCGATGAATGAGCGTCACAAATCCGACACACTAGTGTCACAAAGTTTCTTCGAAAAACCTACAATGAGGAAAGTCAAAATGCTGATGATGCTTAAAGAAATAAGAAGGTACAGTACTTTTCATCATTGCAATCTGACAAAAATGTACTTTATGTCAGATATCATTGTATTTTGGTCTCAAATCATGTTGTGAATGAGAAAGGGGGAGATTGTTGAATGAATTTTCATTGATGCCAACATGGGACTTGCAGTGGCCCCATAGGTTGTCATTGATGCCACCAAATCCCACTTTCAGTGCCTTATTCCCTTGCAGAGTGGGTTTGTGCCTTGAAGCATCTTGTACCCAGTTAATAAGGTCCCTGTACCCACAAACTTGGATATTGAAGCCACCACCTTGTTGAAGACATTAAATACCCTAGAGATGGTCCTCAAGCCTTGGTAGATAATGGATAAGCCCTAAATGGCTTGGAGAAGTATTAATGACCCATTATGTGGTCATTTATACTTTGATGGTGTCATGGTACCCCATAAGAAGGCCTCGTCTACCCCACAAGTGATATCTTTACCCCTGGAGGTATTCCGAGGTGGTTGAGGTGGTTGAAAAATCCCATGAGGCCCTCTTATCTTGATCACGATGTCCTTGCACCCCTACCACCTAAAGGAATGCATGATGCACCCCTTTTGTGAATATAAAAGGACAAATCTCTAAAATATGGATGCATGCTACCCCTACTTTTTTATTTTCTTTATGGTGAAGCCCTATTGAAGGGTCAACCTATCAAAGAAACATTTAATTATAATTTAATTAAATTCATTTAACCTTTCCTTGCAAGGTCGGCCTGCAAAAAGGAGAAAACATTAGTTAATTTTAATGGTGAAGTCGACTCCATAAAATACACTAAAATGTTTTTAAATTAAAAAGAAAAAATTATTGAGATAGGTTGGCTCAAAATTATGAAGGAAAATGTGTATAAATAGGAGGTCGATGCCCTCATTTCATATACACAAAATTCGTGGAGTAATTTTCTTCTTTGAGGTTTTCATATTACTAAGGCAGCGAAGGAGCGATGACTGAGATTTTTTGCAGACCAATTTTTGGGTTTGCTTGGGGTTTCCACAGTTGAATTTTTCGTAGACCCAAATTTATTAGTAGAAAGAGGAGAAGTAAATTATTAAAGGCATAAACAATCTATTTTCTTCCTTTTACAACAGTCCATTTGGACTTGCAAGGGGTCAACACAAATCCAATGAAGAAGAAGAAGAAGACAACTCGCGAAGGGAGTTTAATTGAGACCTTTTCCTAGAGAACTAGGTGGCAGAAGATTGAAGAGTGAGCAATCATAATTCTCCTTTTTTACAGCAAAAGAACAAAACCGAATTCTTGAAGGTTTGTACCAGCACATCAATGTTCATGACCAACAGCAGCAGTAATTAAAGGTATGAATTTTTCCATGCATTTAGTGGACTGAGATGGCAACAGTCTAAGAAAACATCCCTATAATTTTTGTTAACAACCCAAGACTTTGTGTGGACAACCCTAGACTCAATTGTTGAAAGTATGATAACGGTGAAGTTACAGTTCCAAAATGTGGTTTTTGAAAGTCTATTTCTAAAGCAGTTGACAGTCTAGTTTTTGAAGTTTGAACAGTCCAAGACATTGATACAGTGGTATATGAGATGATGATGTATATTGGAGGACACCATATGTTGATGATATGATATGCATGATGATGTTGCATTCCTTAAGATGATTCTTGATGATATGATGATGAATATTCCATGATGTCTTATGTACAATGACATCCTTACAGTAATGCACATACAGTTATGAAAGGTATGTTATTAATGTGATGAAACTAATAGTGTTTATATTGATGATGATATAAGGATGATGATACACCAGTCTGTATGATAATGAATACATCAATGATGATGTGTCCACCATGATGACTATGATGAAGCACATCCAAGTGAGTATGAACAATGGTAAATATGCAGTGGTACAGTTCATTAATATGATGATTTGATGCATGAGGATGATGTCTTGTACACCATGATGCATACACATTTTGAGGATGATGTAGATTGAGTTATGTATACAGTGTATGCTATAGAAGATGATATATACAAAACTAGATGTTGTGTACCTTATGATGATTTGTGCACTATATGACGAACGTGTATGCTATGATGAAACAGTCCTAGGTTGAGACTAGTTTTAAACACTAAGATTGATGATGTTATCTACAGTCCTACATACACATTCAAAATGTATATATATATATATATACACACACACACAAACAAACACACAGTATGATGATATTCTACAATGACAAGTGACAAGACTTTGAAGATGTTGATGCAAAGATGACAATGCTGCATATCATATTAATGATGATGCTATACACCTGATACATTCACCTTGATGATGAATTGTATGAAGATAATGAGGTGAGTTTTTTCTAGTGATGATGAGTATGTGTACATAACCAACAACAGTGATGAGTAGCAATGAGAAGATAGCACAGAGTGATGAGAAGATTAACCAACAGAGTGATGAACAGATTGAACAACTATGATTGATTAGCATATTGAAAAAGAATGAGGAGATTGACCAACAGCGAATGACCAGCATATGAAGTATAGACCAAAGGTTGATTAGTAGTGTTGATCGGTGGAGGTGGGCAGCAGAGGATGATGAGAAGAGATGGTTGTGCAGTAAATTGATGACAATCAAATATTGGTATCAAGCTTGCAATTAGTGACTTGCACATGAGGATTGGACTCCTCAAACCATTCTTAACCGGGTCTAAGAAAACCAGGCAGGGTCCTGGATGAAGGGTAGGTGCTCTTTGTATTAGTAGGTGCTAATTTTACCTCACGGTTGTAGTCGTTCCAAAACAAATACAAAAAGATTACAAAATTATATCGTGTTGTGTTCTCTTTTGCTATGGTTCTTATTATGACTCCATGATTTAGATGCCTATGATTTATAAATGATGAAATGGTATATGTTTATGAAATGATTATGTAAATGGTAGAATAATGCACTGATGAATTAGTTGTTGATTGTTAAAATTGAAAAAGTAATAAAAAATTCACACACGGATTCACTCCCCCCTTCTCTGTGTGTCTGGTATGTCTAACATTTGCTTGTTTCTTCCATCCCGTTCTTATTTATTTTACACGGCTCTAATTCTTTGAGTTATAAGTTAGTCTCTCTCAGTTCATATTTTGAGTTCTCAATTTGATCAAATTCCACAATTGAAATTAAATTATTTTGGCTTAGTGAGCTAGGTTTATTGTTGCTATTAAGTTGATTTCTCGGGTTTTTGGTTTTTTTTTTGCTGCTGGAATAGGCCCTAGGATCTAGGTCATAACTCTCCTACTGCTGGTTCTAGAAGGTCGTGACCTCTCTATGCTTCACTAGGCTCATTTGTGACCATTTTGATGCTCCTGAGATAGGCCATAACTCTCCTGCTAATGGGACTCACAAGTGCCTCCACATTGTGGAAGTGCCAAGTGTACTATTTTAAATCTAGATTTTCTTTAGTTCCGTGACATGTCTCATGCATGAAAGTATAAAAAAATTAATTTTTCTTTATATAAAACCCAAATGGTGAACCTAACCAAAACTTTACCAATTAGATCCTGGAAAACCATAGTAAGGGGTACGGATTGGAAAAGAATATGAGGCTTCAAAGGTAAGAAAATGACCTTCAACCATTAGGTCTGTAGGTAAGCGATAAGGCCTAAGATCCATGTTATCATAAAAGTTTGAAAGAATGTGTTGCTTGAATTCATCGACAAATAAAGTTGGAAAGAAAGAAGATCGAGTTTGAATTTTTATTCTGAACCTGTCACAACCATAATTGTCAATTCAACTCACATGACCTCAACAGTGTAAATAGGACATGCCATTGTCCAACCTTACTTATATAAGGGCCTTTTGAGGTTCCTAGCAACCATGATTTGATTTTGCATTGTTGATAATGTTTGGACAATAGGTAGGTCTTCTTCTTATCTATCATCGATCCCACCCACTAGTACCACCTTTCTAGATAATGCAATGATTCTAGAGAAGTAGCAACATCCAATCACTAGAATGTTGAAGTATATCAAGTTTGACTAAGTTTTTATTATGAATTTGTCACAACCATAATTGTAAATTCAACTCACGTGGATTACCATGTAAATAGGACTTGCCCATATCCATTCTTTCTTGTAAAAAGGCATTTTAAGGTTCCAGGAAACCACAAGATTGTGAATATTGGTTGCACACTTAGGAAACAAAGGCATATATTGTGTCTTTTCACTTTTTATTAATAAATAAGAACTAGTTATTGGATTGGTATGCAACCATTTCTGAATGTTAATTGTTCCTCTAGAATCCCATATGCACTATTTTTAAAATTGTTTTAATATTTATCATGTTGTGTTACATGTAGATCACTACTTTAATTACAACACAAGCATTTTCATTTACTGTCAATGTTTTTGAACTTTCTTTAAGTTAGTGGACATGAATAATTTCCACCTTCCATTCTATTAAAATATGGTGGTGCTTTGGGGTGAAGGCACTCTACCAAAGGGGTTTTAACTTGCAGTGTTGGATGGTTGTACAGTTACATTCGATGGATCCACTTAAAACGTTGGTGCAATATATGCCCAACATATACCCTTTATCATGCTTAGATGCATGAAATTTGTCTGTTGAACTATGATTTATCATAGAATTGACCATATTGGATTTTGTGTATACATTCAGGAACATAATGGGGATAATAATTCAATCTTTTGACTTCAGGGGAAACCCTACATATAAGACTAGAACAAGAGTGGGGCTAATTGCATATTTCATGCTAAGTATATATATATGCATATAGTAATGTGTGCTCTTTGCTTTTTCAAATAATTCCAAAACTCATTTTTAGATTGAAATTATTTTGGCTAACAATGAGACATGAAAGAAATTGATATATGTGAGAGATTGAAAACTTTGGAGAAATATGAATTCCAGTTTCATACCTCAATGCTCATAATCTTACCTAATCTTAAATATCAAGGTTGGTAATATTTGTACCTAATCTGATGCCCCATCCATCTCCAACACTAGCCTCAGATTAGGTACATCCATCTCCAACATTAGATGCCCCAACCATACCAATCTAAATTATTTTACCAACTTTGGGAAAATATTGCCAAATATCTCCAATATAGATTAGGTAAGGGAAAAGATGAATTCCAGTTTAAATGATCGAGTATTGTGATAAAAATGTGGGAATGTATATCTATTATAATAAATTTCCAAGGGATTGAATGTTATCCCTTTAGAAACAACTTCCTCTATTTTGTATATTATAAAAGATAGAGGTGTATAACATCTGGGTAGAGGTCCTTCCTTCAAGAATATGAGAGGTTTGAGAGGAGAGATTACAAGGGAGACTTATATTGATATATATTTTGGTTCAACATCTAATACAAATAGTGAAACTTCATTCTTTGTGATCATTTACTTATTCTACAAATTGTGATTTTCATATTCATTGATTTTGATCTCTTATTTAAATACAGGAAAAAAATTTGCAGTGCAATTAGTGACCTTTTCTTGTTTAGATCAAGCACGATTATAGTTTTTTGTAGATTGTATGAACCTAGAAGTTGTATTTGAGCATGTATTTTCCATATCTATGAATGATACATTGAACTTGATTTCAATTTTTGAATATATAGCTTTATTCCTATATGTTCATGTATTGTAATCTTTGTATGTATATGAATATTCAGTATGTTCCCTGAGTAAGATGCCTATGAGTTTTGAAATTTCACCTTGAGTATTGGACATACAATAAGCTTTAAACCTTAATTCTTCACATCCATGTATTAATGTGGCTTTTAAAATACAACCTCCTTTGTTTCTCTTCGGATGTTTAACTGGAAGAAGGCCATTTTTTCCCCTAGTGCCTGATGTTGAGGATGTGTTTTTATTTCCCCTCTCATCCCCTAGGACATTGCTAAGACTTCAACTAAGTCATTTCTCTACTTTGTGTTGAGTACTCTATCTAGATCACACTGAGGGTTCTCTTAAGGAAGAACCTTATCGCCCGTTCATGATAGGACCTCTTTGTAGGAGGTAAATACCCTCCCTCCACCCATCAACTCCATGCCTAAAATCCTCTCTTCAACCTATATTGGAACTCACTACAAAACCCTCCATTTAATGTTAAGTAAAAAAGATAAAAATATGGTAATTTGTTTATAGAAGTAGAAAAAATAGACAATGGTAAGAAAACAAATAATTCTGATCTATTTTAAAGTAAGTGTTTTGTCTAAATAAAGTATGATATTGAAGGAAACATGTTATCATCATTCTTACTTAACAAGAAAGAGACAATTTCATCAACATCGACTTGACCAATCAATTAAAAAATATCAAACTACTTTTTAACAAAAAAATGTTGTGACATAAAAATTCTACAAGTATATATTGGTGATTACATTTTCAATCCCAATTTAACGCATAAGGTATATGAAAAAACATGTATAAAATTGGATTAGACATGTATGCAATCACTGGGCACTTTCACCTTAATTTAAAAATGAATATTTGCCATTTTTGTGGGAATATATTAAACCCACTCACAACTTAGGATAAAATAATTAATCATTATTTGATTAATGATTCACCCACTAGCTTAATTAGGTGGCACCTTAAAGTCAATGCATGCCATCTATATCCTAGGAATGAGTTATTTCTGATTCTGGGTTCATCTAGAATTAGTATGCAGGACCTTATAGCAGATTCTATTTTTTTCTGCTTTTTCTGCTTTTTCCTGCTTTTCTATGGATAAGATAAAAGCTAGTCAACTAGGAAACTGGGAGCTTTTGTTTCCAACCCATCCTCCATTAGTTTTTCTCCATTTTCTAGGATTAGCATGTTATTTCCATCTCCTTGAAAACTCACTCATGCTTTTTCCAACTCGTGAGGTCCTTGATAGATTTAGCAAGTGCTTTATCCACCTATGGGGGTTTGCTATATTTGGGTAAGTCAGCCTTTTTGAGCTTTATGAGTTGTTTCCATACAATTCAACTTTCCTATGAGGGAAGATATATTTATGTACTCTATTATTCATAATTATTCAATGGAAGGATACACACCAATATTCATCTCTTCATTCATATGATTCAATCTCTTTTCTTCTCTCTATTTTTCCTGTGTATGCTTGTGAGAATTCTTAGTAGCAAGATCTATTTCCTGTGCTTCTTTTTAGCATCATTGCATATAGTAGTGATCTATTATTTCTACATGGTATCATAGCTACAAGGTTGATCAAGTTCTACAAAGATGAGGAGCGCTTCTAGTCTCCTATCCCTCTTTGAAGAAGAGCTTGTCTAGCTTACAAGATTTTCTCCTAGTTTGTTTTGCAGGTTGTAGAGAGTATCTCTTAGAGCATATCAACGACTTCAATATGGATTCAAAATTTCCTCTATTATCTCCTTTCAACTATTCTTATTGGAATCCAAAGATGAGTGCATACTTGAAGAGGCAATGTCTCTTTGATGTCTCCATTGGTGCATTGAGTGAACCTGAGTCTTATGAAGAGAAGATTGATTGGCTAAATAATTGTGATAGATCTTATGGAATTATGTGTTTGGGAATGTCTCCAAATATATATCATCTCATATATTCTGCTGAATATCCATTTGAGCTTTGGAAAATTTTGGACAAAGCTTTTGGTTTGCAGGAAATTGAAGATGAAGCATGGAGCGAACCTAGCATCTCCTCTTGTTCTCTTTCTCAAGATTTTTTGGCCTCTACATTCTCTGATGAAGTTGATCATGATGAAGAAGTTTCTCATATAGTTCATGTTTCTGCTGCCCTCTTTCATTCGAATGCTTCCTCCTTCAATGAAGAAGCAAATATTGAAAAGCCATCTTTTTCTGTGTCTCTTGAAGGTGATTTTTCTTCTTGTGATACTATTGATGAAAAAGAAGTAACATATGGAGCTGCTGCTAATATTGATTATGATCCTATAACCCATTCATTATTCTCTCAATCTCCTATATTATATTCTGAGATCTATGTGCTAGATTCCTTACACCTCTTGCTTACCTCTCTCATTGATGGTGCGCAACCCAGTGACTTCCAGGATGTTTGCTTTTCCACATCAAGCTTTATTTGTGTAATAACACTTACCTTACTTGATATCATGTGCTTCAGCATATCCTTATTTTTTCTTGGCATCAATACTCATATCCTTCTTGAAGATTGTGAACATCTCATTCTGCCCATCCATCATTCAGATTTTTACACCTATCAGTTTTCCCCAGTTGCTCATAATTTTCCTAGTCTAGCCCTATATCCTCATGGAGCCATTGAAGACTTTGTCCTTGATGTTCCATATGTTAATATTTCTGATATATCAGAGTTTTATCAGCCTCATTTCAGATCTATACAGGTGCTACATCAGATTGGAAGATTGACATGTGATTCACATCACAATTTTGCAGCTATTCAGGGAATTGGGTGTGAAATAAATTGCCTTATTTTTTGTACTCTTTGGAAAGGAGTATGCACAAATATCTTTTCCATTTCAGATTATGTTTGCATATCAGAGTTTGACAGCAGAAAGAACCATTCAGATAATGCTCCTACTTCATCAGTTGATGAGATACAAGGAGTCTCTCATCTTCCTTCTTGCAGGTTCTACACTCCAGCGCATGATCATGGAGTTCATGATTTCTTCAGCAAATCCTTCATCCAGAAGCAGTGCAGTCATCTCATTAAAGTGAATATGAAGATATGTTGAAGACATATTTCAAATTTTTTGCCTTGTCCTATCTTGAGGGAGGATTTTCCCCATGTGGTTTTGCCTCTTTCCTCACTTTTCTAGACATAATAATTGTAAAAGGGTGACCATAGCCTTGTTGCTGGGCCCTATATGCATCCATATTTTTTGTCATACCATAATAAAGTCAGACTTATAGGGGGGTGTGGGAATATATTAAACCCACTCACAACTTAGGATAAAATAATTAATCATTATTTGATTAATTATTCACCCACTAGCTTAATTAGGTGGCACCTTAAAGTCAATGCATGCCATCTATATCCTAGGAATGAGTTATTTCTGATTCTGGGTTCATATAGAATTAGTATGCAGGACCTTATAGCGGATTCTGCTTTTTTCTGCTTTTTCTGCTTTTTCCTGCTTTTCTATGGATAAGATAAAAGCTAGTCAACTAGGAAACTGGGAGCTTTTGTTTCCAACCCATCCTCCATTAGTTTTTCTCCATTTTCTATGATTAGCATGTTATTTCCATCTCCTTGACAACTCACTCATGATTTTTCCAACTCGTGAGGTCCTTGATAGATTTAGCAAGTGCTTTATCCACCTATGGGGGTTTGCTATATTTGGGTAAGTCATCCTTTTTCAGCTTTATGAGTTGTTTCCATACAATTCGACTTTCCTATAAGGGAAGATCTATTTATGTACTATATTATTCATAATTATTCAATGGAAGGATACACACCAATATTCATCTCTTCATTCATGTGATTCAATCTCTTTTCTTCTCTCTATTTTTCCTGTGTATGCTTGTGAGAATTCTTAGTAGCAAGATCTATTTCCTGTGCTTCTTTTTAGCATCATTGCATATAGCATTGATCTATTATTTCTACAATTTTTCACTAGGAAGAAGATAGCATTGCAAGGATTTATTGTGAAATCATGCACAAAAGTTATCTTGACATTCTCTTTTCCTTAATATGGACTGAAATTGATTGGTTTGAAACATTGAGATTGATTAAAATTATGTGATGGATCTGGAAGACGCTCATAACAACCTAGAACACAAGGCTTGAGAATTGAAAAAGATGTGTAAGATGTTACAACCTAATGTTACAAGGAATCACACCAATAGAATTATGAAGATTTAGAAGAAAACATAAGAAATTTGACAACATACTTCTCCACAAAGACGAAGAAATTCTTCAAAACCAAAGGAAATTGGAATGCCAATATACAAATGTCCACCAATTTCAAACCAAATAAAAGAGCTTCAACAATATAATAATTACAAAAATGTCAAGAAAAATATTACAAATACTAGTAAATACCTATCTAACAATAATGAAGAAATTCCACATGCGAGGGATCATAATTAAAATCAGCTTTGTATAAGTTACCTGAAGTTAAAGAATGAGAATAAGACACAAGTTAAAAAAAAATCAAGAAATATCAAAGTTGTTGGAGATGGCCGGGGCATATAATGTTGGAGATGGTTGTACCTAATCTGATGCTATATTGGTATGGTTGTACCTAATATTTGTACCTAATTTGATGCCCCAGCCATTTAATATTACCTAGCCATCTCCTCACATTAGCATATGGAGCTCTACTAGATTCTTTGTGTTTTTCATTTGCTGTTATTATCAAGTCTGTTGTCAGCGCCTCACTATTTGTTGGAAACATCCCATCACATTTTGTTACTGGAACACTAACTAGATTTCTGTGTGATTCTTTTGTTTGATCAGCAAATGATGGGCATGAGATTGTTTCCTATTTTTTAGGGCTTCTGCTTTCTGGTTCTTTTAGATCTTGAACATCCACTATATGTGTTCCATTCATAGCATCAAAGCTCTCAACCATTTCAGTTACTCCATCAATATCTAGAATTGAATCTGTTTCATGACCTTGTTCCTCTATAGCTTGATGAGAGTGCAGTTGTTCCTTGTTGACACATAGACCTACTGGCTCTTGTGCTTAGTTTTAGGAACTTGAGAAATTAAGATCTTTATTGTTGTTTTTTACCTAAAAATTGCACATACTTACTTATTGTTGTTGGTTGAGGCTAAATCAAGGATGCCACTTGAAGGGATATTCCCACATTATACCTAGGGCCAATCTTACTATTGTTTGGAGGGTTGATGCATGGTTAAAACATACCCAAAACTACCTAGAATGCACATAAATTATAGGAAACAACCCAGCATGGAGTGCTTCTACAAGAATTAAGTTGCTTGCTACCCAAATTTGGAATAAATGGGTTTTATTTATGTTTCTTTCCACAAAATCACAATGTGCCCATATTTACCCAAAGAATCCTCTTAGTGTAGTCCAAGGTCCATAATAGAGCTAATTGTTGCTAATTGAAAGTTGGAGTATGCCTATAATTTGAGATGAATAGGACATAACTCACAAAACTACCTAGATTTAATGAATGTTTCCATTGTTGATCCATTCTACTTCAAGCAAGGCCCTAGTTAAGGTCAAACAATCCACATACTCCATGAAGCATCATCACTAGGGAATCATCATCTAGGATGTAGTGCTTAGGACCAAATCATTCAATCTCCATCACATACACTCCCCTGATGAGATTGATATTGTGATGAGGGTTTTACTTAGGTTGAATTAAAAAAATGTAAGGTGACTTTTAACTAGTAACATGGAGAATGACATAAATTAGCATTGAAAATGGACTTGTTGCTCTAAATTCTTAGAACTTGTTCTACATTATCCTTCAATTTTATGAGAACTTAGTGTGTGACGGGAAATTTACTTAGTGAGAGAGTGTTTCATGGAAGAAAGTATTAATGATGGGTTTTTTTAATCTTGTATCACTTTTTCATCTACTTTTGACATGTGGACAAGTATGGCACATTTAATTGGAGATGCATTGCTAGGAGGGCAGACATGTTGCATGAAAATAGTTGGATTGGATGAGCTTTCACACATGGGAATGTGCATACCCACCTTGGAACATGTAAGACACTCTACTTGGGTTGTTTCTTGGAGAAGTGCACTCAGTGGAAATGGTTATGTAACCATATAATTTCTTAACACTTAGATTCGAAAAGAGCACCACCTAAGTGCGATATTGAGGGATTTGTGTTTGGAGTGGTTAGGGTGCTTGGCACATGTGAATTTGTGCCTTTCTAACCTTGGGTGCACAATTTGAGGAAAAGTGTTATACTCAGGGGTGGAAATGGAGTTTATTTGAAAGAAGATTATCTTGGAACATGTGGGATGCCCTACTCAGATTGTTGCTTGGAGAAGTGTTCTTGAAAAAAATGGTATGGGCATGATTAAGGTTAAATTAGTAGTAAATAACATATATGGGAAGTTTTCCTTGTAACAATAGTCAGAAAATAGCCCTAATCTCAAAAGATATTATTTTTGTGTAGTGCTGAGTTGATTAATTAATTCCCTACCTCTATAGAAATTTTGAAACCATAATTTTCTTCAAATTATGATAGATATAATGCTCCAGTTCTTTGCGAAGTTAGGGTTTAATTATCCAACATCTCTTCCAATCCCATCAAACGAGCAACAAAACTTGGAGAACTCTTTCTTTCATTACATTGATGTTCGATTTCTATCAAATATCCATTAGAATGCTTGTGCTTGTGCATGATCTTGGGTGTGTCCATGTTGGAGTAATTACTTTTCAACTTAACAAAATTTCTTAAAATTTATCCGTTGTCCAAATATAGTCTTGGAGCTTCTCTGAGCATCTTGAACTACCATATTCTTTGCTGCCATTTCAAATTTTATGAACTTTCATATTCCTTGCTACCCAATATATGACAAGCCTCAAAATATTCAAAATCTATGACCTTGAACTAACCTATGACTTAGTCTGACAAGATTCAAAATATATGACCCTAGTTTTAAGCTTCATTTTCACGATAGAGGGAATGTGTGTCTCAATTTATGGAAGGTTTGGGACCTTTTTCATCTTCACAATAGAGGGAATGTGCCACAACTTATTGAACCCTAGGAACCTTCTATCCATTTCTAAAACTTTGGGGAAGATTTAGATCTGTTTCGGTGATATGTGGATACATTCCCTAGGGTACAGGGATCTGATAACACAACATTTTGCAAGGATCCCTTTTGGTCTTCCAAGTCCAAAAGGAATGTAAAATATTTATTTCTTATTATTTACAGCATTTATTTTGGGATGTAAAATTAGTGAATGGCAATACAAAGGGATTACCTCAAGGGTCAATTTCACCAAATTCAATCTTACTCCTTTAAAAGGCCACCTATAATATCAGCTTGTCACTCTATTTCTACTTTTTCATGGAACCAAATCCAATCCTTAAACCTATAATCATTTGATTTTAGTATGAATATTAGATTCCTTACTCCATTATCAAAATGGAAACATTAAAAGTAAGGATTTGGAAAATCCTTCTTTCTTGGTCTCCATCTACTTTAGTGAAGAGTATATTTTGTTTATTGGAATTTACCTCCATAATCGTTCATGTGCGGTGCAATTATAGAATTTCCTAATATTTTTCTGCCTCCCTAACAGAACCCAAACCAATTATGATAACATAATCTACAAATAAAAAGTGAGACAGAGATAGAAATTTGATTTTTTTTCTTTTTATATCGCTATTCTCTCTTGCAATATTTTACTTGAAATATTTTATTGTCCTTGTTAACTAATCAGTGACCAATAAGAAGAGAAGAACATTTGACATATATCAGAACCTCTTCTATGGTTTCTTCTTACTTGTTTCTGCTATGGTTTCTTCTTCTTGTTTGGATATGTGATATCATGGGATGAGGAATGGTAGTGCTTTAAAATTAAAAGTAATGTTTTCCAATTTTGAATTTAATGTCATTGACAAAGAGAAGTGAAACATGCAATGATTGATTTCCATTTATACAACATAAAGTTTTGCAAAGTAAATTTTTTCAAAGCTACCTGAATCATGACAAAGGTTAGACTGTTAAATTATCATTTATATTTAAGTGGGGTTTTGTGGTGGTCTTGTGAGAATTGAAACAATATCCTGATATTATTTGCATTATGCAACAATGTAGACATCTGGATAAACTACATGTATCTCTTTAGAGTTTCAGTCTTAACATCACTTTTCTTGGCATGCATGTGAAGTGTTGTATATATTTTCAAGCACTACCTTACATATTCATAACAGGGATGTACAAGTCAACATTCATTGATGTGTGAAGTTATTGTAGTTGTGAATACTAGTTACTTGGTGGAAGAATATAGATTAAAAGGAAAGGGAGACAAGTAGAAATTTTTCTTGCTTGTTACCATCCAAAACCAAGAATATTTTTAACACACCTATATTGCATCATTTTCCATACATTCTCATTGATATTCCACCTGAACACTACAGCATAGATGTTTGACAACAACACATAAGGACCATAATTTTGGTGGTTTAGCTCCAAAATCTTTTCTTCTACAAGTTCTCCTAGATCTAGGTTGTTAGGTAGTCTACAGGTATAAAGAAAACATGTCCACACCTTAGTAGTAGGATTCATTTTCATTCTATTGATAAAATATTATGCCTCATCAAAGTTCCCACCATGATAAATAAGGTAAACCATGCAACCATAGTGATCCACTGTAGGTATTACTTGATAGGCTGTGTTGATTCAATCAAAGTATTACTGGCACTCATTTACTATACCTACTTGGAATCATGTTCTTTTGGTTGTCTAAGATGATTATTACAGCATTCTAAATAGCCACATAGTTCGGAATTACATTGATATTTCAAACATGGGATATCCTTGGAAGAGTTCCTACTTTATTTGTTCGTTGTTGTAGATAGCGGTGCATAGACATCCCCTTTTTTACTAAAACCTCCCCCTTCATGTGACCACGAACTGCTGAAATAACATGTTGAAGTTGACAGTTGACTATAGCATTGATTTTATGCTTAGAGAGTGATATACAGTCACAAATAATGGGCAGAATACCTAGGAAAAACTCAACATTGTAATTTGTTACTATTCTTTAGTACTATTATTATTGTTTTATTTGATCTTGTACATTTATTGTTACTATTTATGGCAATTGGTAAATCATCTCAATGACCAACTTTAACACAGTGGCCATTGGATGATTGGAATGTTAAAGTTGAAAGAGATGAAAATTATGTTTTAAATTTATTATAGAGTACAGTTATAAATATACCTTTGATTTTGTTTTGTCTCATGCATGGAAGTATAAAAAAATTGTTTTTTCTTTATATCAAACATGAACGATGAACCTAACCAAAAAATTACCAATTAGATCATGGAAAACCATAGTAAGAGGTACAGATTGGAAAATAGTAAGAGGTTTCAAAGGTTAGAAAATGAACTTCAATGCTTAGGTCTGTAGGTAAGCAATAAGGCCTAAGATCCATGTGATCATAAAAGTTTGAAAGAATGTGTGGTTTGAATTCATCAGTAAATTGTTTCTCTTGCTTTCCCACTCTGCTTTCAGTCATAATCGATTAAGCTCATGATAATACAAGATCCTCACACTTAGGAGCTTGCATTGAAGTTTTTTTCCTTAGGTTAGATGGGTATTGACTCACATGGGTTATATGTTGTGTTATGTTCTTGATAAGAATCTGCAATCTTGTTCAACCTGGCTTTCTTAGTTGGTAGATTGATTAGATTTTGAAGGAGAGATAAGAAACTCATTCAATTGTCTGGAGGGTAAATTGGAATGTTAAACGATGAAACTTGTTTTTATGTTTATGTGCAAAGAAAAAAATATTGAGCAGATATAAAGGATCCAATATCGACTCTCAATCACATGCCAATTTCCAAAGAACAAAACAAAGAGTGAAGCAAGTTTAAGATGCAAAAAATGGTTAAATATGAACTGTAAATTTCTATAAGCCAATATTCTCGTATGAAGAGGATATACATATTACGTGATAACTCAGATGGGTTAGATGTTGTGCTATGTTCTTGATAAGAATTTTTAATATTTTTCAACCTGGATTTCTTAGTTGGCAGACTGATTATAGTTTGAAGGAGAGAACAAAACAAAAGAGTAAAGCAAGTTTAAGATGCAAAAAATGGTTAAATCTGAATTGTAATTTCTATATAGTTAATTTGGAAAAAAATCATGTAATATGTATAGCCTCTTCATGCGAGAATATTGTCTTATAGGATGATCCTCAGTAATTAGGAAATCATTATTATGTCGAAGGGAGATGACATAATGAAGTTTAGGGAGATCATAATAGTTTGTTTGCCTCAACTACATTAAGAGGAATACCAACTATATGCATAGAGTAGAACAGTGTTGGTACCACACTACTTACCATCAATGTAATTGGAATTATTGCAGTGGATAGTGGCTCCTTGAATGGCTCTTTGTACCTCCATCAACATCATGCTTGTTTTACTGCTCGCATAACTGTAATAGTATATTAGTAAGGAAGCTTCTGTTGCATAGAAGTACCAAACTCAATGCAAGGATATTGTAAATACATGCCAGGTTTATTGGATTTTCTAAATCCAAACAAAGAAAACTTCAACTTGGTACAAGTTTTGAGAAACATAGGGTAACAATTGGCCTTGGTAAAACATTTTATCTGCGGGAGGAGCAATGCAATGATTTGGGTAAGGGGAATTTGAGCTACAACTTGGTATCATCACTGAGATGCTTTTTTTATCTTGAAAAATCTTGGGTCAACTTCCATTATATTTATAGCTATAGATTTTGCCACCAATATTTCTTATGAAGAATCATATAGATCTTGTTTTTTACTGTTAGCTAAATATTATGCTATTGGTCCCTCTTTTGAAGACTCATATGAATCTTGGTTATGAAGATGTTACTGCTTAATTACAATTGCACCACCACCTTCTACTTCTTCTTTAAACCCACCTTTGAATGGATTGAAAGGAATACTACTTCATATGATGCTAATAAATGAGGTGTTGTTATCTATTTTTTATTTTTCGAGTACACATGTTGACAATTTTAAGTACACCATACATGGACACACCCAAGATCATGTCTCATAGTAGATCATGTTGTGTGCATGATCTTGATATTTGGTAGGGATTATGTTTCTAGAATTTTAGTTTTTGTTTGTAGTTTGAATAGCTTGTGTTTGCATTTTTATGTTTTAAAGTCGTATTATTCCCTACTACAAGAAATACTTAGGATTGAGTTGTACTCAAGTTAGGAGAGCTTCTCCTTAGTTCAATACATACATGTGAAAATAAAACTACAAGCTCACAAGGTCTTCTATATAGAGTAGGCCTTTAGCAAGTTCAATATATTACGATCATTGATGAATGTGAATATTTTGAGGGCCATACCTTCTTTTGCTGGGTCATGGGCCATACCTTATTCTTGATGGTAATGTCCTTTATCTTAAATGTGTATAAAAATTTAGGGGACATTAAAATTTAGATTACCATTCATCAATTTAGAGATAGAGTTACAATGTTAAACTTATAAGTTTTGAGTCATAGTTTTAGGGTTAGGGTTTGAGTCTTCAATTTTAGGGATTTTTATTTGTTTTTTCATGTCCAAAATATGTTGAAAAATGTAACTTCCGAAGATATCCTTATTGTACTTTTATTGTATTAGTGTCATACCTCCTTTGGAAGATGTTATTGATGTATTTGGTCATGTAAAATTCATTAAAAGAGACAATGTAAACACTCATTGTAATTCAGGTCAATATAAAATGATAATGTTCTATTATACTAATTTTATATCATTTTTCTCATGCAGGCTTCACTTATGGTTTCTATATCGATTTGGAATTTTAATTTTGGAATATTTAATAAGATGTCAAACATGGATTGTGGAGAGAAAAATAAAACATCAAGATAAAAGAATGTAATATCATATTTTCAAAAGCCTCAATCCAATAATCCACATACTATTCATGCTTCAAAGCTCTCTTGAGCAAGGTATCAATGAGAGATATATCAACACTTTTCAGAGTGCATCTGCAACCCATACAATGGATGTTAGAATACATTCCTCTAGTGATCAAAATGAGACAAATTCATTTTCATCTGAAATTGGTAGTTCAAATGTTGAGTATTTTTCCTTGCAAGGTGTCACAGTGCATTCACAGAAAAGGAAAAAGGGTCAATGGGACATAGGGAGAAAATTAAAATTTGATTGGATCTCAAAATACCCATTTATTGAACCAATACCTCCAGTAAATGAGAATGAGACCTCATGAGAAGTTAAATGAATTTCATGTAGTTAGAATCTTGGCAAGGTAGTGAAATTGCAAATGAAGTTAGACACGATAGAGAAGCATGTTGGAAAGGTGTATGATAAGAAATATGCAAATGATGAGAAGGAATATACTCCTAGATGGAAATCTCTTAGCCAATTTTGACATCTCCAATTTGAATAGGAATATAATAAATTCTTAATAAATAAGAGAAAACTTGAGGAACGTGGAGGAACCATCACATCACAATTTGGAAAGATGATGGAAACAAATTTGTTATTGAATACGATAAAATTAAGCATTGTATTTCACATCCTGTCCAATGGTCATCCTATAATAGATTATCCAAAAATGACGAAATATCTATCTTTTATTCAAGTGCCAAATTTTCCATCTTCTCATTGGCCTTTATCAAGTGGCTGGGAATGGGGCAAATATCTAGCTCAAGTAGAAAAGGACGATATGAAAGAGAAGATTTCAAATGATACATTTTTGTCACTATATTTGGATGAAGTTATGACTATTGATAATAATTCATGGATTTGCATCATCATTTATATGGTCAATGACCATAACAGGAATTCCTATCTACTTGGAATTCATAAAATGACTAAAAGTTCTACAACAAAAAATATTTATGAACTTGTTATTGATAGTTTGAAGGAAATTGGTGGTATGGATCATTCCATGATTGCATAAAAATTGGTATGTTTTGGCATAGATGGAGCATCAGTAATGCAAGGACAAAGGAATGGCCTTTGTTCTAGATTGCAACTCTTGGCTTCATCGTATAGGCTTAGTATTCATTGTATGGCTCACAGGATGAGCCTTGCATTTAAAATAGTGAGAAAATTTTCATTGGTTTCAAAGGTTGTATATATTGTACATGAGGTTCATGCATACTTTTTTTCGAGTCCGAAGCGATTTTTAGAGTTTAAAATTTTTTCTGATGATGTTACAAATGGAAAAAACTATTAAAAGATGTTGATACAAGATGGATCTCATTGAAGGGTGTTATATTTTATCATTTAAGCAATATGATCTTAGGATCTTATCTGAGAGAATAGCATGCACAGCAATCAACCACAAGAGAAAATAGAGACACAAATATTTTCCTCAAGGAAACCATAAAGGAGAAAACCCCACAACTTCCTAAGAGATAGAATGAGCACCAATGGTAGCAGTAAAACCCAAAGACAGAAAAGATGATCTCTAAAAACTATTCTCTCTCTCACTTGTGTGAGCACTTCCTTTCTCACTCATGCGCCCTAGTTGAGTAAGTGTGTGTAACAAATAGAAAGTATCACTCTCTATTTATACTAGTTTCCAACTTGACAATTACATACTAGGGTCGTCATCTCTAGGAGAGTCTAAAAACCCTACTGCCCCTCAACTATGGGGAATTTCCCCCCCTGATCAACAAGGAGGGTTAACCTTAACTCAATTATGGGGACTATTTTCCTGACTTACAATGGAGGGTTAACCTCATTAACTCTGCATGACTTTATTATATTAATGACTCTCCCGATAAGAACATCGGGGTACAATGAAATACAAATGATTCTCCCGATAGGAACATCGGGGTACAATATAAGATATACAAGTGAATACATTTTGAATTTACAAATACATCAACACTCCCTCTTAACTAGGAAGGTATTCTCTTGACACAATTCATCAGCACAAGTCTTCTTCTCTGGATCAAGTCTGGATCATCATCAAAGCTGGATCATTACTGGATCATCACTGGATTATCATCGAAGTTGTATCATCACTTGATCATCATCGAAATTAGATCATCACTGGATCATCATCAAAGATGGATCATCACTGGATCATCATCAAAGCTGGATCGTCACTGGTTCATCATCATTACTACTTTCGCTATCTCAATAAAATGTTCCTATCTCTCAATTCTACTTTTCACAGGAAGTTCTACAGAACTAGCCCTTTTTCATCCTGGTTGTAGTTCTAGCCTTCATGTAGGTCTTCATCTTCTTCAGCACTTATATCTGACCATGGGAGGAACACATCCAGTAGCCATGTCAAAAAGGCCCACCCAACACTTACATCTGACCATGGGAGGAACACATCCAGCATCCATGTCAAAAAGGCACACCCAACACTCACATTTGACCATGGTAGGAACACTTCCTACATCAATGTCAAAAAGGCCCAACACTTACATCTGACCATGAGAGGAACACATCCAACATTCATGTCAGAAAGGCTCTGCACTTACATCTGACCATGCAAGGAACACATCCAGCATACATGTCAGAAAGGATCTGCACTTACATCTGACCATGCGAGGAACACAATCAGCATACATGTCAGAAAGGTTCTGCACTTACACCTGACCATGTGAGGAACACATCCAGCATACATGTCAAAAAGGATTTGCACTTACATCTAACCATGTGAGGAACACATCTAGCATACATGTCAGAAAGGCTCTGCACTTACATCTAACCATAGAAGGAACCAATCCTACCATGTTAGAAAGGCTCTACACTTACATCTAACCATAGAAGGTACCAATCCTACCATGTCAGAAAGGCTCTCAGACTCATCACCTCCCCTTGGAGGGAACCTCGATCTAGAGAACACCAAGCTTCTCCCTGAATTATTCGAACTTCACTCTGGCCATTTCTAGAATAGAATCACATCAGGGATGATTACGTCCAAGGATAGCCTATAAGCTTCACCAAGACTGATTATATCTGAGGAAAACCTATAGGACCATTTACATCTGAGCAACCTCTGAGCTTCACCAGGATTTTATGCTCAAAAAACCTGTCTCATCGGCTATGCTAGAACTCCCTCTTTCGAGATATCTCAATCTCGATCACATACTGGAGCTTCACTGCTCTTCTCTCAGCTATACTCAATGCCATGCAATAATTCTTCCTGCTAAATCAAGAGATCACAACTGATCCCATACTAAAGCAACATCCAGAAGTGCTCTTCCTATCAATGGCATTTCCTGCCCAATCCGAATCCACATAACCCTATAGGTTAGTCTTCTGATTCACTTCATACTTGAGCCCATAGTCAACTGTACCCTTCAAGTACCTCAGAATATGCTTTGCAGCAATCAGGTGAACATGTCTCAGTTTTGTCAGGAACTGGCTCAATGTGTTCATAGCAAATCAAATATCTGGTCTCATATCCATCAGGTACATCAAGGAACAAATCATCTGACGATACATCGTGGCATCAACGGTCTCTGATGTAGCAACACTAAATAGCTTCAAGTTTGATTTCATGGGTGTGGTCATGGCCTTGCATTCCATCATCCTGAACCTCTTCAAGATCTCTACTGCATACTTCCCTTGTCCCAAGGAGATTCCATCCACATTCTTCCACACCTCCATGCCTAGAAATTAGTGCATCATATCGAAGTCCTTCATCTTGAACTCAGCAGCAAGTATCCTTCTTGCAAATTTAATGATTTCCTCTTTTCCTATCAGGAATAGGTCATCGACATATAACAAGATCATCACTAGTCTTTTTCCTTCAACCTTGAAGCAAAGGTTGGAATATGCTTTACTATTAGTAAATCCTAGAGCCATTACTAAGCTATCCATCCTATCGTACCATGTCGAAAATCAGGATCTTCTACAGTCACTCCCTCTGAAGTGGAGCATCATTCCCCCTATTCCTTTCGTACTCTATGTATTGAAACATTCTATATCGAAGTGACAAGTAGCTTCCTCTACTACTAATATTCTATGTATCCATCTAGGGTCACTGGATACCAAGATCCTCTATCATGAACATTTTCAAAATTTCTTCTCACACCCATCTGTGAGCTTGTCATCCTCTATAAGCTTTCATCTTTAACCTGGTAGAAAAGGTTAAGATCTTCATCACTCTAGGTGATATTCAAGCTCCTCATGTATGTGTTATCCCATGGGTTCCTTCTGAGCTTGTACAAGACCATCTTTACTTTTGCACATGTGATTCTTCCTATCATGTGTATTAACTTCCAGTGGCTGCAAATGTCTCTTCGTATTCTATGCCTTCTTTCTATGAGAAGCCTCGTGCTACGAATCTTTCCTTGTATCCCACAGATTTCTCTTCAGGTCTCAAGACCGCATCTTAGACATAATTCTTCTTGAACTGGTACTCTCCTTCCCTTTCTTCTTGGATTCTTCTTCATAGCTAGAAGGTTCTTCATCAATGATGTCACTCAATAGTGTTACATAACTACACTGTTTCTAAGGCCTCTTGAAGTCTCGTCATACTATTCTTTATTTTGGATTATTTCTTGAACTGTTGTCACTTGTTCTTCAGAATGAGTCTCATCCTTCTTTTCTTGTAGGTGATTGTACATGATCTTTCCTACAAGTCAAATGCATTAGTTGTATGGTTAGAAATATTTCATAAAGCATATTCATAATGGAAAATTCGGATGCATAAAGATATAATCATGCAACTATTTTATCCAATACAACATTCATGCATATCTCATGGAAATTTGTTTAGATTCCTTCCATCTCTACCAAGACATCATTGAGATTCTACACTAATCCAATATGTCAGAAAAGAGGTTTCATTCTAGATAAGTAGCAATGGAGAGTTGTATAGCACCATAGGCTACTTACCCATAACATGCATAGTAGTAGTATACTGTCATTAATGCAAACATTCTATCATGCATAACACATCAACTGAATATAAACAAATGCATAACAAAATAATATCATGAAATTTCAATTGAATACTTATCTTTTATTTGTTTCATGGGTAGAATCCTTCTTGAGCCTTTTGCTTCATCATGTTCTTTATTCGTAATAGCATCATTTCTTATCCAAATGCTCAAGATGGATAAGAGGTTCTTCAAGAATTGAGTTATTCATATTCCTCATTGCTCGAGGGATCTTCTTTGAATCATGAAAGCTTGATCTTCAGTTGTTCCCATATTCTTTTCTCTTATTATGAGTCGAGCTTCTTCTTCTTCCCAGAGTCTGTTGAAAGTAATCACTTCCTTTTGGCACAAATTCCTCGAATGAATGAATCCCATGATCCTAGGAGGCCATTCAAGGTGGTTATCAAAACTTCTGCATTCTCCACTTCTTCTTCTACCACTTCAAGTTGTTCTTTGATTTGAGATACCATTGCAAAGTATGACTATATGGTCTCTGCATTCTAGATCTTCACATTCTTCAACTAGTTTCTTAAAGTCATCTTCTAATTTATGTTATTCCCTTCAAATAGCTTGGTAAAGGAATCAAAAATCTCTTATGGTGTCTTTAGGGAGCCACTTGTGGTAGAAGGTGATCCTTGATTGAATAAGCAAAGATCTTCTTGGCATAGACCAAGTTCTTCTTGTGTAAGGATTTTAGCCTCGTCTCCCTCTGAAACTAGAACCTTCCCACTTATGTAGGTGTCCAATTTAATTTTCTTCAAGAACAAGTGAGATCCAATACTTCCATGCTTGGAATTTTTCAGTTTCACCAAGATTTTCATCAAGCTGGTGTGATTAGTCATTTAGAAATGAGAACCTCAAATGTAAATAGAAAAAGATTAGATCTTATCGATTTGAGGTGTCCATCCTGGTTCCAGAGTTGGCTGATCTAGGGTTTGTAAGAGAAGCCCTAATTTTCCAAACTTGGAATATTTTAGATCTAATTGGATAGAAATATAGACCTCTTCAAGGCAAGCTTTCCAATGTACTCCTTTTCAGAAAATAGTGGAGGGAAGCTCCCGAAATAGGAAGCCCTAGTTTACCAATTTCTTCTGCAGAAATTCCTGATACTGTTTCTGCAGTATCTATGAAAATACTGATTCTATGTGTTTGAAATTTCATACCAAGGTAACCTAATATATTCTCTTTCTAACACCATAGGTTTTACCAGAATTGGTTTCACCAATTGGGACTTATGATATTTTTCCCAAGGTGACTTATTTCATGACTGTTTAGCATAGCGAACTTGTACGGACTTGCAGGTGTCACTTTTTCATCATCAAGGTCTGAAAATTTTACCACAGAAATGAAAGTTTGTACCCTATTTGGAACATCTTGTGAAATTTAATTTGGACCTTCATATCCCAAGATATATCAATTCTCCCTAGGTGTCATTTTTAGGGATGAATCTTGGAAGAGGTTG
Organism: Pseudotsuga menziesii; assembly: GCA_001517045.1. Classification (NCBI taxonomy): domain Eukaryota; kingdom Viridiplantae; phylum Streptophyta; class Pinopsida; order Pinales; family Pinaceae; genus Pseudotsuga; species Pseudotsuga menziesii. Next base: position 14,883 of record LPNX010655432.1, on the reverse strand, counting down.
GAACCCTGATTTGGAGGAATCATATCTCCTGGAATATAACGAATCTGAGGCTGAAAGTTTTACATAGGGTACATCAGGATTTTATCTTTGGCTTGTTAAAATGTTGGTCCTTGAGACTTCTTCAATCCCCATATATAGAGAATGTACCAAAACTACCCGATTGAGTATTTTAAGGTTTTTCAGGCCTAGGGAAAACTAGGGTTTGACTTTCCTGGAGTTTCACCCAACCAAAAATATTGACCTTGGTCTCTAAACTTCGATTTTGATGAGGAGAGAAATCCTATGCCGGGCTCACTCAAAAATTCCTCTTCTGTAAAAAGCCCTAATTTCCTGCAGCAAAAACTAAAAATGCCCGGAATCAAATGTTGCTTCGACAAAAAGATGCACCCTTCAATGGAGAGTCATCCTAGCCTCCTTTTCTTGATGGATTGTGGAGAGTGACCCAAAAAATAATAATCCCTAGCTTTTGTAGTTGCACGGTGTCTTCTTCTCAGGTTAGCTCTGATACCATGTTAGATTTTTATCATTTAAGCAATATGATCTTAGGATCTTATCTGAGAGAATAACATGCACACTAATCAATCACAAGAGAAAATAGAGACATAAAGCTTATCCTTGGGGAAACCATAAAGGAGAAAACCGATCAACTTCCTCAGAGATAGAATGAGCACCAATGGTAGCAGTAAAACCCAAAGAACGAAAAGATTATATCCAGCATCTATTCTCTCTCTCACTTGTGTGAGCACTTCCTCTCTCACTCATGCGCCCCAATTGAGTGAGTGTGTGTAACAAATAGAGAGTCTCACTCTCTATTTATACTAGTTTCCAACTTGACAATTACTTACTAGGGTTGACATCTCTAGGAGAGTCTAATAACCCTAGTGCCCCTCAACTTTGGGAACTTTTCCCCCTCATCAACAAGGAGGGTTAACCTTAACTCAATTGTGGGGACTATTGCCCCAACTTACAATGGAGGGTTAACCTCATTGACTCTGCATGAATTTATTATATTAATGACTCTCCCGATAAGAACATCAGGGTACAATGAAATACAAATGATTCTCCTGATAGGAACATCGGGTAACAATATAAGATATACAAGTGAATACATTCCAAAGTTACAAATACATCAACAAAGGGACCAACTAAAAGACTATTCAATGAATATGCATCCTTGGTAGGTGTTTGTCCTAGGTCTGTTAGATATTTTCCCTAGGCCTGTCTTTCTATTTTAGACAATTTTATCCCTCTTTGGTATTCTTATTTTCCTATGTTTTGGCTTCTTTGATTTCCTTTTAAATTATCTTTTTGCATTTAAAAATATTTTAGTTTAAGACTTAAGCTCCTTTAGATTAATAAATGTCTTTTCATATAATGAAAATAAATCCAATGTACATGAATGCAATTTCTTTTTATATCCTATGTTTTAACACAAGCTGGTAGCGAATCTTATCATTCATATACATGCACGCTGCCATCTTGCCAAGGTTAGGGTTATGTGCAGGTAGAAGATAAGGATATTGTATTGGAAGGTCTACTATCATTCTAAGCTTATGACCAATGGTTGAACCACCATTATCTTCTTGCCAACCAACATTTTGCTATGAGCATGCAGCAGCAGAGCATGCAAATGGTGAGGATGGTGATGTTGGAATCATATTTAGTTCATCCCATGGATTTGCATTCTTCTACACCCCTCCTACTGGAATTCAATATCAGACAGAAAAATAGTGCAAGTGTTCAAACTGCATTAAGGCCGCTTCCTGCCTTATCTCGCAGGCTTACCCTGGTGCATATTGGATTTGTTATTCAGCAGGAAAGATTTTTTGGAGTCATAACATTAAATAATGTGAGGGATGAACGAAATATGGCACAAGAAGATGCCACAGTTATCAAGGATAGTATTCAAGAGTGGGATAAAAAGGATGGGAAACAACAAGCTCTAAAATTTTGTGGCTGATAGAGGAGGAAATACTAATGGAATGGAGGAGAATGGATGGGATAAAATTTTGCGGAGAATATGGGAGAAATATAAAATTGAAGGGGAAGCAGCTCTTGGACGGGGAAAGCGGTTTCGTATTAGGAATCCTTTAGCCCACGTATCACTGAAGCATCTAATGAGAGTGGAAGATAAGTGGCTCACAAAACACAATAAGAAAGCTCTGTATGAAGCACTCGAAAATATTAAAGCAGAATTGATGCTCCTTGGTTTCATATCATTGTTTCTTATAGTAGGGTAGACACATGTTTCCAAGACTTGTATATCAGAAATCATGGCTAACACTATGCTTCCATGTAAGCTTCAGAATACTCAAACTGAAGACACATCGAAAAACCATTGGAAGCTTATGTTAGGAGCCTTGTTTTCCAGTCAGGAGGGACCATATAGGAGAATTTTGGCTGCTACTAGCACTAGTTCTTGTTCTGAAGGAAAGGTCCTAATAATATCTGAAAATGCTCTGCATCATCTACATATATTCATCTTTATATTAGCAATTTTTCAAGTTTTGTACAGTGTTCTAACCATGGGACTAGGAAGAGATAAAATGCAGAACTGGAAAGCATGGGAAACAGGAGGTTGAAACTTTGGATTACCAACTTTCTAATGATCCTTTGAGATTCAGGTTTACACATGAAACTTCTTATGTGAGGCGACACCTACATTTTTGGAATATAATACCAATATTCATTTGGATTGAATCATTTTTCTGACAATTTTTATGTTCTGTGACTAAAGTTGATTATCTCACATTGCGCCATGGCTTCATCTCTGCCCACTTAGCTCCAGGAAGCAAATTTAATTTTCATAAATATATTGAGAGATCACTAGAGGATGACTTCAAGGAAGTTGTTGGGATCAGTTTTCCATTCTGGGTTTTTGCTATGATATTTTTACTTCTCAATGTGCATGGTTGGAACTTGGTAGGCATACTTCTGGTTAAGTTTTACTCCTTTGATTATAATTCTATCAGTTGGAAAAAAACTACAAGAAATCCAATCCAAAAATGTTGTAGTTCAAGGAACTCCATTGGTGCAACCTAGTGTTGTTTCCTGCAACAGATCCCCATTCTGAATCATCAAAATGGGGAACCCCCCCATTGACTATTTTTCTAGCCATATCTCACTCAGGGAGATTATCAAGTTGTAAATTCTTCCATGTTTGCTTGGTTTGAATAAATTTACTCAGTAAACCTTGTGTTTTTTTTATTTTTTTGGGTTTTTCGGGACCTTTTGTCTATTTCCATACTTTTTCTAAAGTTTTCAATTCCCTGCTTCGAAAATTGGAAGTGAAAATTACTTTTTTGGAGGCATACTAAAGACAGTTTTCCTATTTCTGATTTCTGACATTTCGGATACTAGAAATATTAGTTTTTCAAATAAAGAAAAGTCAAAGTTCTGATTTCTGATTTTCAATCTTCAGATATAGGAAACTGGAAAACCCTAGTTTTGTTAAATTCGTTTGGTGTTTTCCCGATTTTCGATTTTTCGCTTATCGGATATCGAAAATATTGTTGTTGATTTAAGATTCATCCACTTTTCCAATTTCCAATTATTGAAAACCAGAGGTTTAGTTTTGAATAAAATGAAAAGGTGTTTTCCCAATTTTCAACTTTCGATACTTCGGATCTCAGAAACTGGAATTGTCATTTTTGTTAATGATTTCGTATGCTTTCCCAATTTTCGATTTTCGATACTTCAGATCTCAGAAACCGGAGATACCACATTTTCTTGGATTGAATGTGAGTTTCTCAATTTTTTATTTCTGACTTTCATAAAATTGGCAATCGGAAATCACACAAAGCAATCCAAGTTTTATGCCATGTTATGTTGCCTTGATCTTGTCCATCCATCCTTACGCAATCTACGGCCTAAATTATGTTAGCCGTTTGAGTTGGGTTTTTTTTTAAAGGTTCAAAGGGACAAATGTTTTTTACCATTGTTACTCATGTTTTTAATCTATGTGGAAATTGAACCCAAGTGATAGAACAATAACACTCACAAAATTGCTAATCAAACATGCAAAATTCACAGCAAAGGAGACTGAAATTGGAGCATAACACTAATCTGTATTGAGTAAGTGTACAATCACCAACATTGTGAAGTAATAGGATGCTCAAATATATAATTAAATGAGTGCTTTGAATGCATAAGGATGCTATTCAAAATGGTCAAAAAGCAGGCTTACCAAAACTAGTCAAATCCCCCATAGGTGCATAAAGCAGTTTCCAAATCTATGAAGATGCTCATGAATTTGATAAAGAAAGTGGGTAAGATAAAGAGTGATGGAAGGATAACTCATTCATGCTTTTAATTGGAGAAAAAGAGGGAGGATGATGTGGGAAAAAAACAAGGTAGTTACACCTAGACTAGCTTTCCCTTTTGCCTTAAAACTATTGTAAAGCAAGGAAGCTTTCAGAAAAAGAAGAACTACGCTTTAGTAACCAGGAATAAAAGTAGACTTGCTAAAATTGGTTTCTAGGATGTTTCCCAAGCACTCCATGACCCAGTTTTAGCATGTGTTGACTTCTAGGACATGTGGAAGACAACTAGCATAGAATGGAATCTAGGAATCTAGGTAATAAGAAAAAAATGATTAATTAATGTCAAATGTGGGTAAATATGGGTTTATTATTCTAATACTCTACTCAGGATTTTTACTGTGATTTTCCTCTGTACCTCGGTGCATGGACTCGCAGTTTTTCTCAACATCTTCCACTGGTAAGATCTCATTGTCTAGCCGTTTATTATGTTAAATTCAAACTCACAAATATGGTTGCCAAAATAAAATCTAAAAAGGCATATTCCACACCCAGGAACACCAGATCTAAAATGGCTCTTCAAGAGAAGAAGAATAAATATCCCAATGTCGGTGTATTTACTGACACCAGTGGGCATGTGTCTGACTCTATGTATCTGGATTGGTCCAGAATTTACGCTATTTTTGACAAAGATGATTTATCCTCTGTCCACCATGACCATCCTACTTACACCTAGATTCGTAACTCTTGGTTTCATTGGATTGCTTCTAGGACACCGTTTATGCCTTATACAGACCCTGTTAAGTGGCAATTAGACCACATCGACCCTAAACAACGCATATTTCATGGTGTGGATAATAGCCTTCTTGCTCCATTCCAACTAGATGTAATTGCTAAGGCGTATGCTTTGGCTACCCCCAAACAGCTACTCTCGTCTAAATTTTTTGACAAAACCTTGGCCAAATTTAATTACAAAGTAGTGAAATATTGGTTAGAATACCCAACACAAGCCATCCCTTCTTCGCTCCCGACGTATCCAATTCCGTGGTTCAGGGAACCCTATTCTTTGTTGGCTGCCATGTTTTACAGGCTGTACGAGTTGCCGAATTGTTCTTCATTCAAGGCACAATGGGTTCCTGAGGCCAACCATATTTTTCTCACAGACGATTCTTTTAATTGGGAACAAATTTTGTCTTGCAATCTACTAGAAGAAACTAAAAAGTATCAGAAGGTCCCAAAAAACAAAAATCCGGCTTTCTAAATGTCAGGGTTTGTAATGGATGCTTTATGTGTGTCGTCTTCCTTTTCGGCTCTAAATTGGTATTGGAGTAATAAATCCCCACTTGTTCATATATACTGCTCTGATATGTGGGATGAAAATTTCATTCCTTGGGTTTACGAGCTCTGTGACCTTTTTCTTGGGTCAATGTACTTCAAGATTTTTAAATTCGATGCTCATGCATTCTCTCGAAGCACCAGAAGACTAATTTCGGTATGCAATGACTAGTATGTGGAAAATTACTTCTCTTACATAAGAATTTGGGGTAGAAACATGATCCATTTTCTTCCTATAATAGTCCCTGACCGCATGGTTCTTCAAGAATTCGCCTATCAGACTATTATTGATGGGTTTTTTCCAAAATTGACCAAACACAAAAAGAGGGCTTGGCCCAAATTTCCTATAACTCTTGGAAATCTTACCCTACAAAACCCTTCCCATGCAACCTTGCTGGGAAAGGAAATTACTGTTATGAAATTAGGGGAGGCATCCAAGAGAATGCATGACCCAATTTTTTATTTGGCTAACATTTTTACTCATGAGTATGTTAGATTCCATTACACTCATGAAAATGACCCCAATGATTCTATGTTCAGTCAAGCTATTAATTTTCAGGAGGCAATAAGCAAAATCACTGATCCAGACACCAAGGCTCATATGTATCAATACCAAAAGGATCTTAAGATCGGACTCTCCGTGAAAGAGGAGATAAGCTCAAAATAAAACAAGATCTTGAGAAGGAGAAAATGGAGGAAGAAGCAAGAGAATGAGCAGCAAGCTCTGCTGCTACTCAACCTAAGAACAAGGGAAAAGGTGTTCTTGATGGCCCATCCACTCTTGGTATTGTTTCAGTAGAAGATACTTTGCAGAAGGGAGTAGAATTCAAGAGGAATATTGAAAAAATCAGCTCTCAATTGAAAACACAGGCAGAGACAGCTGAAACACTCCCGAAAAGATAGAATATTGAAGCAAGTTCTACATAGACTAAATTTCCATAAGCACTTGCAAAAGAGAAGTTGATACCTTTGCTTCATCTTGTCAAACAATAACAAGTCCCTATGCAAGAACCTTCTATCCAAAAGGTAATTTCTTTGTCTTCAGCTCAAGCTGAAATCCAGGACATACATAGTGATCTGGAAGAGGAGGAAAACCATGTTACTAACCCAGAGACTATTATGACTACTCTTTTATCATCCATTCCCGGTCTCCAAGGATTTCCCAGTATGCTAGGCTCATCATCCACCCAGCATTATTTTTCTGAGATAAATTTTTCACCAGTTATAGGAACTACTACTGGTCCTCCCATAATCTCAGTTCACTCACCTATTCATACTTCTCCTCTCTCACCACCTCGCCCTATCACAACGTCCCCAGTTTCCCAACCTCCTCAAGGGAACACTTCTTCTACTTCTATGACTCTTCCTCTTGAAGGAGTTTTGCCTACATCCGATAATTTTACATCCCTTACCTCCACTTCTGCCCCTATGAACATACTTCCCCTCACCATAGGCATTCCCGTAAGCCAAACCCAAACTGATTCTCTGGTGACTGCCCAAAACCTAACCATTTCATCATCAGAAGTGATGGCATATTTTGGGGAATATGTTGTGGTATCTATGGGTAAATACTACTAGAGAAAAAAAGACAGAGTTGTGGTAAAAAGGGGAGCCAACAGAGCCAAAGATAGCTCATCTAAATAGATTCCCTCCCTTAGTTATATTATTTGGAAATCAGATACAACTAATATCCAACAAGGGGCGGTGGAAACAGCAGCTTCCATGGGAGTTTTTGTAGGTGCCAATTTCAACTCAGTATCCCAGTTGAGTATCCCAGTTGAGCATGGCCCTTGGTCATAAGGACCAGAAATTGCACAAGGCCAAACACGACTTAGTGGAAGCAGAACAAAGGCATGAGCAAGTAATTATCTAGTTGAAGCAAGAACATGAAGACATGACACAACAATGGAAAAGGAATGTTGAGCAACTGAAGCAACACCTTGGAAATGCAGATATCCTGAACCAACAGCAGGCAGAACAAATTGTCCTAATCAACCAGTATCTGAAAGATTCCTAGCTAGCTTCAAAAGCCTCATCCTTTCTAGGTCTGACACCCAAGGAATTCAGGTAGGTTCTCTACAGGGTACATCAAGAATTTCAAAAGGCTATGGCAAATCTGTATACTTGTTTCAATGAAATGAAAAGGTTGTATGAATAGTTTGACCAGCACTCTGAAACCCTTGAAACTCATCATGATAATATGAGGAAAGCATCTACAGCTTTCAAACAGGTAATGGGTTGGAAGAGGCATATTAAAGAAAAACCCCAAGACTTTTAAATCCTGGACAAACTGCAGGCTAAAACAACAGAGGTTGTCATTGAGACATGGGAAATAATTTGTGACTTGATCGAGGAACAGATCAAAGAAGGATAGAAGGCTTGTGAAATCGGGTAGCCATATGCAGAGGATTTTCTAATCTTTTTAGACTTGCTCATTTTGGAACTATCAGTCAGGCACCTTCATCAAACCTTCAGTTGGAACAGGTGGGATAACAGTTCGATGCTGACCAAAAACTAATCCAGTGAATAAATCTCGCCACCGTCCCAGAAATTAGGAGGTGGATCGAAGTTCCTCATGCTTCAATGGACCGAATACATGTGTTCGTAAAAGAATGGAATATTATTAAGAAAATCAAGATCTCCGCTCAAATTTGCAAAACAGAAATCCAGTTAAAACATGCTCACTTCGAGAAGATCGATGAACTAATGAACCTATATGCCAAGAGATGTTCCACCCTTGGAAAAGCTTAAAACCATTTGATTTCACAATCCCACCTTCTGGGAATATTTATTTTTTGAAAATTTGTAATATTATTTAAGAGGTATTTTTCCCAAATAGAGGGGGGACTTGCAGGGAGAATGAGCTCAAGGAATACCTAGGGGACAAGACTACTTTGAGACATAACATGGAAGTTTGTGGTTTTACCATTTTGTAATGTTTTGCAAATGAATAAAATTGCACTTATCTCATTTTATGTTTCATTTTTATTCATTGAATGTGGTTAATGAAGTATATTATATCCCCTAATATTTTCGGCCTACCGTTTATTAGATATTTTTATGCATATGTTGGTTTTGACATCGATGTTTCTATGCTAGAGGTGACATATGTGATGTATTAAAGGAATGTGTTTATTTGATTTATCTTATCTATTATACTACTGATGATCAGTTATTCATCCCTGGATATTAATCTGTGAATTAATATTGTCTTTGGGAATTGTTGTGTATATTTATCACTTTGGGCAAGTTTCTTGGCAATTTTACTTGTTGAGCTCAATCTGAATATATTTGAAAGAAGTAATCTTGATTTACATATCTATACATTGAGTATTTATTTTTATTTCCTCTGTTATATTTCACAACAAATATTGTTTGAAAATTTACCTATCCTGCTTCAAGTGTTATTAAGCAGTTAGTTAGAGATTAGCTATTTTATTTTTTGTTCTCAATTTCTTCCTCACAGCAGATATTCTAGATCTAATAAAAACTCATGCCAGTGGAGGCCTCGTATCCATAGGATTTATCCATTTCAAACAGCTCAAGGATAGAGTCTTCTCTGTTTGAGAACAATTCGAAGCCTTTGGTTGGGTTATCTCCCTATGTTGTCTTCCTTGTAGAAATTTCCAGCTACCTACACTTCAGGCCTGTCAACACCTAGCAATAAACCTTTTTGGTTTGGTCGCCCTCAATTGATTATGTTTCTAATACATTTTACTCTGTTCCAGAATGATTTTGAACTTGTGTTTTTTTGTTTCATATGATGGGTTCAAATGTGAAGAAGGCTATATTCGATGAGCAGACATCCAATGCACTGAAAGAGATGGTTTCTAGTGTACTAGCAGAAATGGCTTGTGTTTTTGGAAAGAGTTCAGAGGATGGGTTAAATGCATCCAAGATGAGTAAAGATAATGGTGAACAAGATGGTCAAACAGATGTGAAAACTTGTGTTTTTGAAGGATAAGGTAAGTCTATTGGTGAATTTAGATTGGACAGAGATATTAAAGTTAATAGAATGATCGTAGAGGCTAGATGTGGGTAAAATATTTCAATTTTACATTGTTAAAGAATATGGACGAGAATTTGGCAGAACTTGTTAGGAAATTTTATTTTGATATTCAACTCTAAATGAATAAAACACATGTCATAGTTAGTTGATACTATTTCTATTTTTAGTAGAATTAGATCCAAGGAAAGTGGATCTAGAAACAACTCAGTTAAAGACCACTTTTCCTATATATTGTAAGTTTTTTTTTTGAAAAAGGGAGACACACGAGGGTCGACATATGCTGGGAGCTTGTACAGTTCTGCAATACTTTATCTATGTAATAAGTTCTTTGCTTGATGAATGACTTATTATCTATTTGGAGCTAGGTTTTAAACTATATATTGTGTTGATGTTCTGTGGTTATGTTTGAACCCTTGTTTGCATTTTCGTTTATATAGATTTCTTCTATATGGATTACTATGTTGGAAAGTGAATATTTATGCTAAATGATGTTTGCAATGTATTTTTGAGAACCTATACTTTTACATATGATGCAGTGAATGAACTGTTTGTTTATTCTTTGTGCTTATATGCTTTAAAACTTATCTCTTGGATCCTGAAAAGTTGTACTTTCATTCCTTTTGTAAAATCTTGTCCTTATGCATGTATTATCTGATGTTTTCATATTTTTGTGTCTCTGTACTTGTTTTTACACTCTTGACTTTTATATTGTTATCCATAAAACCACAAAAACAGTCTTTGATTTCTGAGGTGCCTAAATACTACTACCATGTAGTCTACTTAGCAGACTTTAGGATAAACAACTTTTGGTGACCATACTGGGGAGGAAGCATACAAGTTCTTCCTTGGTTCGACAATGATTACATCCAGTCTTTGATGGTGAACAAGGGCCGGTTACACACTTTAGACTACAATTTTTTCAACGGGCGACTCCATGATTAGAAGGCTCCACTGGAGGAAGGGACCCATTGAAAAAAAAGAGATGAAGAATCCAAATGGCAATACCAGGTATCAGCTTGTTAGTTTCCTCCGTGAACTTTTTCTCTTCTTCATCAGTTCATTCATGTATTTCCCTTTACATATAAATAGGATCATCTTATGTTTTGTTTATTTGGATGATCATCAACCTACCTTTGTATATCCATATTTAGAAGAAGAAAATTTGCAGTCTTCTTATGTTGTTGATGTTTATCCTATATCTTCACCCCAACCTTCTCATAAGGATGAGATTTTTATTCAAATCCTTTATGGGTTTGATCAACCATGTAACCTCGAGGATATTTAAACCGATTCAAAACCTTCTCAAATCTTAGTACCTTATGCCATTATTAGTGAGCCTTTCCATCAGCCTATTAATTCTCATGTTCAAACTACTACTTTTCAAACTAAAATCAGAAATAAGTTGTTTAAAAATTTGAGGCTTCCATATCACCTTAATCCTTATCCTCTTGATTTCTTTGAGTATATTCCCTGGTTTTCTAGAGAAGACCATGTTTCACCTGAAAAACACTTGAAATATTTTCACAATTTCATTGATAATTTTGAAATGGTACATGAGGATGTTGTTTTGAGGTTGTTTTCCAAATCTTTTGTTGGGGATGCTGCTTTGTGGTTTAAAAATCTAGAAGTTGGTTCGATTGGTTCATGGGTTGAGTTATATGATACTTTTTCAAGATGTTGGGGAGAGAACACGTCTTTTGATCAGTACCTCACTAATTTTTGCACTTTGAAGAGAGGAAAGTAAGAAGCATTAGATGTCTTCAACAAAAGGTTTTACAGTGTTTATCATAGTATGTGTCAAAACCCCAAATTTTCCGAAAAATTTAAATTTTTAAAATGTATATAAATTCAATAAATGCAGTCACTAATTGTTTGATTAGTTATATGTTACCAAATTCATTATCTGAATTATCTGTTGGTTATCTTTAGCGATAGAACAGTTCTTTTTAGTTTACTAACTTTGTTTCTTTTTGCGACCACAAGGTGAGACTGTCATGCAAAACTGGGCTTACTTAGCTTTCGAGCTAATGCAGAGAGTTTTTCTTGTTCTTACAGACTACAAGTAAGAAGCTTTGGGCACTGCTTGATGTAAATTTCTAAATCATTTAAAATAAGATTGTCACAAACAGTGAACTCAGTAAAGAAATAGATACTAAACAAAATTCAAGGTGATCAAGGTATAATTACTTCACTGTCTCTATTTTCTTTAGATTATTAAGGGATAAAATTTAGTTTATCAGTAATGGTTGCAACCATTTTCTTTCTAGTCACTGTAATACTATAGTCCTCAAAAGCTTACAGAACTGTTTCACGTCTACCATGGTTGTCAATTGTAAGATAAAATACTTTAAATAATTCTTTATAGGCAGAAATATAAGATCGAGGTCTATTTTTATTTATCCAGCTTACTAAATTATGCCATGTCTGAAAAGGATACTACACAGTGCTAAAGAGTTTATGTATCAGATTCTCACTTTCATTTCTCCCAAGTTTAAGGGGATTATAACCTCATTGCATACTGCAATCAAATAAATTATGCTAGTGTTGGAGGTTTAAATTCCTCTATACTATAATTGTTTGGAGAATAATAATCTATTTAAGGTTAGTAATATTATTCATAATCTCAAGGTAAACCTTTAAGCTTTTAGAGACCTAACATACTTTCATGCAATTCTGCTAGTTCCATGCTAAATCATCCAAGGTAAGTGACTACCATAAGTATGGATATACTTATCATGGTTAGATTTTGTAAAAAGAGAATTTATTTTCATGACTTAATAATAACCTAGCTTTTGATTACGATAAAATTGGCTTAATAAATAAAGGCCAAGTCTATAAACAACTGAGTCATAGTATATATCTTTACACTTAACAAGTCTAGGGGTATCTTTGAATCTGCATTCTATCCTCCTTTACCATTTGGCCTCCTTATCTCCTTTGCATGCATAAATATACTTGGTATAATAATAATTCTTCTTTTATTACTTTACAATTGCTGGAATAACAGAGTAGATACATGTAAGTACGATTTTCACTAAGAGAATAACATTACTACTCTTCTCTTAAGTCATTCTTTATAAGACTTTTGTCATTTTGTGATTATAAACGTTTGATGGTAACGTTGTAGCAAAGAAAGGAGGTATGCAAAGAGCTTAAGTTAAGATATAGTGAAAGATACACTTTGTTTTATAAACCATAATTATATTTATAAGGGTCGTAGGATTCCTTACGACCTCGATGAGTACTAACAAAGTTTTTGGTGACAAATAATTAGGTTCCCATACTACATGCATGGTGGATTAAAGTGAAACTTTGGATGAGTTAAATGATTGGAAATCATTTCTAGAAAAACTGGATTTGCTAGGACTATACCAATTTTACCCACAGCGTGTAAATTTTTACGTGGTAACGTGGCAATTTCTTATCCATGCATTCTTCTATTAAAAGGGCCGCAGTAAAACCCTAACTTTGCCATTCTTCTGTCGCCTTTGGGCATCCCTCGCTCTACTACGATTATTCCCAAGCACTGTCGTTACCTTGCCCTGTGACAGCCTCCCAAATGCTATTCCTCCTTGAATGTTCATCCACTACCTGTAGAAAGGTGTTGTTGTAACACTATCTGGTGCTTTATGAAGGTTGTTGATAAAATTCTCAGGGTTTTCTCCCTCGTCGTTCCCTTGTCTAGAACCCTCATCTGTAAACAACTTCCTCCTCCATGAGTGCTGAAGTCTTGTTCTTCGGGACTGCATTTAGATGTTTGTTGCACTGTTAACCCTATTCTCCCTTTATACAGAAGGCTTTCCTACTTGCGTTGGTGGTTGTTACACAATTCGATGGTGGTCGCACCTCATTACAAAATAGGTAAGGGGACTGTCATTCCTTCTTCTATTCGCTATTTTGTTTAGAATAAAAATATAAAAGTTCATTTTGAAATAGTTTTTAATGTGAAACTCTTCTTGTTACAAGCCGGTTCTTTCCTCTGCTTAGCTGTGCGAGGTTACGACAGCAGTACTAGATTTACGGGTAAGCCTGGTTTTTAACCATGGCCATTCCTCTTTGCTTGGTCCATTGGGAACAAAAATGGTTGCGTTGTAAAGAACTGTCACCCTTGGGGTTTTAGTTTACCTGTTACTTCGTTTTGTTATTATTCTAGTAGTTGATGGGGCCCTTGAGCTGCACGAGGGTGCTCTGGCTCCAGCCGTAACTGTATATTAATTATGTTTTAATAACTTGTAGAAGTCGTGGCTTGAGTATTCTTTTAGACTCTTCGCTTAGCTTTACTGTGTAAATGCTAAGGCTGAGAGATAACTTGGAAAAAGGGGCTTGAAACCCTCGATTTCATACTTATGTAAATGTTTTGTATTTACAGGGTTTAAATCCTAACTTAAAACATGAGTTGTTAATACAGTCTTTTCAATTATCTTGTGCTTACAGTACATTACTGCAATTTATTTATTTCCTTTTTTACTTGTATTATAATAATAATATTTAAGCTCGGTCGTAAGAGAAATATTTACATGATCTTGGAAATTTATCTTGGGTTAATAATATACCTCTGTAAATTATATTAGTTAAGTTGTAATAATTGAATTAGCTCGATAGGTCGAGCATACTGTAACTCTGTTTATTTAATTTATATTTATTGTGGAGTACTTAAGTAACTAACAGTTACTTCCTTTTTAAGTACAGAAATTATAATTGATCTTGTATTACTAAGATTGACTAGATCACCCATATTACTGTTCCTATACTTAGTATTTTAACTTGCATACTTTGTCCATACAGTACATATAATAGAAAAAATATATTGTAAGCATATTACCTTATCTATAAGTACTATTGTTCCTATTATTATTGTTACTTAGTTTATTTTATTTGAAAGAGTTGAAATAGTTGTTATATAGCTATTGTCCTGCAACTTATAATGAATTTATGTTTTAATACAGTAATTTAGGTATCTGTTATAAACAGCCCTTGAGTACAGAGTTCTAATCCAGTTACTGTTGATATTATAATAGAATACATTGCTTCATATGTATAGATCTGTGCTTATCAATTTTATATTTATCAACTTTGTTCTTTAATAGTTATAAACACAAAATAAATTATTATTTAGTTACTGTGTTCTTACATTTTCTATACTAAATACCTTATGCCTTAGAGAAACACATTCTGTATTATATAATATCTCGTTTAAATGACAAGCTAATAATTATAAAATTTACTCATAAAAGAACTAATCTAATTACTGCACAGTTAATATCTTACACAGTTAATATT